>MU105742.1:7794-242839 GCA_012274485.2 Sinapis alba
CAGTAAGTCTTCCAGTAAGTCTTCCAGTAAGTCTTCCAGTAAGTCTTCCCGGATAATAATAACTGGAAGTCTTCTACGAAGTCTTCCAGTAAGATTCTCGAGGAAGACTTCTTCGAAGACTTCCACAAAGTCTAGACCAACATATTGAAGAACTTACAGTCGGAAGCTAAAGCGGTGAAGTTAGGGTCGGCAACGACAGCAGCGGTTAGCAGATCTGCAAAACTCGAAGTAAAATAAGAAGTCAGACTATCACGTTTATGTTTTAACGGCGGCGAAACTTCGTAAAGTTTCGCCTTAAGTCAAAAAACCTGGACTCGACACCAAAGAGTAAGAACTTACCGGCAGCGGAGCTCAACGATAACAATAACGGAACACGAACGGTTTTGGATCTGAAAAAAAAAAAAGCGGGTTAGTTTAATCTCCAGAAATACTATTCCGACATGAAAGATAAAAGAGATTCGATGAAAGAAAGAGATTAGCGCGGTGAAAACGACAGAAAACGAGAAACGGCGGAAATCGTCTTCGGTATCACCTTTAGAGAGAAACGGCTAGGGTTTCCGTGGTTTACCAGCAAATAGTGAATTAATTAAAAAAACAGTAAAAAATTAGTATTTATATGTCCGGTAAAACATCCGGTTAGGTTAACTGTAAATTGGTAAAATTTAAAACCGGTTCGGCATAGAAGACTTACCCGTAAGTCTTCTGGCAAAAAACATGCGAGAAGACTTACAGGGAAGTCTCTTACACCCTAATACGTCGAGAAGACTTACATTTAAGTCTTCTAGTGTAATATGTTTAAGAGACTTAAGTCTTCCAATACCCTAAACAAAAAGCCAAACTAAATATCAATAAACCCTAGACTAAACTTAAAATCAACTCCAAAACTGTTTAATATACACAAAACTAAACAAATATATGTAAAAATCGAATTTTCAAAAAAATTAGTTAGGCTTCCAAAATCTAACCCTAAAGATACATACAATACTAACACATATGTTTCCAAACCCTAGACCAAAGAATATCATGAGATGATACATTCACTCATCTATGTTGAAAACAATCCGATTTTACCAGATTTTATTTTATATCACTTACAAATGTTTATTATTACATGATTTAGATTTTTCCCACATCAAAATATTTTTTATGTAATTTATTAATTATTTTTAAGATTTACTAAACGAGAAGACTTACATGTAAGTCTTCTCAGAAGACTTACAAAATCGTAGAAGACTTAAAAAATACGGAAGACTTAAATAGGCTATGAAGGTAAAAACGCATACACTTTTTTTTTTGGTCATAAGGGGCATGTTGTAATTTCACTACTCTTTTAGGTTACTTTTGCATTTGATTGATGTTTGGGTACACTTTTGCATTTGAATTCAAGTTTTAGGTTGGTTTTGGCAATTTTCCCCAAAAAAAAACTCTACCAAACAAAATATACTTATTTTAAATACAAAAAAATAAAATTTGTAAAACTAAATTATAATAGTTTGTATAGACATCTAAAACTAAATGAATTAAAATTTATATAATAATACATATAAACAGTTTTATTTTAAAAGTATATAAAATAAATCTATACTAATAAAAAGGAGTGTTTGAGGCTTTATGAAGTGTCCACATCAGCATAAAACTTTTACCCTAAAAAAGTCATGTGACATTATTATTAAAAAAAAAAAAAATTAATACTCAAATATACAATATAAAGAAATATAAATATTTTGTTCCAAAGAAAAAAAAAGAGAAAAAATATAAATAATAAGTAAATTTACAATATAAGAAATAAAAGCATTACATTAAACATCTATCGTAATTATCATTTGATATAAAAGCTAAAAAATTAGAAAAAATAAATATACAATATAAGAAAAAATAAATTATAAATATACAATATAAGAAAAAAAATAAGTAAATATACAATAAAAATATTACATTAAAAATCTCATATAATAAGTAAATATAAAATATAAGAAAAATAACTAATAAATAAATGGAAAAATTGCTAAAAATAACCTAAATACTGATTCTAACCCTAAAAGTAGATCCTATATTCAATCAATTGCAAAATCAACCTAAAGAGGTGACAAAAGTACTATTTAGCTCTTATGAGCAAACAAAAAAACAGAAAGTTATTTTACGATTATGTCCTTCGTAAGTCTGCACATATGTAGACATTTTAATTAGTCTACATTGTAGACTTATTATGTAGTCTGCATCATGATTTAGTTTAATAAATTAATTTTAAAAATGTTAAAAAATATTTTTTGTAAAATTTTTAATTAATCATCAACATAAGGTTTAATATGAAGTTTCAAAATTAAAATTTCATATAATTGAACATCTTAAAAGAATATAGTTTTATTTGGTAACATGTGTTAGGTAATGTATATAGTTTAACAATAAAAAGTGGTAACATGTTATGTCTTTAGAGGTTAGATTCTTAGGGTTAGAATGTAAATTGATATTTTTTTGTTTTATTGATTTAAATTTACATATTAGGGTTGAATAGTTTATATTTTGTATATTTGATACAATAATTAAGAGTTCTTTGATTAGCAAGCAAATTTAGAGTTTGAGTTTTGGGGTTAGGGTTTCGTAGAGTTACATTTTAGTCTACCTGAATTAATGTTTACAAAAAATATTTATTTTTAGATTAAATTGATTTTTTTATAAATAAAGATGTGAAATCATATATTATAAATATAAAAATAAAGAAAAAATATATTATATCATATATAAATTATTAAAACAATAAAAGAATTAGGAAAATAAAAATATGTGCAGACTGACAAAGAAGTCTACACTCACCGAATTTAACCTAACCAAATTTAATCAACTTAATTGTAACCAAATCTATATTAAACCAAACACTACCGATGCAGACTGACAAAAAATTCTACACTCACTAAACTTTATTGGTGTAGACTGAAAAAGAAGTCTGCAGTGTCGTAAATTTAACCTAATTATAATTTTTGTCTCTCCCTATAAAAATGAAATTTACACAATCTCTCTCTAAAATGGCTACACAAGTTTTTAAAACTCTCACTTCTCTCTAAAACTCTCTCCCTTCTCTCTAATCTCTCTCATTCTTTCCAAAAACTCTCTCATGTCTCTCATAATATTATCTTGATATTTTAGGTATTATGATTCATGGTTTTCATTTTCTTCTTTACAAATGTAAGTTATAGATCTATAGATTTTATATATGTACTTTTATGTTATGTCTTTCTCATAATATTACCTTATTTTGTAGGTATCATTCATGATTTTTATCTTCTACTCTAAAAATGTAAGTTTTAGATCTGTAGATTTTAAAAGTTTATTTATATATTTACAAAGAAATAATTATTTTTAAATTAAATTGAGTTTTTTATAAATAAAGATGTGAAATCATATATTATAACTATAAGAAATAAAGAAAGTAATGTAGTATATCATATATAAATTACTAAAACAATAAAAGAATTAGGGAAATAAAAATATGTGTAGACTGACAAAAAAATCCGCATTCACCGAATTTGACCTAACTGGATTTAACCAACTTAATTTAACCAAATCCAATTTAAACTAAATACTATCAGTGCAAACTGACAAAGAAGTTTACACTCACCGAATTTAACCTAACCGAATTTAACCAACTTAATTTAAACCAAACTTTATCGGTGTAGACTGACAAAGAAGTTTGCATTGTCATAAATTTAACCTAATTACAATTTTTATCTCCCCCTATATAAATAAAATTTACACAATCTCTCTCTAAAATGGTTGCACAAGTTCTTAAAACTCTATCACCTCTCTCTAAAACTCTCTCATTTTTCTCTAAAACTCTCTCATTCCTTCTAAAACTCTCTCATGTTTCCCACAATATTATCTTACTATTTTAGGTATTATGATTCATGGTTTTCATGCTTTTCTTTAAAAATGTAAGTTTTAGATCTATAGATTTTGTATGTATACTTTTATGTTATGTCTTTTTCACAATATTACCTTGTTTTGTAGGTATCATTTATGGTTTTCATCTTCTCTTCTAAAAATGTAAGTTTTAGATCTATAGATTTTAAAAGTGTATTTATATGTTTACAAAAAAATAATTATTTTTAAATTAAATTGATTTTTATGAATAAAGAATTAAAGTCATATATCATAATTATTAAAAATAAAGAAAGAAATGTAGTATATCATATATAAATTACTAAAACAATAAAAGAGTTAGGAAAATAAAAATATGTGTAGACTGGCAAAGAAGTCTACACTCACACTTTATCGGTGTAGACTTACAAAAAAGTCTACAGTGTCATAAATTTAACCTAATTACAATTTTTGTCTTATGTTTTTTTAATAGTTTTATCTTATTTTGCAGGTATTTTTCCATGGTTGTTATCTTCTCTTCCCAAAAATGTAAAATTTACATATTTTGATTTTAATGTATATTTTCAGATTAAAATTTTTTTTGATAGAGTACACTTCAAATTAAGTCTACTTAAATGTCAAGATTAGTAGACTTCAAGTGAAGTCTTCTATCTCTGGCTTTTAAACAGACTTTATAGAAGTTTGATGACTTATTTTGCAGACTCTTTTTTTATTTGCAGACTTCTTAACAATAGCGACATAGATATATGATAAGACCATCATAAAAGGCATAGAAGAAAGCATGAAATTTTTTTGTGACAAATTGATGTAATAAGCTTTTGTACCAGACTTTTGCTTGTAACAAAATAATTATATTTTGCTTGCAGCAAACTTAAATATTAGTCTTCTTTTACAAAAGACTTTTACAGAAGTCTGCTAATAAAAAATCAGGGATCATCCTTCTTTTATATAAGATTTTTCATTTTTATTCTACATTTGGAGCACAAAATCAACAAATATTACGGAGATTAACATATTAGTCTCATTTTTGTAGATTAAAACGTAAGTATACGCAACAGAGCAATAAACATGACTAAAGACCTACAAATTCAAAGCAACAATAAGTACAACACATAAGATATAAGACATAAATTAGACATTGACTAAATACCCACAAATTCAACATAAGTTCAACACATATGACAATACATTAAACATAAGTGGCGTATTCAGATCCTTTTGCTATAAAATTACGTCTAGTAAGGAATATGTCAGCTCCACCATCTCAGTTTTCTTGTCAAACTCATAATATTCTTGTGCCATTTGAAGAAGTTTACCATGGGTACAACCATCATGCACAAGAAATATTCTCCCTTTTTCTGATTATCAACCACAAACTCCTACAAAGAGCCTTTATGCACTCATTCTCCATAGACAACTGGTAACTGAACCATTACCTGCAAAAAGAATACATTTTAAGAAATTAGATAACTGATTTTTCATAATATTGTAAAAGAAGTCTGACTAAGACGTCTACTCTTATTAGCTAACTATATAGTCAAACCAAAATGCTGATAGTTTCATAATTATAAGAGATTATTTTTTCAAAATAGTTCAATACCATTAGGATTAACTAACACACATTTTCAAACTAAAAAAACCTTGAAAATACATTGTAAATAATACACAAATCCACTTTTTATAGATTTTTCTCCGTAGACTGCACATTCAGTCTACAAATATTCGTAGACTTACTTTCCAGTCTCCGTTTGTAGACTTGCAAGTAGATCTGCGGTTTAGGTTGGTTTTTGCAATTGAAAAATCTATGGGTTATTATTTGTATTTTTTAAAAAGTTGTGATTTTATATGTGTAGACTTACTTTTCACTATGCTTCACGAAAATGTTATTTTTTTCAATTGACCAGAACTCAACCACGATTTGACTTTCAAAAATAGACTGACATGAACGTATGCATTTTTTTTATTTTTTAGAACATGTTACTTTTTTTAATTGATCAAGTTTGACTTTCTATACAGAGACGGACATATACGTCTACACATGTGCAGACTTCGTATGAAGTTTGCTCCCAACTTTGGCAGGTTAGCTTTGTATTTGACCAAAATAAAATAGTAGACTTTTCATATGCAGACTACTTTTTTTTCCTGAGATTTGTAGACTGAATATGAAGTCTGCATTTTTTTTGGTCAACTTTGAAACATTTTTGTCAAACACAAAACTAACTTTTTCAACTAAGTCAAAGTTTTGGTCAAATGCAAAACATACCTTTTGTAGACTTCCCGAGCAGTCTGCAAAATGTAGACTTCCGATGAAGTCTACTATGAAAAGTCAAAAATTGCTTAAAATTCAGTCAAATGCAAAAACTAACCTCTTTTATGTAGACTTCTTAGTAAGTCTACATACTTTTTTTTCAAAGGTTAAGTCGCAAACTTCTATGGAAGTCTTCTTTATAAAAAAAAATATTTTGGCCAATTGCAAAAGTAACATGTGCGTTGAAAAGTAGACTGACTAGTAAGTATATACTTATGTGTAGATATACTTAATCAGTCTTCTATCGTGACACGGGTCTAAAAGATGACGAAAGCGAAGTAAATAGATACCTTTTTCCAGTGTAATGCTCGTTTCCACCCTTTACCACCGTCCAAGCTCCAAATATGAGCAAAAAGAACCACCTTTGTCGACTAACAAGTGAATAAAATCAAAAATATAAAAGTTTAACTTATAAATATGAAAGTTGTGAGAGTTTTTTAAGATGAAAATGAAGAGGAGGAAATAAGAGAAAATTGAGATTTGTTGCTTGAAAAAGAGGAAAAATTGGTTGTAATTAGAGTTCTTGAACTTTTAAGTGCTCAAAAATGGTGGTTCATGGTGGTTGAAAAATTGATGATAATGACATTGTTGTAAATAAAAATAATTGTTTAGAGTGTAATAGGTTTTGTACAATTTTCGAAATTATTATTTAATTAATTAATAATGGCAAATTTGTAAATAATTCAAAAATCTAAGGATAAGTTGGAAATTTTGAAGGTGAATAGTAGTGAGAAAACAAAAGATTGTTTTGGGGGTTGAATTGAAATTGTAAGTTGTTTTTGCAAAAAGCCCTAAGTAAATATACAATATAGGAAATAAAAAACTACATTAAGCATCTATCTGAAAAATGTATAATAAAATAAATAATAAAATAAAGATACAATATAAAAATAGAAATACTACATTAAACATCTATCGTAATATCACAATTTGGTATAAAAGAAAAAAATTTAGAATAAGTAAATATACAATATAAGAAATAAATAAATATACAATATAAGAAATGGAAAAACTATATTAAATATCTATCTAATAAATGTATAGTTTTACATTTATATTATTTTCAAATATTTTTATAAGTAAATAAATATACAATATAATAAAATGGGATTTCCAATTTACATTTTATTTGATACCATTAATGATCTTTACCAACAATCAAAGGATATTTTCAAATATATCATATTCATTAATATGTAAAATACTAAATTAACTTTATTTTATCTTTAATACTTATTCCACTCTCTAGAATCCTAAAACATCAACTCTACAACCTTAAACTCTAAACTTTTAAATTTAAACCCTAAACTTTTAAATCTAAACCCTAAACCCTAAAATATCAACACTAAACCCTAAACCCTAAAATATCAATTTTAAACGTAAACCCTAAATATATCCTAAACCATAAATTTACCCTAAACCCTAAACCTTAAACACTAAATATACCTTAAACCCTAAATTTACCCTAAACCCCAAATTTACCCTAAACCCTAAAATTACCCTAAACCCTAAATTTACACTTAACCCAAATTCAAAAAAATATATTATTTTTTTACCCTAAACCCTATATTTACCCTAAAACCTAAATTCTAAACCCTAAACCTAAATTCTAAACCTTATACCCTAAATCATTAACTTTATACCCTAGATCCTAAACCCTAAACCCTACCTCTCAACTTTAAACCCTAAGTTTAGAATTAGTTAACCCCTAGGATTATAAATGTCTTTTATCCTTCATTAAAAATTGTTGTAAACATGGTTAGTGTAAACATAAAAAGTGATACTATAAAAATGATATTTTTGACAATTTCTCTATAATAAAAACAAGCATACAATATAAAAATAGTAATATTACATTAAACATCTACCATAATATTGTCATTGGAAATAAAAACAAGAAAATTAGAATAAGTAAATATACAATATAAAAAATATATACAATAAATAAATATACAACTAAGAAATGAAAAAACAAAATTAAAAATCTTTCTTAAAAATGTATAATAAACTAAATAATAAGTAAATATATAATATAAAAATAAAAATATTATATTAAACATCTATCATAATAATAGAATAAATAAATATATAATATATGAAAAATTAGACAATATGTAAATATATAATATAATAGATAGAAATATTACAATAAACAGCTAATGTAATATTACAATTTGATATAAAACCAACACAATTAGAATAAGTAAATATACAATATAAGAAAAAATAAATAATAAGTAAATATACAATATAAGAAATAGAAAAACTACAATAAACATCTATCTGAAAAATATATAGTTTTACTTTCTTATTATTTCCAAATATTTTTAAAAATAAATATACAATATAAGAAAAACAAACATTCAATATAAGAAATAGAAAAATTACATTAAAATATATCACAATATTTTCATTTGATATAAAATCAAGAAATGTAGAATAAGTAAATATACAATATAAGAAAAATATACAATAAGTAAATATACAATATCAGAAATAGAAAAATAATTAAACATCTATCTGAAAAACTTATAGTAAAATATAGAATAATTAAATATAGAATATATGAAAGAAAAATATTACATTAAACATCTATCAAAATACTAGAATAAAAATAAATAAAAAATAATTATACAATATAAGTAATGAAAAAACTACATTAAATATCTATTTGAAAATGTATAGTAAAATAAATAATAAGTAAATATGCAATATAAGTAATATAAATATTACATTAAAAACATCTATCATAATATTACCATTTGATATAAAAGTCAAAAAATAGAATAAGTAAATATATAATATAAAAAATAAATAATAAGTAAATTTAAAATATAAGAAATAGAAAAACTGTATTAAAAATCTAGGGTGTTTTGTAAAAGTAACCCAAAACAAAAAGTCAAATGCAAAACTAACCTATGATTTTTTTAGAACTTTCATGTGTCTTTTGTACCCTAAAAACCTGAATTATTCACGAAAATGCCATTATTTTTTTTTCTTTTTGAAATTGATTGTTTTACTTTATCATCCTCATCTTCATCTCTTATTTACAATATTGCCATTGCCATCAATACATCAACCACCATGAACAACCAATTTAAATCCCTTAATGCACCTAAAATTTGATTTTCACTCTTCCTAAATAATTTCTTATGCAAAAACCTACATCTCTCTTCACTTTCTCTCTATATTCACTCAAAAACTCATTTGCTGGCATTCAAACATTCAAATATTTATGTATCCATTCAAGTTCATAATTACTGGTCATTAAAGAGTGGAATCGATTTCTGGGGGAACTTCTGTGTGTTTGGAGAAGCTAAGCAAGTTACCTCAGTCGTTGAAGGTATGAAATCGAAACTCTTTTCTGAACTGTACGTCGGAAGACTTACATGTAAGTCGTCTGGTCAATGTGTAGGTTAGTTTTGCATTTGATTTTTTAGTATTTTTTTGAGACAACTTCCACATAAGTCATCCAGATTTTCAATGTTAACAAAAAAAATCAAAATTTATTCAGACGACTTACATGTAAGTCGTCTGGAATAAACAAGTTACTTTTGTAATTGACCGAATTGTGTTGGAAAGTTGACTGTCCAGAGACAACTTACATGTAAGTTGTCAAGCCGACGACTTCCAGGTAAGTTGTCTAACATTTTCTCAGAATGTTGACTCGGTTGAGACGACTTCCAAGTAAGTCGACTTATGTTACTTTTGCAATTGAGAATTTAAACTTAGATATTTAATTTTAAGTAGACGATTTCCTGTCGAACAAAAAGTGACGTCCGGATTTTTTTCCGAGAATCTAGTCAAACCTTTAGTTTCGACAGACAACTTCATGGAAGTCGTCTACTTAAAATTAAATATCTAAATTAAAATTTTCAATTGCAAAAGTAACCTAAGTCGACTTACCTGGAATTCGTCTTAATCGAGTCAACATTCTGAGAAAATGTTAGACGACTTGTTTAGAAGTCGTCGGCTTGACGACTTACTTGTAAGTCGTCTCTGGCCAGTCAATTTTCTGACACAATTCGGTCAATTGCAAAAGTAACATGTTTATTCGAGACGACTTACATGTAAGTCGTCTGAATAAATTTCGAAACTTTTTTGTTAACAAAAGACGACTTATTTGGAAGTCGTCTGACTCGACGACCTCACTTTAATTCTTCCTTTGTAAATATTCAATTGCAAAAATGACCTAAATTTAAACCCTAAAGTTTCAAATCTAAATCCTTAACCCCAAAACATCAACACTAAACCCTAAACCCTAAAATATCAATTTTAAACCTAAATCCTTAATTTACCCTAAACCTTAAACTCTAAATATACCCTAAACCCTAAATTTACCCTAAATCCTAAAATTACCCTAAACCCTAAATTTACCCTAAACCCTAAAATTATCCTAAACCCTAAATTTACCCTTAACCCAAATTTAAAAAATATATTATTTTTTTACCCTAAACCCTATATTTACCCTAAAACCTAAATTATAAACCCTAAACCCTAAATTCTAAACCCTAAACCCTAAAGCATTAACTCTATACCCTAGATCTTAAACCCTAAACCCTACCTCTCAACTTTAAACCCTAAGTGTAGAATTAGTTAACCCTCGGGTTATAAATGTCTTAAGATGGTGGTAAACATAGTTAGTGTAAACATAAAAAATGATACTATAAAAATGGTATTTTTGACAATTTCCCTATAATAAAACAAGTATACAATATAAGAAATATTAATATTACATTAAACATCTACCATAATATTGTCATTTGATATAAAAACAAGAAAATTAGAATAAGTAATTACACAATATAAAAAATATATACAATAAAGAAATATACAATTAAGAAATGAAAAAACAAAACTAAAAATCTCTCTTAAAAATGTATAATAAACTAAATAATAAGTAAATATATAATATAAAAAATAAAAATATTATATTAAACATCTATCATAATAATAGAATAAATAAATAAATAATATAAGAAAAATTAAACAATAAGTAAATATATAATATAATAAATATAAATATTACAATAAACAACTAATGTAATATTACAATTTGATATAAGACCAAAACAATTAGAATAAGTAAATATACAATATAAGAAAAAATAAATAATAAGTAAATATACAATATAAGAAATAGAAAAACTACAATAAACATCTATCTGAAAAATATATAGTTTTACATTCTTGTTTTTCCAAATATTTTAAAAAATAAATATACAATATAAGAAAAACAAGCATTCAATATAAGAAATAGAAAAGTTACATTAAAAATCTATCATAATATTTTCATTTGATATAAAAGCAAGAAATATAGAATAAGTAAATATACAATATAAGAAAAATATACAATAAGTAAATATACAATATCAGAAATAGAAAAGTAAATTAAATATCTAAATGAAAAACTTATAGTAAAATATATAATAATTAAATATATAATATAAGAAAGAAAATATTACATTAAACATCTATCATAATACTAGAATAAAAATAAATAATAAATAATTATACAATATAAGTAATAAAAAACTATATTAAACATCTATCTGAAAAATGTATAGTAAAACAAATAATAAGTAAATATACAATATAAGAAATATAAATATTATATTAAATATCTATCATAATATTACCATTTGATATAAAAGTTAAAAAATAGAATAAGTAAATATATAATATAAAAAATAAATAATAAGTAAATTTAAAATATAAGAAATAGAAAAACTGTATTAAAAATCTAGGGTGTTTTGCAAAAGTAACCCAAAACAAAAAGTCAAATGCAAAACTAACCTATGATTTTTTTGGAACTTTCATGTGTCTTTTGTACCCTAAAAACCTGGATTATTCACGAAAATGCCATTACTTTTTTTTTTCTTTTCAAAATTGATTGTTTTACTTTATCATCCTCATTTTCATCTCTTATTTACAATATTGCCATTGCCATCAATACATCAACCACAATGAACAACCAATTTGAAGCCCTTAATGCACCTAAAATTTGATTTTCACTCTTCCTAAATCATTTCTTATGCAAAAAACCTACATCTCTCTTCACTTTCTCTCTATATTCACTCAAAAACTCAATTGCTGGCATTCAAACATTCAAATATTCATGTACCTATTCAAGTTCATAATTACTGGTCATTAAAGAGTGGGATCGAATTCTGGGTGAATTTCTGTGTGTTTGGAGAAGCTCAGCAAGTTACTTAAGTCGTTGAAAGTATGAAA
The DNA here is from genome assembly GCA_012274485.2 of Sinapis alba. Lineage (NCBI taxonomy): Eukaryota > Viridiplantae > Streptophyta > Magnoliopsida > Brassicales > Brassicaceae > Sinapis > Sinapis alba. Next base: position 20,210 of record MU105742.1, read on the forward strand.
TCAAAACTCTTTCTGAACTGTACATCGGAAGACTTACATGTAAGTCGTCTGACACCCAGACGACTTACAAAGAAGTCGTCTGGTCAATGTGTAGGTTAGTTTTGCATTTGACTTTTTAGTATTTTCTTGAGACAACTTCCACATAAGTCGTCCAGATTTTCAATGTTAACAAAAAATATTCGAAATTTATTCAGACGATTACATGTAAGTCGTCTGGAATAAACAAGTTACTTTTGCAATTGACCGAATTGTGTTGGAAAGTTGACTGTCCAGAGACGACTTACATGTAAGTTGTCAAGCCGACGACTTCCAGGTAAATTGTCTAACATTTTCTCAGAATGTTGACTCGGTTGAGACGAATTCCAGATGACTTCCAGGTAAGTCGACTTAGGTTAATTTTGCAATTTGAGAATTTAAACTTAGATATTTAATTTTAAGTAGACGATTTTTTGGAAGTCGTCTGTCGAACAAAAAGTGACGTCCGGATTTTTTCCGAGAATCTTGTTAAACCTTTAGTTTCGACAGACGACTTCCTGGAAGTCGTCCAATGTCTACTTAAAATTAAATATCTAAGTTTAAATTCTAAATTGCAAAAGTAACCTAAATCGACTTACCTGGAATTCGTCTCAATCGAGTCAACATTCTGAGAAAATGTTAGACGACTTGTTTGGAAGTCGTCGGCTTGACGACTTACATGTAAGTCGTCTCTGGCCAGTCAACTTTCTGACACAATTCGATCAATTGCAAAAGTAACCTGTTTATTCGAGACGACTTACAAGTAAGTCGTCTGAATAAATTTCGAAACTTTTTTGTTAACAGAGGATGACTTATTGGAAGTCGTCTGACTGGACGGCCCCACTTTAAGTCTTCCTTTGTAAATTTTCAATTGCAAAAATAACCTAAACGGACGACAAAAATAAACAGTCGTCTAGGTCAATCATTAATAAACTTTCATTTTTTAAAATTTTTTTAATGAATTTATAATATTTTTTTGTTAATTCATGTATATTAGTCAATATTGCGGCTACTAAATGAAATTTATAACTTAATTGGTGATAGTTATGAGCTTACCAACATACATGTTATTAACTTTTTGTTTATAGGATATGATTTCGAGGAAGTCGTCCACTCGGACGACTTCCAGGAATTCGTCCAAGTCGTCTCTCTTAACTTTTTTGAATTGCTTTTCTATGTTTGCTTATGTGATTTAATTTGATTCTCTGCAGATGATACATCATATACCTGTAGTATATGGAGAATGATTAGTAAAAGACGACTCTTGGGATTTTGTGGTTGATAAAGCTAAAGGAGCGAGAATATTCTTTTTGAGTGAAGGTTCTACACATGCCAAACTTGTTGAAATGGCTGTAGAAGATTTAACCTGGAAGCATAGGTTGTGGAGTTAACCTACTTATTACCAAAAGCAATGAGGCATCAAGACACTCTTCCTATTCATGTTACAAGTGATAGACAAGTTCGAACTTGATCGAGATCACTAAAATGCATGATGTACGTCTTTCTGTTTCAAGCCGAGTGAAGCTGACAACGGTTATAGAAGCTGAATTCTAATAAAATTTCAGAGGAAGGGGAAGAAGATGATGATGGGGTTGAAAATGATGATTGAGAGGAGGATGTTAACTTGCCTGAATCTGAAAATGATGATTGGGAGGAGGATGTTAACTTGCCTGAAGCTGAAAATGATGATTGGGAGAAGGATGTTAACTTGCCTGAAGCTGAAAATGATGATTGAGAGGAGGATGTTAAAGCGGATGATCTTGGTGAAGATTATAGCGAGGATGAGGATGAGGAAGAGGATGAAGAAGATAATATATGTTTTGAGGATCTGAAAGAGACATATGGTAGTGAAGGAGGAAGCTCAAATGCCACTAATATTTATGTCAACCAGAGTTTTGTTAGTAAGGATGCACTAGTTTCAGCGCTGTGATTGATAGAGGTGAAGCGTAAGTTCTCCTTCAGAATATTCAAGTCAACAAAAACTCTATTTGTGGCAACTTGTCGTGTTAATGGGTGTGGATGGAAGCTTAGAGCGAATATGAAATATGGAACAAACACGTTTTGGGTAACCAAGTATCTGAGCACTCATACATGTTTGGTTTCAGACCGACTGGCTGTACGGAAACATTGTACTCCGAAGTATGTTGGTAGGCTTTTCATCGATCGTGTTGGAATCATTGATGGGTTGAATCCGAAGCATATCAAAGATGCGATGAAAAATATGTTTGGCATGACTCTAGATTACACCACCTCATATAGAGCATTGTTATATGCACAAGAATTGGTGAGAGGATCAGCAGAAGATGGGTATGAGCGGCTGTCTTCATATTTGGAGCAAATCGAATTAGCAAATCTCGGTTCTATCACTAGTATAGAACTTGATTCTGAGAGTAGATTTAAGTATCTATTTCTATCTTTTGGAGCTTCTATTGCTGGATTTCAGTTTCAAAGAAGGGTCATCGTGGTAGATGAGACTCACCTAAGTGGGAAGTATGGAGGGGTTATGTTAGTAGCAGCTGCACAAGATGGTAATCTTCAAATATTTCCATTGGCTTTTGGAATTGTAGATGCTGAAAATGAAGATTCTTGGGAATGGTTTTTCACAAAATTGACAACTTGTATATCTGATTAGTTTGCTTTGGTGATAGTCTTTGACCGGCACATAGGCATTATAAAGGCTTGTGACAAAGTGCTTCCTTGGACAACCCGAAGAATATGTTATTATCACCTACAACAGAACATTGTCAAAAACTTTAAAGGAAAGCATCTCTTATACTTGGTCAAAGGTTCTGCGCATGCTCATACACTTGACGATTTTAATCGGTACATGGACGAGATATGGAGTGCAGACCCGGATCTTGCAACATATTTGGAGGAAGCCGACGTGGCTCTATGGTCAAGGGTTCATTGTCAAAGAGAAAGATTCAACATAAAAACGAGCAACATCGCTGAATCTATTAATTCTGCACTAAAAAAAAGCAAGAGGATTTCCCATACCATTCATTTTGGCGTTTATAAGGGAGAAGCTAGGAAAGTGATATTGGAAAAGAAGAGAATATGCTTTGACTCTCACATCTGAACATAGCCGAAAAGTTGAAAACTTATTGGTGGTTCGTTCAGAGCTAGCGGATCATTTGACCGTCCAACCAATCGATGGATGGAGATTCTTTGTAACAGCAGGTATCCGAAACTGTATTGTTGATTTGAAACATGGAAAGTGTGACTGTGGTGTATATGCAGTGGAGAAAATACCTTGCTCACATGCCATAGCAGCTGGAAATCATGCTGGATTGCATATCTCTACCCTAGTGTCATCGTTCTACTCAAATGATACTTTGTTTGCAGGATACTCACAAAATACATATCCTCCTGCTGGAGAAGTTAAGGAAAGCAAATGTCTTGCACCGAATGTAAAGCGTCCACCGGGAAGACAAAAGAAATCAATATGGCAATCTTGGTTGGAGCTTTCCAGGATGAGAGGACACAAACTCAATAAGCAACACAAGGTTTATAGATGTTCAAACTGCAAAGAAATAGGTCATACAACTCCACATTGTGAGAACTGATCTTCTAGTCGACTCCTGGAAGTCGTCTGTAAGTCGTCTGGTGGAAGTCATTTGGAAACTTTCTGGAAGTCGTCTGGTGGAAGTCGTCTGATAGAAGTCGTCTGGAAGTCGTCTGGAAGTCGTCAGGTGGAAGTCGTCTGGTGGAAGTCATCTTGAAGCCATCTGGAAGTCGTCTAGAAGTCATATGTATGTCGTCTGTATGTCGTCTGGTGGAAGTCGTCTGGAAGTCATCTGGAAGTCGTCTGTATGTCGTCTGGAAGTCTTTTATCTTCTTATTATGATCCTGTTATGAATGTTATTATGATCTTGTTATGATCTAGTTATGATCTTGTTATGATCTTGTTATGAATACAAAATATAAGATAATCCGAACTTGCAAATATATACAATGAGTTTTACAAAATAAGCTTACAAAATGACTCTTACAAAATAAGCTTATAAAATAAGTTTTTCAATTTTGGGTTATGGTTAGAAGACTTCCATATAAGTCGTCTGGTAGTAGACGACTTACAAGCAAGTCTTCTAATCATACATGCCCTGGTTGACATCAACGTCAGTTATCTCTGTTTGATGGGGGTCGGGGATCTCTTCAAATATATCCACCGCCATCTTCTCCCTAATAGCCTTGCTGTTCTTGGGATTCAAGGAACCAGGAAATGGAAAGCCAAGAGCATGACATTCAATGTACTTCAAGGCGAAGTGGCCACAATCTCCACTTTCACACTGAGGTGCATTCACAATCTCATACGTGAATGACTCCAATGAGTATTTGCAACGTTCTTCAATTGTGGCAGCGCACTCAACAAGCAAATAAGGGACCATATTGACAAAAGGCGCCATTACCTGATCTAGCTGTGCTTGTCTAATACATCCAACGATGTTCTCCCAGATGACTATGTGCCTTTTAGGGATCGATATCCAAATAACAAGCCAATGACTGTTTTTGTAGTTCACTGGCGCATATATATCATCAACATGTATCCCCCAAATCTTGTTCGTCTGGCAAAATGAGGGTACAACGCCTACGTATAAATCCCACGCCCCCCAGGAAGCCTTCTTCCTAAACCGTTTGCATCGGGCTCAGAGCTCACTCAATCCGGGTATTTGATCATTCACCACTATGCAAAGGCATGATCAAGAATACACATTCTTTCACTCCTAAACATATGTGGATCATTGGTGTACCGTTTCCTCAGCACATTGATAAAAACATTCATATACTGCAATGAAAAAGAATAAAAGCCAGACGACTTAACAAATATGGAAGACTTAACTAGGTCTTCTAATATGGACGACTTCCCAGACGACTTACGGGAAGTCGTCTGGTAAGTCGTCCCACTAGACGACTTCCTGGAAGTCGTCTGGTAAGTCATCCCACTAGACGACTTCCTGGAAGTCGTCTAGGTTACAAGACTTAGTTAAGCCTAGTTAAGTCTCACCAGCAGTATAGAAGACTTACAGAGTCGCTAAACCATTCCAAGGGGGTTCGGAGGGTCCAATACCAGAGACTTGAACATTGTGGTGCTTTCTTTTTAAAAGGGGTTATATACCATCTGCAAACACCAAAAGTACATAAGCAATCATTTTATGGTCGTCTGGTAAGTCGTCCAAGAAAGAAGATTTACCTATCTTTCTTAAGCCAATTGGTAAGCGCTGAAGTTCTATGCTTCTCAACAGGTAATGCAAAAGGATCATAGCCACGTCCAATTTTCTTGTTTGGAATGATACTTTTGGCTGTGCTGTTTTCCTGAAAAAGAGATTGCTGTGAGGAAGCAAGCTTCCTCTCTCGTTCACTCCTTGCCCTGATATTTGCCAAACCAGCCTCACTCTTTGCAAGCCTTCTAGCTTCCTCGGTCTCTAGATCTGAAGCAGTTGGTTTTTGCTTGTCCATTATCACAATACTCTCTTTAGATGCTTTGCCTTCCTCGTCCTCTTTGGCCTCTTTGACCTCTTTGGCCTCTTTGGCATCTCTAGCCTCTCTGGCTGCTCTGACATCTTTGAGTGCTTTGACTGCTTTGGCATCTTTGAATGCTTTGGCCTCTTTAGCTGCTTTGGCTGCATTGACCTCTTTAGCTGCTTTAGCTGCTTTAGCTGCTTTGGCTGCGTTGGCCTCTTCGGCCTCTTTGGCTGCGTTGGCCTCTTCGGCCTCTTTGGCTGCATTGGCCTCTTCGGCCTCTTTGGATGCATTGGCCTCTTCGGCCTCTTTGGCTGCATTGGCCTCTTCGGTCTCTTTGGATGCATTGGCCTCTTCGGCCTCTTTGGTCCCCTTGGCCTCTTCGGCCTCTTTGGTCCTTCTGACCTCTTCGGTCCCCCTGGCCTCTTTCATCTCAGTGTCCTCTTTGGACACACTCGGGTCTCCTTTCTCTCCATTTACACTTTCACTCTGCAAGTGAACCAAAGAAGATGACTTAAAATAAAATCTTAACCAAAAAAAATAAAAGCCAGACGAATAACCAGAAGACTTACCAGACGACTTTCCGTAAGTCGTCTGATGAGACGACTTACCAGATGACTTCCCGTAAGTCCTCTGATGAGATGACTTACCAGACGACTTCCAGGAAGTCTTCTCGAGTAAGTCGCCTCACCAGAATACAATGAACATTGAGAAACAAAGAAGAACCATATTATTTTATAAAATTTGAACCAACAATGCATTCTGATTTACAAAAGAAGCAAATCATTTTTTTCCTACTATATTTCTTAGAAGTTCTTCCGGATTTTTTTGTGGGAGAGGTACTAACCCCGAATTCGTCCGTGCGTTTAGACAGTTCAGAAGTGGTGTGAGGAGCCTCATTAGAAGCAGTCCCTTTGGTGCTTTTGGCAAGCTGCTCTAGAGCTTCAACCCTTTTGGCAACAACTTCGACCCTATCAACAACATGCTTAATCTCCCTAAGGATCATTCCAAAACCATCCCTCATGGCATCAACCATCTGCTTCATCCGTTTTTCAAAAACTTCTTGGGTAATCCAACCCACAAGAGCCTCCTCTTCCTCTCGAGGAGATTCTTCTGTCTCTCAAGGAGACTCTTCTGCCTCCACAGTAGTCTCTTTGCGAGCTTTCTTTCAAGGTCTCTCTTCCTTCACATAACCCTTTTCATTTTTCGCATACACGACTACAAAATTTTGATTGGACCCCAAGGTAGTACCGGCGACTTCCCAGCATTCCATGGTCCAGTGATGATTCCCATTCCACATAACTTTGACAATGTGGTCTGCGGCCTTATCCTCTACATTTTGGTCCCATTTTGGCCACATTTCATTAATGTCTTTCTTTTTCACAAAGTTCATCACGACACTCTGCAGAAAAAAATATAAACTTAGACGACTTTCATACAACTTACAAACAACTTATAGACGATTTACAGAAGACTAAACTATAATATGTTATAAGTCTTCTGATGGAATTACCTGTCTTCTGATGGCATCTTTAAAAAATTTGTGTCATTTGCCACCACTGTAAGCCAACAGAGGTGGAGACGGTTTGTTTTGTACGGGATGACGATACTCAGCTCCAAATTCTGGCAGAGCATAGTACACCCACACCTGGATCACTTGTACAAACCCATCAATAGTATAAGATTTAGTTAAATCTTTATTCCACAGTGAGTCCATCAGCACCTTGAACGCGACTCTCCCCCATGGATAATTTTCAAACTCTTCTAAATCCATCACTAGCCTTGCAAGACTAGCCCGGTTACAGTTGAGAACTTTCTTCCTTCAATGAATCCTGTGAAGATGGCTAGGTATCTCAGCCACATCCGATCATCCCGAGACCAATCTGAACATCTCTTACATGCTGCTACTATCTGCTCCGTAGTAGGACCAACATCGATACCAACACCCAAAAGCTGCCAGAAAGCAATCGTCTCCTCCGTAACCTCACACCTCAGATTTTCAAGGTTCACAACGTAATCGCAGTTGAGACCAGTGAGGTGTTCAAACTCAATTAGAGAAAACCTCGCCGGTTACGGACCAACAAGACACCAAAGCTCATACTTCTTCTTGATGTCAAGCTTGAAATAGAGCATAAAGTGAACCAGCCTTGATGTCCAAGCAAAAATGTAGCTCCTTGAACTTGAGGAAGACTCCCAACTTTGAGTCCCTCAACTCCTGGTATTCGTTTGGATGTAGAGCACCCCTGATTGGAGTAAACAACTTCGTATCATCAGTATGATACAAAATGCTTTTGACTGGTTCATGCTCTTTCTCGAAGGTAAATAACCTCTTCGGGAGTTCTGGTAAATCCATTTTAAGTCTGCAAAACAATCAAAACCAACATCTCAAACACAAACCAAACAGAAAAATGTTTATAAACTAGTAAATTTATGGGGTAGAAGACTTCCTGGTAAGTTGTCTAGGTAGGATGTGTATAGATGACTTCTTTGTAAGTCGTCTAGGTAAGAAGACTTTCAGATAAGTCGTCTGGTACTAGACGATTTATCTGAAAGTCGTCTGGTACAATACGACTTACTTGGAAGTCATCTGGAACAAGACGACTTACCAGGAAGTCTTCTGGAACATCATGTTAAACCTACAGATCTGAAAATCGTGTTAAACATATAGATCTGACGTTTGAAGTAACTAACTAGATTGAACGGCTACAAATGGATGAACTTACAGTCAGAGGCGAAGAAGTACTGGTCGACAATGACAACAGTGGTTACAGATCTGCAAAACAAGACGAGAGATAAAAGGTAAGACTATAAAAATTAGGGTTTAACGGCGGCGAAAACGATTCGCCTTAAGCAAAACACTGAACGACGACAAGGAGGAAGAACTTACCGGTGGTGAGATCGGCGACAAAGTTTAACGAAACGCAAACATTTAGATCTGGAAAAACTGAAGAGGGTTAGGTTACTTTTCCTCGGACGTGATGGAGAAACGATGTTCGACGACAGAAACGAGGTTACCGATAGTGAGATCGACGGAAAATGGCTAGAGGTTTCGACGGAAGACGGCTAAGGTTTCGACGGAAAAATCGCCTTCGAAATCGCCTTAGAGAGAAAACGGCTAGGGTTTCTTTTTTTTTTTACTTAGCAAACAGTGAAAATAACAGTGAAAAATAACTATTTATATTTTCGGTAAAAAAGTGGTTAGATAAATGTAATTTGGTAAAAGTAAAAGTTATGTACGGTTTGGACGACTTTCGGGTAAGTCGTCTAAAACCTAGACAACTTCCAGGAAGTCGTCCGAAACCCTATAATATAAAACCTAACTCAAATAACTAACAAAATAACATTTAAACACTTCGTTAAACTTAATATCAACTTTAAAAGTGTTTAATATACACAAATCTTAACACATATACCTCAAATATAAAATTTCCAAGAAAAAAGTTAAGCTTCCAACCTCTTACCCCTAAATGTACATACAATACTACAACATATGTTACCAAACCATTAACCAACTAATACCATCACTTACTTCATTCATCTCATCTAGGTTTAAATCAATTCAATTTAACTAGATCTTAATTTATATCATTTATAAATGTTTATAATTACATTATAAACATTTTTTTCTCTGTCAAAATATTTTTCATAAAACTTATAAATTATTTTTAAGATTTACTCTTCTAGACGACTTTCAGGAAGTCGTCTAGGAAAATTTCCAGACGACTTCCAGGAAGTCGTCCAAAAAGTTGTCTCGCAGAAGATCTAAGAAATTGCGCAGACGACTTACTGGGGTTAAATTCGTAAAAAACACATTGTTTTTTTGTTTGGTCATAAGGGATTGTTGTAATTTTACACTGTTTTTTGTTTGGTTTAGATTACTTTTGCATTTCATTCAAGTAGGGGTTTAAGTTTGCATTTAAAATCAAGTTTTATGTCAATTTTGACAATTTCCCCAAAATCTATGTGAAAATGTATAGTTTTACATTTTTATTATCTCCAAATATTTTTATAAGTAAATATACAATATAGGAAAAAATAAGTAAATATACAATATACTCCCTCTGTATCATATTAACAGGTGTTTAAGGTTTTTGCACAAAAATTAATAAAATACAAAATTTTATGCAATTTACCTTGATTACATAAAATAACATTCAAGAATGCTAATCTAACCAATTTTAAAAAAGATGTATTATTTTGTAATTGGTCAAAAATTTTAAATAAATTATTTTTTTCCTTAAGAACATCAGTTATTATAAAACAAAATTAAAATCACTAAACACCACTTAAAGTAATACAGAGGGAGTAAGAAATAGAAATATTACATTAAACATTTATCATAATATTAGAACAAATAAATATACAATATAAGAAAAGTAAATATACTATATAAGAAATAATAATATTACATCAAACATATATTGTAATATTATAATTTGATATAAAATCAATAAATTTAGGATAAATAATTATATAAACTAAGAAAAAGTTAATATACAATATAAAAATAAATAATTAATATATTAAACATATGTCTGAAAAATATATAGTAAAACAAATAATAAGTAAATATACAATAAAATAAATAGATATATTACATTAAACATCTATTGTAATATTACCATTTGATATAAAAGTAAGAAAATTAGAATAAATAAATATAAAAGAAAAGAAAAAAATAAATAATTAGTAAATATACAATATAAGAAATTAAAAACTATATTAAACATCTATTTGAAAATGTATAGTTTTCTGGTTTCTTATAAGGAAATATGTGTAAATATATAATATGTGTAATTAGATACGTTTTGATATATGTTATTCCTTGTGCCATTATTTTCTATTTCCAGAAAAAATGGTTAAGCATAAATATCAATTAGATTAAGTACACGAACAACAACAAAATTTAAACATAGCAAAAAATACTCACATCAACATTACAATTCAATTATTTTAACTTAAAAATATGAAAAACTTTTTGTATGCATACCATAAATACAAAGCACTCATGCATAAATACATATATATAATTCAGAATATAACATCCAAAAATAGTTATATAGTTAACATTTGAAAATTTCGCGCGTAGCGCGAATTAACCCCTAATACATTTGAAAATTTTATGGAACAACTGATAAGTTCATAAGTGATGAGCATACACAAGCATAACACACTTCATGGCAAAATCTCATGACGAAAATATATTTTATCACAGATGCATCAAGTCATAAAAGGCAACTAAATGCATGTGATAAGAAAAAAGTTTAATGTTAACAAGGGAATCGAGCTTATAAGCCGGTAGATAGTGATGAATCGTAAAGTTTATTCAGAAATAAAATTTTGATCTCATAAAACTTTATCAACAAATAAGCTAAAAATAGAAAAATATGGATACAATTAACTATGGAAAATAGATGTTTTATTGATGATTTAAGAAATTTGTTAAAAAGAACAAAAAAAACTAATATATTGTCCTTTTAGAATCATACTTGACATTATTGTCCACTTAGTATAAACAATAATGATAACCTCATTTTGTCCTTCGTATCAGACCAAAAATGTGTACTCCCTCCGTTTCAGATTAAGTGTCGTTGTAGAGTAAAATTTTTGTTTCAAAATAAGTGTCGTTTTATAGTTTCAATGCAAAATTTATTGATTTTTTGATTTAATCTATTTTTCTATTGGTTAAAATGTGGTTATGTGTATTGGTAGTTGTGTTTTTATTTTGGAAATATGCAAAATTAAATGTTTTCTTAATATGTGTGTCGAAGTCTAAAACGACAACTAAACTGAAACGGAGGGAGTATTAAACAATATTTTTTTAAAATAATAGTTTTTCACATATTAACTTTTTTTTTCATCTCACCCGAATAATCCATTCTCGTCTTTACGGTTTCATCTTAGTTTTTATCCAGTGTCGAGTAACGGATCAAGTCAGATTTCTCGGACCAAATCGTCTTCTCTTACAGCCTCTCTGCTTCCTTTTGGATATGCCGTCAAGGTAGTTAAATATACACAATACGTGTGTGGATTTCGATGGTGGAAGTACTGGAACTAGAGCTGATTCAAACGGTGTTGTGTGAAGGTTTTAGATTCTAGCAAGGAGGGATTATCTGCTTCTGCTATTGATTTTACTTTATCACAGCTTGTTTCGAGTATTGCTGGAAGGGAGAACTGTTGGGGATAGATTACATCTACCCACATAGGTCTATTTAGGCGCGAACTCGGTCCAAAATCAATATCGAAATCAGCCCATGTAGCCCATCGAACCGACTTCAACTATACTTGGAGAACCTATATAAAGGAAGGGATTAGGAGAAAGAGGGGGACACACAGATACATCGAGAACAAGCCTAGAAATTAGGGTTTTCATATTACTCTTTCTTGCTTTGTTCTTACCTTGTTCTTCATCAAATACCCCGGTTTAAATCAATAAACTCCTTGATTTGTTCTCTAAATTGTCTCTTTGATAAACCCACCATCGAAATTGATCACCGATCTAGGGTACCGATTTCAGATTCAACAATTGGCGCCGTCTGTGGGGAATTCAAAAAGTAACGATCAAGAACATCAATCAAGACGATGACAGGATATCCGATGAATCAAGTAGGTCAACAGCCAGTCGACCTAAACACCGTCTTGGCCTCTCTCGCCGCCGTGGTTCAAAGACTTGACCAGCACGATGCCGCGAACAAAGCGATTCAAGAACGTCTCGAAGTAATCGCAGCCGCTTGCTTGCCTCCTGCACAAGCAGACGATCAAGATCCAGATATAGCCCGACGACGTCTGTTCCAAACCACGATGCGGGATCAACCAGCCGATCAAACAACCAACAAAGAACTTCTACGTCTTCAAGGAACGATCAAAGACATGTCTTCTAAGATCCATCAAGCCACGAGTTTCGCACCAGAAATCGATCGAGTTTTGGAAGCAACTCAAAAGACTCCATTCACCAAGAAAATTACCGACGTCCGAGTACGACATCAGGACAAACTCCGGATACCATCTTTCCGCGGAGACTTTGACCCCAGTGACCATATGACCAGCTTTAACATCGCTATGGGTCGAGCCTATTTCACCATGGAAGAACGAGACGCCGGTTATTGTCAACTCTTCGTTGAAAGTTTAGCAGGGCCAGCCCTCACCTGGTTCTCTCGGCTAACAGCGGACTCCATCAGCACCTTCAAGGAACTTTCTACCGAGTTCCTCAAGCATTATTCCATGTATATTCTCCAAAGAGCTTCATCGACCGACTTGTGGAAAATTTCTCAAGAACAAAAAGAATCTCTTCACGATTTCATGGAATGATTCAAGAACCTCGTCTCCAAAGTCGACGTTCCGGATAAAACCGCAGTAGAGGCATTACGTAATGCGTTATGGATCAGGTCGTATTTCCGATCTGACCTCTACACAAATAGTACGATCACCCTAGAAGACGCGCTCCATAGGGCAAACTGCTTCATCCGAATGGAAGAAGAGAACGCGGCTTATACCGCAAAGCAAAACGCGTTAAAAGCTCAGTTAACACCAAATGCGACGACTACCTACTAGGAACCTCGTCAGCATCAACCTAACGAGAAGAAAGGAAAAGTCTACTCGGCAACTGAGGAACCAGATGCCGCTCCCGCCACACCGTCAACCGAGCGACTATGGAACGTGTGGGACAGAACTCTGGACGGGAAACCCCTAACGTATGATGAAACCATGTTCTGCACTTACCACAAAGCCAAAGGCCACAACACTAAGGAGTGCAAGCAACTTGCAGAAGCCCTGTTCTCGGCATTCAAAAGCGGTGCCGTCACACCTGACCCACCAAAGTCAAAACAAAATAGAAAGAAAGGGAGCTGGACAAAGAACCGACAAGCTAACGCCAAAAAACAAGAATCTAACCAAGCAGTCCACCCCCACGATCAGGACGCATCAGCTCCACCCTGACACCGTGATGATACCGACACGGAGGATGAAAGACCGCAAGTAGCTCGGCGGATCAACCTTATCTCAGCGCACCCCTCGACTTCTTTCTTTTCTGAAGACGAAGACAACCTGGATCTCCGAGATCATCTGCAGCGCAAACGTTCTGCAACCGACCTGCGAGATGTTCTCTTTCGGAGCAAAAAATCAGAGCCTTCAGAGGTCAACGACAGCCACGACCTCCAAGATCATTTGCAGCGCGATCATTCTGCAACCGATCTACGAGATTTTCTCCTTTTGAGCAAGAAACCAAAGCTTTCGGAGGACGATCTCCGACAGAAGCTTACCCCCAAGAAGAACACCGCAACACCTGATCTGCGGGAGACATTATCTAACAAGCGCCCTAGCATTTTTCACCGAATCAACGTAATCCGCGGTGGATCGCCCCTGTGCAACGATTTGGTAAAATCAATAAAAGAGTACCAACGCAAAGCTGTGACCGCCCAACGATGGCCGACGAAGCGTGAAGGGGAAACCTCGATAAAATTTTCGGAAGGGAATCTCACCGACATAGATCAGCCGCACAATGATCCCTTGCTAGTCGAATTGCAAATCGGCACTTGCGAGGTCACACGTGTACTCATCGATACTGGAAGCTCGGTTGACCTTATCTTCCGGCAGACTTTGGAAAAGATGATGGTGGATCTCAAGGACATCAAGCCCTCGTCGAGAGCCCTCACCGGTTTCAACGGCTCATCGACAAACCTGTTGGGAACCATCCGCCTTAACGTCTTTGTCGGAGGAGTAAGCAAACTCGTTAAATTCTCGTCATTGAAACCAAAACACAGTATAACGCGATCCTGGGTACTCCATGGTTTCACATGATGAAAGCAATCCCGTCAACATACCATCAATGTATAAAATTTCCTACCAGGGAAGGTACCGTCTTCACCCTCAAAGGGAACCAACGCCTTGCACAAAGCATGTTAATCTCAGATTTCAAAAGTCAGCAGGTCACTTTTCTCGTCGAACCAGAGAAGAAATTATCACCGCAAAAAGAGGAAACGATCCAAGTTGGCATTGATCCTGATCATCCTGACAGAACCGTCGGGATTGGTTCTGAGCTAAGTATCGACCTCACAACCGAGTTAACCACCTTCCTTCGCTCAAACAAACCAACGTTCGCCTGGAAAACAGCCGACATGCCTGGTATTGACCCGACTATCACAGCCCACCGACTCAACGTCGACCCGACGTATAAACTCATCAAGCAAAAATGACGAAAACTCGGTCCCGAAAGAGCTAAAGCCGTCAACGAAGAAGTCGATAGACTCTTAGGGGCAGGGTCCATCGCCGAGGTGAAATATCCGGATTGGCTGGCCAACCCGGTCGTAGTTAAAAAGAAGAATGGGAAATGGAGGGTGTGCATCGATTTTACCGACCTTAATAAAGCATGTCCAAAGGATAGCTTCCCTTTGCCTCATATTGATCAGATGGTGGAGTCCACAGCCGGAAACGAGCTCTTTTCGTTCATGGACGCCTTCTCAGGCTATAATCAGATTATGATGCATCCGGACGATCGCGAGAAGATGTCATTCATCACGGATTGCGGTACATATTGCTACTGTGTTATGCCGTTTGGACTCAAGAACGCAGGAACCACCTATCAGTGACTCGTCAACAAGATGTTCGCCGAAAAGTTAGGAATTACTATGGAAGTCTATATCGACGACATGCCATTCAAATCGCTCGTCGCCAAAGACCATATCTGACACCTTTCTGAAACAGATACCTTAAACAAATACGGGATGAAGCTCAACCCGGCAAAGTGCACTTTTGGAGTTACTTCAGGCATTTCTCGGCTATATTGTGACAAAACGAGGGATCGAAGCAAATCCAAAATAAATCTCCGCGGTTTTGGACTTACCCGATCCCAAAACATCGCGAGAAATCCAGCATCTTATCGGACGAGTTGCGGCACTTAACCGTTTCATCTCTAGGTCTACCGATAAATGTCTCCCTTTCAACGAGTTTTTGCGTGGAAATAAGAGATTTGTTTGGGACGAGGTATGTGAACAGGCTTTCGCAGCATTGAAACAGTACTTGACGACTCCCCCGGTATTAGCAAAACCAGACGCAAGCTACACTTTGTATCTTTACATCGCAGTCTCCTCTTCAGCAGTAAGCAGCGTTCTTATAAGGAAGACCGAGGAGAACATCATCCTATCTTCTATACCAGTAAGCGTCTCACCGATGCCGAGACAAGATACCCTACCCTTGAGAGGATGGCTCTCGCCGTAGTCACATCGGCAAGGAAACTGCGGCCTTACTTCCAATCCCACTCCGTCGTCGTTCTCACCGACTTGCCTTTGCGAACCATACTCCAGAATGCTAACCAGTCGGGAAGACTTTCTAAGTTGGCCATCGAACACAGCGAATATGACATCTCGTATAAAAGCAGGCCCACAATAAAGGCTCAAGTCTTGGCCAATTTCATCGTCGAAATCCCACCTGACCAAGCAACCGACCTCGATATCCCAGTGAAAAGTTGGATCTTGTACGTCGACGGAGCATCATCTAACAAAGGATCAGGAATAGGTGTTCACCTCCAATCACCCACCGGAGAACTCATCGAGCAGTCATTCCGACTCGGCTTTGCGGCATCAAACAATGAAGCCGAGTACGAAGCATTAATCGCCGGACTTCGTTTAGCTAAAGTAGTGGGGGCAAAGCGATTACAAGCTTTTTGCGATTCTTAACTCGTTGCCAGTCAGTATAGTGGCGACTATGAAGCCAAAAACGAGAGAATGGATGCGTATCTCGGTGTCGTCAAAAGGCTGACCTTGGAATTCGATCACTTTGAACTCGTCAAGGTTCCTAGAAAAGACAACTGCTTCGCAGACGCGTTAGCTGCATTGGGAAGCAATCAGCGAGAACATGTCAGACGGACGATCCCCATCCACACAGTTGAAAACCCGAGTATTTCGTTACCAGTGGGTAAAGACGTCCTCGCCATCTCTTCTATTCTCGCCGAGGTCTCAAACTCGAGAACCCAAAACGTAGATTGGCGGACCCCCTTCCTGGATTATCTAAACAAAGGGATACTTCCGGAAGATAAGTGGGAATCTCGTCGACTCAAAGTAAAAAGCTCCAATTACGTTTCTATCGATGGCAAGTTACATCGATGGACCGCGAACAAAGTGCTTCTTACCTGCGTCGGAAAAGAAGAAGAAAAACTCGTTATGATCGAGACCCATGAAGGGGAAGGGGACAATCACAGTGGAGGCAGAGCTCTCGCGTTGAAACTTAAGTCTCAAGGGCATTACTGGCCCACTATGGTCACAGACTGCAAGGAGTATGCGTCACGATGCGAGAAATGCCAATGACACGCGCCCAACATACACTCACCAACTGAGTTGCTAAAAACCTCTGTAGCCCCGTATCCATTCATGCGGTGGGCAATGGACATAGTCGGCCCTTTACCGAGCTCTACACAAATGTTTTTCCTACTCGTTCTAACCGACTATTTCACTAAATGGGTTGAAGCTAAAGCCTATGTCCAAATCACCGAGAACAAGGTTCAGAGTTTCGTCTGGAAGTACATCATCTGCCGCCATGGACTTCCTTACAAAATAGTTACCGACAACGGATCCCAATTCACGTCGAACAAATTCTGGGAATTCTGCGACAAATGGAGAATTCGCCTCAGTTTCTCCACCCCGCGATATCCTCAAGGAAACGGTCAAGCCAAAGCAACCAATAAAGTTATCATCGACGGGATCAAGAAAAGGCTAGATCTCAAAAAAGGACACTGACTGACGAATTGGACAGAGTACTCTGGTCTCATCGAACTATACCTTGGAGCGCAACAGGAAAGACACCATTCTCATTGGCTTACGGAGTCGAAGCAATGGCTCCCGCCGAGGTTAATGTCACCAGTCTCAGGAGATTAAAGATGCCTCAACAAGGAGCCTTGAATCACGAAATGATGATCAACGCCCTAGATCAACTTGAAGAACGACGAGATCAAGCTTTATTACGGATTCAGAACTATCAACATCTTGGCGAGTCCTATTACAACAGGAAAGTGAGGTCCCGACCATTGCAACTCGGCGATCTCGTCCTTCGAAAAGTTTTCGAAAACACCAAGGAGTGGAGAGCAGGTAAACTCGGTATGAACTGGGAAGGCCCGTACAAAATAACATACGTGGTCAAACCGGGAGTTTACCGACTTGAGACATCTTCTGGGGAACAAATCCCGAGGTCTTGGAACTCGATCAACCTGAAGCGCTACTTTGGCGCCTAAGGAAAAGAACACAGAACTACAGGTGACTTGATCCCATCTCGGGTACGTAGGCAGCCTTTAATCGGGTTCAGTCACAAAAAAAAAGAACTACGAGTGACTTGATCCCATCTCGGGTACATAGGCAGCCTTTAATCGGGTTCAGTCACAAAAACAAAAAAATATATATACATCTCTTTTATTTGTATCACGACTCGGCCCGCTCTGATCATCTAAAACGAATACATTTATCGATATTTGTAGAATACGGATCTCGTAACAACTAAACCACTTGAAGCTCGTACTATGTATGAGATCAAAGTCGGTAGTAAACCACAGTAGACGAACATGTCGAATGGATTTACTTAAAGTCGAATGATGCACGCAACATCACAGTAGGCTAAAAGAGGAAAAATTTGCTCGGTAACTTACAAAAGTTAACCAATACGTTTCTTCCTATTTGTACGATTAAACGATGTCGGCATATTTGACGAAATAAAGTCCTATTCGTTTATTCTGCAAAAAATTACTAAAATATACGTCGATTAATTTTAACGATAACTTATCAATCAAAGTCGGTTTGCGATCATTTAAAAACAATGAAGCAAATCGGTGTGAGAGCAAATTAATTGGCAATGGTAACCATAAATCAAAAGGCCATACTCGGCCGAAGTTGTTACATACAAAACAAAAAGAGGAGATTACAACAAAAGATGGCAGGCTAAGTACGAAGAAGCTCTTGGATATCTTCAGGGGAAAAGACCGCAATGTTGGAACCGTGCTCGTCAAGGTCGATAGGAAGAAGATCAATCTCGGAGGCGTCTACAATCTCCATATTTTGTAGCTCCTCTAGGAAGTGGGCTTCATCGGTTCTCGCCTTTTGAAGAACCTCGTCCATAGACAGACCTTGCATCTGGATCTTCTCTAGACCCTCTCGGGTCCCCTTCGCCTGCGAATAAAAGGCGAGCTTTGATTGAACCTCGGTCTGTTCTCCCAGGAATTAGCCCATCTTCTCATACGTCGGCATAACCTTTCGCCTCAGAATGGACTCAACTTGCAGCCTCTCCTTCTTAACCTCATGCTCCCGAGATTTTCTCAGCCTCCTGGTCGTCATCTCAAAGTTCAGAGAAAGCTAAGATTTCTCCTGTTCCAGACCGAGGCACCGAGAATTGAGGAGCTCCTTTTCAGCCTTCAATGCCTCCAATTCCGCCGACAAAAGCTCACTACAAGATCTTTCGAGCTCGGCTTTCTCCAAGGCCCCGTTCTTTTCAGCCGTCAGTCCCTCGATCTGTTTTTCATAGGAACTGCACTTATACGCCAACTCGGCGATTTGTTTCCTCTTCTTCTTCAGAGACCTAGTTTTCGCCTCTAGTGAAGTCTCCTGAGCTCTGAGCTTTGTCTCATAATCCCTCACCATGAGGTTAGCATTCCCAAAAAACTGACAAAGAACAAGGGAGAATCGACAAAATTAAATATTTACTGACTGATATACGAACTGGAAGAAGGTCGGTAAAGAAAAAACACTTACTATGGCACCAGCTCGAGTCATCTCCCGGTAACGGCTATCTTGATGAAGTTGGTCCAGTTCCGGCATCCCTCGTTTCTTGAGTTTAATCTGGCGGAACAGACGGGCTGGAGCCTCGTGATCCTCGATGAAGGGTACATCGATAAACCGGTACTTGAAGTTGATAGCATGGGGGTACTCGACTAATTCGCCGCCTTGGGACGCTGGAACAAGCCCTTGACTTTGATCTCCTTGCAACCCTTCGACCAGAGGATTTTCTTCTACTGGATGCTCTTCCAACGGCATCTCAGTAAGTCCCATTGTTCCGGCCTCACTAGTAGGGATGATCAGAGGATTTTCTTCAACAGAAGGGTCTTGTTCCCGTTGGTCATCACCGAGATGCTCTTCAGATCTTTCGGGTGGAGGAGATCGGCTATGACTCACATGCGGGGGTACATCCCAAACATTCGAGTCCCTCTTTCGTTTGGCGGGTCTGCTTACGTCAGAGGATCCTCGACCGTGTTCCGGGGTGCCGATGGTGTCGGCATAAGAAGGAAGAGTGGATAGATTTAATTTGCCCATCCTACGACCTTGCTGCTGCGATGAGATTTCGGTTTGCTCCTCGGCTGCTTGGTGGAATAGAAAATGTCAGAATCCAAACAGATTATTGACAATGTCGGTATATAGTTAAGTAAACGGCTACCTTTGCTGATTCTTTTAAAAGCGGCTTGGATACAAACTTCACTGATATCCAGCCAGTGCTGGTGACTCAGTGTCCTGATGGATTCAACTTCTTCGAGAAAAGACTCGGTACCACCTTGAGACCACTTGGAAAGACGATCTGCAACAAAGAGAAAACAGATGAAGGAAGATCAGTAGAAGTGCAATAATTTAAAAGTTCAAAGTCGTACCAATGTTAGGATTGAAATATCCGTTTAAAACTATCGAGGGATCTTCGAAGGATGCTTCATTGATCTTGACGTAGAAGTAGCGATGGTTCCAGAAATTGACTTTCGACGGTTTCCCGGTAATCACGTTGTACTTAGGAACCATCTTCCCGTAGAAGAATCCCATCTTGCCGGTGATACTTGGCGTTGTGAGTTCTTTGAAGAGTCTAACCGACATCGTTATGCCTAACTCGGCAGCTAGAACCGTCAGCGTCACCATGATTTTGATCCCGTTCGCGGTATACTGGCCGAGAGCAATTTTTTGTCGGTTGGAGTACGTCGTCAGGAACTCAGGCAAAGGCCACCAGAGCAAACAGTTTGTGAACCACGACTCGTATACAGTGGCGTACCCTGCTGGAGGACTCCAAGGCCTTTGGTGCTCTGCCGGGATGAGGAACGAGAACCCAGCAGGCGGGTTTGTTTGGAAGATAAGTCTTCGGACACTTTTGAAGGAAGACTTAGTTGGAAGATGGTTCACCCAGTTTTGATTTTTTTTGACGCTAAGTGTGCGCTCTTGTTCTGGATCTATTTCCTCATCAAACTCGAAATCGGTTCCTGTCCATCGCATCGGAAGGAAGTCGGCCAAAGCAAAGCTGATCTTCTCGGCTGAGTTTTTATCCATGTTGGATGAATCGATGCCGGCACTGGCAGTGACCGGCCGGTCTGATTCTAGTTCAACGTCCTGCTCCGTATCGTCGGCAGGAGCGGACCACTCGCTTCTTGATCTTCCAGCTGTAGACTATATCTAACGACATCACGTTCGTTGTCGTCGAGCAAGGCTAAATCTGCAGTTGTTTGTCTCGGATCATCCATCCCTCTGAATGTTATTGTTCTCGGTCTACGTATCAGCGGTGAAGCAGAGCTTTCTGAATCAGAACCGGTGGCGACTGCCTTTCTTTCGAAGAACACCGACGAAGGGGGGAGGACATTCTGATCGGAGAATCAATGTGTAGAGAGAGAAAGAAGAGAGAAGGCAGAGGGAAATACCCTTGATTCTGAAGTGAAGCAGCAAGACGATACGAAAATGAAGATTGATGGGAAATTTTATAGAAAAATCTCGGCACAGGAGACGAGCAGTCGTCATGATTAGGTCTACAACCTATATTTGTGACACGTGTCCCACTAACGATGAATCTCGAGACATGGTTACTTTAAGAGGAGCGCGTAGTCTTCACGGAATAAAACGAAAATGCGTTGAGACAAGGAGAATATTCTCGGACTTACAGGAGATAGTAAAAAAGAATCAACTCTCATACGACTACCGAGATGAAATATAGCCGAGGTCACGCCTCAAATCCACCTAGTCAAAGAAATTCACCGTATATACGAAGTATGGTTATATTCAATGAACTGGGGGGGACTTATTGTTGGCGATAAATTACATCTACCCACATAGGCCCATTTAGGCGCAAACTCGGCCCATAATCAATATCGAAGTCGGCCCATGTAGTCCATCAAACCGACTTCAACTATACTTGGAGAACCTATATAAAGGAAAGGATTAGGAGAAAGAGGGGGACACACAGATACATCGAGAACAAGCCTAGAAATTAGGGTTTTCATATTACTCTTTCTTGCTTTGTTCTTACCTTGTTCTTCAACAAATACCCCGGTTTCAATCAATAAACTCCTTGATTTGTTCTCTAAATCGTCTCTTTGATAAACCCACCATCGAAATCGATCACCGATCTAGGGTACCGATTTCAGATTCAACAAGAACATGGTTGCCTTGCCAGCTATGTTTATGCAAAAACTTTTTCTTCTTTGGTTATTTTCTTACTTGAATCTTTTAATATTTTATCTCTTTGAAGTGTAAGACTAGTATCACTAAGGTGAAAGATGTTTTTGATGTGGCTGTAACACTCCCAGACCGTCTTAGACATTTGGTCGACCGGCCAACAATCAAACAAAAACATGACGGAAAGAACATGATTGACCGTCCAATCCAACTTCTTGATCCGAAAGCGCAACGTGACGGGTTAGGGACAATCCAGTCAGAGTCACAAAACTTTATCCGCAACATACACCAGTTTGTCCACTAACTCGTCCTACTAAATCAAGGCCTAAGGCTTTGCAACCGTACCAAGAGTTAACGGTTCTATTCGATAAAAGTCTAAGGTTTTCAACCCGTACCAAGACCTAACTTTGTGTTAGACCTGACTAGTCAATACCAGAGTACTCATAATGTGCATGTAAAAATAATTACTTTATTAATTTAATAAATATTCATACATTGGATAATTCAAGACTGGACCCGACCTAATGCCAAATCGAGTCAACTCAACATCATATCAAAATACTGTTTACACTATCTCAATCCTAGTTCCTAAACCCACAAATCCTATAGCTGGACGTGACCGGTTTCCCTAAATGCCTTTTGTGACTATTTTTGACTCGATAAAAATATTTGAAAATTGATTAAAACTTGAGTCCCGAAAGCATGGACAAACCATGCTCTGGTACCACCTATATAACACTCCCGGACCATCCTAGACATATGGTCGACCCACCGGCCGACAATCAAAAAAGAACATGACTGATAGCTGACCAACACCCATGGGTAGAGGTGAAAAAGTCAAAAAAGTCAACCGGCCATCAAACAATCAAACAAGAACATGACTGACCATCCAATCCAACACCCTGATTCGAAAGCGCTACGTGACACATTAGAGAATCCAGTCAGAGTCACTGAATTTACTCCGCAATATAGACCAGTTCATCCATTAACCCATCCCGCTAAATCAAGGCATAAGGCTTAGCAACCCGTATCAAGAGTTAATAGTTCCGTTAGATCGAAGCCTAAGACTTTTCAACTCGTACCAAGACCTAACATTGTGTTAGACCAGACTAGTCAATTATCAAAGTACTCATGATGCGTATGTAAAAATAATTACTTCATTAATTCCAGAAAAATTCACACCTTGAACAATTGAAGACTGGGTCCGGCTAATGCCAAATCGAGTAAACTCAACATCATATCAAAAGGCATGAAAATGACGTTCCTAACGTCCAGCTCCAAGATACCCGGATAATCCTTAACTAAAGCTACCTGCAAAAAGGACAACATAGTTTGGTGAGTAACCTAATGTCACTCAGTAAGATGGCAACCTCTACCCGCAACATAGTGACTAACCCAGACAATCCAAAATAACAATCAATCTAGCCTAAGCATGCAATGAAAGCTAAGGCTAAACAATGAATCACAATTCATAACCTCAATCATCTAATCAAACAATTACTCTTAGATCCGACCTCCTGGCATGATCTTACTTCAAGTAATGGGAACCAACATGAAAAAAGCCAACAACCAATATCCAATCATCAATGAAAATAACAAGATACTAATTAACTACAACTCAAGTCTAACTCAAAACACCGTACTTCGGTGCTACACTTACTCTAGGGTTCGATAACCCTTTACTCAACACGACATTCTAACACAACACTCTAACTCGGACCCTGGTGACTTCTTGTTCCTCATAAAGATCGGCAATATCCTATATCCTTACCACAAAGGCTAGAAGAAGGAACATTCAACCGACCGCAGCCCACATTCTTTTGGGTCACCGCGTGATATCCCACAATCATTCGGGTCACTGTGTGACAGCCCACAATCATTCATGTAACTTCCAGCCGTTACACCATCGTGTAACACTCAGCCATAGGCCATGAACCCGTTCCTTTTAGTCTTCCCGATCCAGCGAATAAAGAGTTTCCTTTAATCCGCTGGGTACAAGGTCGAGGAAACACTAATTCACCCCTAAACAGGCCTAGGATGGACGGGTTACACACATGATATATGGCATACACTCTTTCACAACACTAACTAACTTTAAAACCTAACCTATGGCTAAAAATCCAGATCTTAAATAGACTCTCGACTTTACACACTAACCACTAGTACCAATAATCCGGCGTATATGGCCTAGGACCCTTAGTACTACGTCTAATTAACAAAACAACAATACTTAACAAATAACCTTAATTCTAACAACTCAATCAGTGAGTCACTCCCTTACCAAGAACTGACTATCCAATCAACAAGTATTAAGTAAACGAGCAAGCATTTAATTACATCTATCAAGCATTCTAATAAATCAAACTGTTACCCAGATAGTTCGGCTTCCTGCTACGAATCTATCTTTAAAGATAACGGGAACCTACACTCAAACATGTCAACACACAAGAATAAAAACATGAATCATCCTAGGCCTAGTCAGGTTATTAATGCAGTCTTAATTCCTTTCATCTCAGCTTAGCCCGTGCTAAACTGAGTCCGGTTTAATAAATAACTCTAAGGATTCTATCATGCAGCAGTGTGAGCATTATACTATATATGAATACTCGATCTATCCTCAGTTCCAAGTGGAACTCAAACATAACCATACTCTATCCTAAATTCCAAACGAAATTCAAACAATACCAACTCACAAAATTACCCTAAATTCCAAGTGGAATTCAAACAATATCAACTCACAGTGTTCTATGCCGATAAGCAGCTGGTTGATCGGAGGAACTTTGCCAAAACCCAACCATGACTTTGAATTATCTGGACTAATCTAGACAGCACTTCTGCTTGATCATGTAGATATTGAGTGGCCTGGACGGACTGATCCGGGCAGAGCTTCCGCATAACAATCAAAGAAAATCGTCAACTAGACTGATCTCGACTCGAGCAGAAATTGACTACACTTTCTTCAAAACGACCACTTTCTCTCTCTCTCTCTCTCTCTCTCTCTCTCTAACACAGTTTTAAACTTTCTTTAGAGTGGTCTGGATGTCTGAAAACTGAAGGGAGGGCTGAGTTTTTTTACAAACCATCGACCAAAGAAGACATGCCACATGATCGTCCACATGTCAACCTGCAGGATCCCGGTCGCATACGAGGTGACACACGGGGAAAATATGGTGGAATGCATGGCTTGATCTCACGCAGGGAAACATAAATCCTCCCACATGTCAGGCTGCATACCTAGAGTTCATGCAAGGTGCCACACGAGCTCATACATGGCTGGCCGCATCCTCTCGTTACATGCGCGGCGGCACCTCGTGCTTCTACATGTCAATCCGCATGATCCTGTTGCATCGAAGGAGACATGTCGTGCTTCTGTATACATACAACTTGATATCCAGTTTCCAGCACGTTCTAATTCCATGCATCAGGCCACCTCGTGCTTCTCGGTCCATTTGTCTGATTTCGACCATTCTGGCATATTTTTGGCCCGCGAACAATCCCAAATATTTTTACGTGTCCATTATCATGAGCTGAGTATATTTAATGAATTACAGACTCAATTCTAACCTTGACGGTAAATCTTTCCCGACCCTCCGGCTTCCCCAAAAATTCCATAAATTCAAAATTAGTTTTTTTCTCCAACTTTGGGTTTTCTCATCGTGTTTCTATCCCGTTGTGTTTACTTCTCGTCCTGCTAATTCTCGTCCTGCTTAATTCTCGTCCTGCTCCCGACTTATTATGTTCTCAACATAATATTTTGTTAATTTGATGTTCTTCAAAAAACGTCGTGCTTCGGAAACGTCGTGCTTTTAAAATGTCGTGCTTCTAAAATGTCATGCTTTTAAAAACGTCATGCTTCCAATACGTCTTGCTTTGATCTATGAAATTGTATAATTATGGTCGAGTGGCATAATTGACTGATGATCCATGCAAGATCATTTATTCAATCCTAGAGACCCCCTAGTACTTCAAAACTTCTCGATTGATCCGATCGCTCGCGACTCGACCACTAACCGTAGATGCTTGACCAACTTCTATTTTCTCCTGAACCATGTCAAGGTTTCTATGATCAGAACTTAACATACCTCATAATACTTGGATTCCAAAAAGCTTGGCTCCGAATTCTAACTTGTTGATCTCGACTATTTTATCCCTTCAGAGGGTTACTACATTCTCCCCCTTAATATTATTCTCCTAGAATTCTTAGATGTCCAATTGCTCAGCTTCACGACATCTCCTCCTTGATGACAATTCCTAAGATTACTTTGTTTTGCAATCTTGGTCATTTGATGTGTATCTTTATCGTTCGCCTTTGATGTCTTCTTTCGATTTCTTTGGGTCTCCTTTGGGACTTCTGATTATGAACTCACTCTCCTTGATACACTCCCAAGCATTTCCATTGGTCTTGAATCCTCTCCTTTCTTTACTTCTTGATTAACCATGGTTCACTAATTCTCGACTAATCTCTATATCTCTTTACTTTGTCTACCACTGTTCCTTGAGTGTCCTCCTCAAGGTCTCCACACTCGTCTTAATATCTCTTCAGTTGAATGATTGCTGGGTTGTCTTCTTATTTTTACTCTGCCATAACACTCTCATTTTCCATGATACTATCTTGTCCTTCAGATAGATATTATCCTTGTTCCTGATTACTCAAATTCTTTCTTGATCTTCCTTTCCCAAGTACTGATGAAGTCATTTCCAATGAAGTCTTGTTCCTTCTCATTTGTCCAGTTCATACCACGGTTCAGCTCCTCTGATCCAACCTTTCCTCTTTCTCTTTAGGTTTGAGTTTTTCACCTTGAACTCTCTTCACTTTGAAGTTACCATCCTTAAAGTTTTGATTAACGAACACACTTACTATATGAAACTCATTAGAACACTTCACATGCAAGTTAGTCATCAACTAACCCAATAAATTTACTAACCAATCAACCTAATCGCAATACTAACCAATCAACCTAATCAAAATGCTAACCATAAACCTAACAAACTATATTCCACTATCTCAATCATAGTTCCTAAACCCACAAATCTATGGCTGGACGTGACCACTTTCCCTAATTTTATTTTGTGACTATTTTTTCCTTGATAAAATATTTGAAAATTGGTTAAAACATGTGTCTACTCTTTATAGACAAAACCATGCTCTGATACTACGTCTATAACACCCCCAGAACATCCTAGACATATGGTCGATCCACCAGCCAACAATCAAACAAGAAAATGACCGATAGACCGACCAACACCCATGGTTAGAAATGAAATGAATCAAATTGCCAGCCAACAATCAAACAATAACATGACAGACCGTCCAACCCAACACCCTGATCCGGAAGCACTACATGACGGGTTAGGGACAATCTGGTTAGAGTCACAAAACTTACTTCATAACATAGACCAGTTCATCCATTAACTCATCCCGCTAAATCAAGGCCTAAGGCTTTGCAACTGTTGGGTGTCAAAATTGGTTACGACAAAATCAACGGTTCAAGTCCCCGAAAAATGCTTCTCATAAGGCTTCAGCTCATGAAAGTATTCAAAAAGCGGTCAAGCGGCAAGGAACAAGTCACCATACGGCGAGTCTTCACCCTGCAAACACGGGTTGCCATATGGCGTCCTGCACCATGCAAGCACGGGTCGCCATATGGCGACCTGCACTCGGGAAGCATGATTCACCATATGGCAACCCACACCCTGCAAGCACGGGTCGCCATATGGCAACCTGCACTCGGGAAACATGGTTCACCATATGGTGATCCGCACCCTGCAAGCACGGGTTGCCATATGGCGACCTGCACTCGAAGAGCACGGGTCGCCATATGGTGACCTAGGCTCCCGGAAGTCCGGGTGGCCAATTGGGGACCTAGTTTTTCTCAAAGAAGCATGGAAATACTATAGTCCCTCTCTCATGACCTCCTACTTCGATCTAGGACCTTGCTGACTCTCAATTCATCCTGATCGAAGTTGCCGTTGAGATTTTACGATAGAAATAAGTAAGACTCGATAAACAACTTCTAGTTCGACAAATGTAGCTCCCAGATCGCCATTTGGCGAGCTGGATCACCCTTCTAGCCCCTCTCTCACAGCTTGATTAAAAGTTATTCATTTCGTTCTAATCGGAGTTACCGTTAAAACTTTACGATAAGAACCGCAAAGACTCATTTTCTCATAAAAATTCGAATGGATCATATAAAACAGCAACGGTTAATGACGAAATTGCCTAAACTATACAAGATGTTTGAATTCCCTTTATATCGACATCGTATCGAGAACCCCTTTTCGGAGAAATCGTAAAAATACTTAAGCCATAAAAACTTTTCGAGAGGACCAAAGCATGGTTAAGAGCCCGCTTACTATTTCATATGAAACCAGGCCCAAAGATGCTATGATGGTTTATGTTTTCTCACGAGAGAAGATAAATGTTAAAGTTTCAAGATAAATGCGGGGATTCGGCGGATAAATGGAAAGATCAAGAGAAAAAGGGAAGATTCCCGAAGTGATAAACTCGATCAAGGGCAGAAAAGGAAGTGCCAAACCGCCTTGAAGAGGAGTATATAAGAGAAGGCGAGGATGGAGACAAAGGGGAGGATTTTTAGCATTCATAGCAAACTTAGAGCAGTAGGCATTTTATTTCCGTTTTTGATATCAAGCTATGATTCGAGTAGGGATTTGCAGTCTTAGGTTATTAGAACTTGGAATTCGCCAACAGATCTTGTGGCCAAGGCTCTTTCCTTCTTGTAAATGCTTAAACGCAGATTCAAAATAAGTTTTTTTTCGCTCTCCTTTTATTTTATCGATTCTTTAGTATTTCGTTTGTTTTCATAGTTTGATTGCGTTGCGTCTGGTTTAAAGCAGATTGTCCGGGATCTCCTGGGAAAGTAAAGGTTTCCTGACTTCTTAAAGTTTATGGAAATCGACAGTGTGGATTAAGGTTCCCACAACAACCCGTACCAAGAGTTACCGGTTCTTTTAGACTGAAGCCTAAGGCTTTTCAACCTGTATCAAGACCTAACAGTGTGTTAGACTAGACTCGTCAATTATCAGAGTACTCATGATGTGCATGCAAAACAATTACTTTATTAATTCAAGAAATATTCACACATTGAACAATTCAAGACTTGGTCCGACCTAATGCCAAATTGAGTCAACTCAACATCATATAAAAATACCGTTTTCATAATGTCGCTCCTAACGTCTAACTCCAAGCTACCCCAATAATCCATAACTAAAGCTACTTGCAAAAAGGAGAACAGAGCAGGGTGAGTAACTGATATCGCTCAAATTATCCAAAGAGTTTGTTTTAACTCTCTCAAATAAGAGCTTCAGCTGTAGTACTTAGAGATTGAATCTACCGAGAGCGTGGGCACACAATATAACTCAACAAGAATGTGAATTAAGATAAGCAAGCAATGATAAAAGCAATAAATAGTAAGCATGTAAACTTGATTGATTTAAAAGGTTAGGTATCAGGTTTAGGTAATCAGTTTGGTAATTGCAAATTATCAAGGATGAACTATGGATCCTAGAACTCGATTTCATTAACTCTGGATGGCAGCTTTCGCATCTAATCCAGTTAGTGGCTAAGTCTCTTGTTGTTGCTCTCGCAAATTAACAATCGATCGAGTATCAATCGACACTGCCCTGGCCAAGCAATACAATCATATGATTTAAGGTTCATTAGGTTAAACATAGATCTACTCTCGTATGTTTCTAGCAACCTAACTCAAATGAATATTATCAGGGGTTGATCTACTCGTAGTTATCAATTATCCTAAGCACAAGGATCAAGGTAGCTAATCTAGACACTAGCGTTAAGCTTACTTTAGATGAGAGAATCTAAGTTCTTCCTAGCAATTTTAGCAATCACACAAACATCAATACCACGTTAACCTTAACATAACAAGAGTAAATTAGTCAAACATGATCGTGGAAAACAACATAATCATAAAAGAAATGAAGATGAAAAGAGAAACAAAGGGAGTTCCAACAATCTCCTAAGAGATGATCTTTTCTCCTAAAGAACCTTAATCTAATGAATGTAAAAACATGTCTCTCCTTGCTGCTAACATAACAAGGGGTTTATAAATTAACAAAGTCGTCCTAGGGCATTCGAAACATAAATAGTCTTCGGGCTTTTTCATAAGTCTTGAAACATAAGCCTGGCCCATTTCTGCATAGGGTATTGATCGATACCACATTGATCGCCACCAGGATGATGGTATCGATCGATACTCCCTCTGAGTATCAGCTCCAATTGCATGTTTCTTTGATCAGGTACGGATTCTCCATTACTTAGCTTTCCATAAAGCTCAATAATCACCATTTTGCTCCATATCATGCCAATATCTAATAAAGTCCTAATATAGCTAATATAGATACACAATAAACACTAAAACGAATATATACTAAGGTAGAAATCCAGTAAATTCCTTAGTATATTAACTCCTCCAGACTTACCCTTTTGCTTGTCCTCAAGCAAAACATGAGTAGTTCCGTGAAAGGTGTGAAAACGCCGGGAACTCATCAGTCTCAAGAATCACCACATTCACCTTTCTCTGTTGCAACCACATCATAAGATATTTCTATGTACTTTAGCACTAGCTTTAGCAAATTTCATCTTTTCTTTACTTTGTATATAGAGAGTAGAATACAGGAATCAAAACACTAGACTTTTACTTTCTAGAATCGCATGAGGAACCAGATCCAAAGTATACCAATTCCCAAAACAAGCAACTATAATCGATTAGGTTGGAAGTAAGCTTTGGTTCCTTCAAGAGTTCTTAGCAGTTTTGGATGTTAGAGGTTTGTCACAAATCACTGCGGCTATTTCCACTTAGTACCTTTAGAATGGTGCTAGAGAATGATTAGTTGGCTTTCTAATTGTGTCGGTAATCATTGTTCCTTCTTGACTCTATAAAACTTTTTGAAAAACTTAAACAAAAACTCAAAATAAAACACAATATCAGCAACTACCTCCCCCAGACATAAATTAAACTGTCCCAGTGTATTCAGTCGGAGATTGGTTGGAAAAATTAAATCATATTTAAAGATTTAACTTAGAAAGTCGAAATACCTGCCTCTGGTGTGATTATCGATCTGCATAGTTAAGTCTCGACCGATGCTCAATGTGTGTCGATCGACAGTGATCAGGTGTCGAGCGATGCCTCTGGTTTTCGAACTTAGCTGATTTTTTTTCTTGATGACTTAAAATTAAGAATAGTACGAAAATTAGTAAAAATAAAAAAATCTAAAACTCTAAAAACTCACTAAGTAGTGGGTTGCCTCCCACTCAGCGCTTATTTATAGTCTTTAGCTTGACGTTTGGAGGTTTTGGCTAGTATGGAGGGAGTTCGATACTTGTTGGGAAACAAGTATTTACATCTTCTCTGCTCATTTCAAACCAGGTGCTTACAAAGCTTTTTATGGCTTCATCTCCTATAGTTTTGGGCTCTTGCTGGCGCTGGATGATCCTATGAGTGTAATCAACCTTCAGCTGTAGCTATTCCATACATTTGCTCAACCATCCAATACTGTTGGTTAGAGGAAAGTAATGAGAATCTATGTTGGTGTAGAGGTTGTTGATAATCCTTTCATTTGCTGCGATAGTTTCATCAATCATGTCATCAACTTGATCCTTGTTGCAAGTCTCAGGATCTGGTTGGAAATGTGTTGTGGAATGATCTCCATCTTCTTCTTAGTGCTTCTGATTTCTTGGTAGACTTAGATGACGACCACCAAGGCTGTCTGCTATCTCCAGTATGTATCTAATGTCTTCCTCGGGGACATTTATTATCCTCCCATCTAAGGCTCGTGCATTGCCTTTCTCGTCTCTGTATATCCCATAGTCATCTGGTAGAATCTCACCAAAATGGCCACCTTCTGTCGAACTCGCCAGGGTGTCGACCGATGCTCCTATGGTGCCGATCGACACCGTGTCATCCGGTTCCTCCTTTGGCTCGAGATTACAGTAGCAGGATGCTAATAGTTTCAGGTCATTTTCAAACTCTGGGTAGGGCCTATTTGTCTTAGATACACGTGCTGGCTCATAATAATCTATCTCGCTTATCAGTGTCAGGTACAACCTGCTTGCATGCATATCAACAACAGCACCTACTTGCACTTGGAGGTCCTTGATAACACCTCCTGACTTTACCTTAGAATAGTCTACAAAAGAGAAAGAATCCCCAGAAGTCTCTATCTTGAGACTTAGCTGCATTGCTAGATACCTTGGCATGATGCTGACAAGTGAACCAGTGTTAACAAGTCCATCAGGATAACAGTGACCTTGTATGAAGCAGGGAACAACGAATCTCCCAGGATCACTCTTCTTCTTCAGTACAATCCTTTGCTTCACCTCGTCTCTAAAGTGATTGAACATTACCTCAATGTCCTCTTTGGTTTCTTTACTTTCTCTGAAAAACATCCAGAGTGTCTTGGTGTAGTAGACTTCTTCAAACGGATCATCTACATGGATCTTCAGCACTCTCCTGGTGAATCCATCCATCTCTTCCTCATTTGCTTCTCTCTTCAGATGTTAGGGTATCCTTGCCTTTCTCCTTCTTCTGGGCACAAGATCTTCATGTGGTTTGTCAATGATCATCACCTTTGACTCTTCATCTTGTTCCAGGTTGTTAATATCCTCTGTTTTTGGCTCCGTGACGTACTTTGTCATGTACACTTTCCTTGTACCAATAGTAGGAATAAGAACACAAACAGCAACAAGATGGTGTCAATCTACACTTGGAGGGTGTTGGTCGACACTGGGTGTCTTGGTCTTGTGTCGATTAGCGTACAACTTGCTAACTTTGATGCTCGAAAGACTTGCTTTGAACGATACTGGTTGGTATCGATCGTCACCAGGATGGTGTTGATCGACGCTCGCTATATCACAAGAACCAATCGATTCAGCAGGGGGTATCGACCGTTTCTCACTCGGTGGCGACCTATGCTCTTGAGGAGGCTGGCTCGTCTTGATGGGCGTCGATCGGTGCTTAGATGGTGTCGATCAACATCACTGAAAACTGCCAACAGACAAAGAACTTTCAACATAGAAGTCCCCTTCTTGAAGACCTTCTTTCCTCTTAAGTGCCTCACTAGTCTGGACTATCTTGGTCTCCATTTTCTTCACATGGGTGCTGAGGTTTTCAAATTTATCATTCAAGTTCTTGTACACATAACCAATCTTCACATTGAACTCTACAGTCAGCTTCTATTGTCCTTCTAGGACTTGATCAATCATACTCTCCAGCTTGCTTTCCTGAGAAGCTGGTGCAGGATTCTTGTAGGGTGAAGTACCATAGCTCCTGTTGTTGGATTTATTGTATTGTGAGTTCTGGTTGTAGTTACTCCTCTGGCCATTTCCATAAGAGTTCCTGTTGTTGAAGCCATTAACAAAGTTCACATCCTCTTCATCTCCTTCTTCATCAGAGTCAACAACATCTTCACTCTCAGCAAAGTTCACTTGCCTCTTGAGAAGCTTTTGAACACTCTCCAGGTTTGCCTTGATTTCTTCAGTCTTCTCCTTGTCCAAGAAGGCGGCTGATTTCTTCCTCTCAAATTCAGCGTTCTTGATACTATTGCTAGACGCCAAGTTCTCAATAAATCTCACAGCCTCTTCAGGGACCCTGGTAGTGAAATTCCCTTCACTTGCAGTGTTAAGTGCCATATGGTATCTAGAGCAATACCTCTGAAGAAAGTACTAAGCAATTGTATTTCATTAAACCCATGGTGTGGGCAATCTCTCTGGTAAGACTTGAATTTGATCTAAGAGCTTCTAAATGACTCTGAAGGTCCTTGAGTGAATATAACAATCTTATTCCTCAAGTCTTCAGAGCGAGCATCATCAAGAAAATTACACAGGAAGGCGTTCTTGATGTCAGTCCAGGATGTAAGGGATCCTGGTGGTAACTGCTTAAGCCAGTATGAAGCGTCTCAACCAAGTGAGTACTTGAAGAGCTTGCATAAAAGGTAGTCCTCAAGGACACAATTTGCTTTAATGGTAGAAACCAAATCCTCGAACCTATCCAAATGGTCCATAGGATGTTCTTGTGGGAGACCATGGTAAGGTGTCTGCCCAACAAGTGTGAAGTATGTAGGTTCCAACTCAAAATCGTGACTCTGAAAAGTAGGAGGACGAATAGCAGATATGTTGGCGTAGTACTGATATGGATGATTGTAATCAGCCAACGTTCTAGGTCGAGTGACCTGAGCATTTCCAGCAGCTACAGCCTGAGCAATTGGCTGCAGATTCAGCAGCATTTTCAGCGGCTGCTTCATCTTGATCAGGGATTGCAGCCCCCTGATCATCAAGTCTCTGACCTGCTGCATTACGCAGGTGTCCTTGCGGATCACGCAGGTCTCTATTCTCATCCCTCAGTAACACTAGAACAGCCACCATAGTGTCTTCTTGCGGGTCGGTATCGATCGATGCTGGAGTGGTATCGATTGGTGCCAAGTCAGTATTGATCGTCTCTGGTTCAGTGTCGATCGAGTCATGCTCATGTGAGGTATCGATCGGTGCTAGTGCACTGTTGATCGATGCTTCACGTCTGCCTTAGCGGATGGTGGGTTCAAGTAAGGTGGGATCAGAATGCAGTAGTAATTGTCTTTCTTTGTTGCTCCTGGTACTGCTAGGCATATAACTGAAAAACAAGAGAAAAGAAAATTATCAGCATCAAAAACAATAAATAAAAAGCTAGACTAAATTCTATTCCTAAATATCTAATGGCGATCCAATGCTCCCTTGCAACGACGCCAAATTTGATATCGCTCAAATTACCCTAAGCGTTTGTTTAAAATCTCTCAAATAAGAGTGTCAGCTATAGTACTTAGGGATCGAATCTACAGGGAGTGTGGGCACACAATAGATCTCAAAAAGAATGTGAATTAAGCTAAGCAAGCAATGATAAAAACAATAAATAGTAAAAATGTGAACTTGGTTGATTTAAAAGGTTAGGTATCAGGTTTAGGTAATCAGTTTGGTAATTGCAAATTATCTAGGATGAATTGTGGATCCTAGAACTCTATTTCATTAACTTTGGATGGCAGCTTTCGCATCTAATCCAGTTAGTGGCTAAGTCTCTTGTTGTTGCGCTTGCAAATCAACAATCGATCGAGTATCGATCGACACTACTGAGTGTCAATCGACACTGCCCTGGCCAAGCAATACAATCGGATTGTTTAAGGTTCACTAGGTTAAACATAGATCTACTCTCGTACGTTTCTAGCAACCTAACTCAAATGAATATTATCAAGGATTTATCTACTCTCGTAGTTATCAATTATCCTAAGCACAAGGATCTAGGTAGCTAATCCATACACTAGCGTTAAGCTTACTTCATATGAGAGAATATAAGTTCTTCCTCGAAATTTTAGCAATCACACAAACATCAATACCACATTAACGTTAACCTAACATGAGTAAATTACTCATACATGATCATGGGAAACAAAGGTTCCAACAATCTCTTAAGAGATGATCTTTTCTCCTTAAGAACCTTAATCTAATGAATGTAAAAACATGTCTCTCCTTGCTGCTAACATAACAAGGGGTTTATAAATTAACAAAGTCATCCTAGGGTATTTGAAACATAAATGGTCTTCGGGCTTTTTCATAAGTCTTGTAACATAAGCCTGGCCCATTTCTACGTAGGGTATCGATCGCCACCAGGATGACGGTATCGATCGTTACTCTCTCCGAGTATCAACTCCAATTGCATGTTTCTTTGATCAGCTACGGATTCTCCTTTCCTTATCTTTCCATAAAGCTCCATAATCACCATTTTGCTCCATATCATGCCATTACCTAATAAAGTTCTAATGTAGCTAATATAGATATATAATAAACACTAAAACGAATATATACTAAGGTAGAAATCTGGTAAATTCCTTAGTATATCAGTAACCTAATCTCACCAAATGAGATGACAGCCTCTACCTGCAAGCTAGTGACTAACCCAGACAACCCAAAATAACAATCAATCTTGCCTAAGCATGCAATCAAAGCCAAGGCTAAAACAATTAATCACAATTCAATAACCTCATTAATCCAATCAAACCGTTACTAAGTGAGACCCAACCTCCTACCATGATCTTCTTTCAAGTAACAGGAACCTGCATAAAAACAAGTCAATAACCAATCTCAATAATCAATCAAAATAACAAGATACTAATTAACTACGACTCAAGTCTAACTCATAACACTGTACTTCGGTGCTACACTTACTCTAGGGTTCCATAACCCTTTACTCAACACGACACTCTAACGCAGAACAACACTCTAACGCAGAACAACACTCTAAGTTGGGCCATGGTTACTTCTTGTTCCTCCTAAACATCGACAATATCCTATTTCCTTACCACAAAGGCCAGAAGAAGGAAATTTCAACCGAAAATGACCCAAAGTAGGTTGGGTCACTGTGTGACAGCCCAAAGTCATTCAGGTCACTGTCGGCGATTACCCCGTCGTGTAACACTCAGCCATAGGCCATGACCCGTTCCTCCGAGTCTTCCCGATCCAGCAAATAAAGGGTTTCCTTGAATCTGCTGGGTACGAGGTCGAGGAAACACTAATTCACCTCTAAACATGCCTAGCATGGGCGGGTTACACACATGCTATATGGCATACACTCTTTCACAACACAAACTCACTCCAGAACCTAACCTAAGGCTAAAGTTCCAGATCCTAACTAGACTCTCAACTATACACACTAATCACTAGTACCAATTATCCGGCCTATATGGCCTAGGACAATTAGTACTACTTCTAATCAACTAAACAAAAATACTTAACAAATAACCTTAATTTTAACAATTTAGCCAGTTAGCCACTCCCTTACCAAGAACTGACTAACCTTAATCAACAAGTATTAATTAAACGAGAAAGCATTTAATTAAATCCATCAAGCAATCTACTCTATCAAACCATTATCCAGATAGTCTGGCTTCCTGCTATGAATCTATATTTACAGATAACGAGAACCTACACTCAACCATGTCAACATACAAGAATACAAAATGATGCATCCTAGTCCTAGTCAGATTATTGAAGCACTCTGAATTCCTTTTCATCTCAGCTTAGCCTGTGCTAAACTGAATCCAGTTTAATAAATAACTGTAATGACTCTATCATGCAGCAGTATGAGCATTATACTCTATATGAATACTCGATCTATCCTAAGTTCCAAGTGGAACTCAAACATAACCATACTCCCTCTTAAATTCCAAACAAAATTCAAACAATACAACTCACAAAACTACCCTAACTTCTAAGTGGATTTCCAACAATACCAACTCACATTGTTTGTATGCCGAGAATTATCTGGTTGATCGGAGGAACTTGGCCAAAACCCAACCATGACTTCGACTGATCTGGACTAATATGGACAGAACTTCTGCTTGATCATGTAGATATTGACTGGCCTGGATGGACTGATCCGGACAGAGATACCGCATAACAATCACAGAAAATCATTGACTGGACTGATCTTAACTCGAACAGAACTTGACTACCCTTACTTCAAAACGACCACTTTCTCTCTCTCTAACCCACATTTTTAAACTTTCTTTGGAGTGGTCTGGATGTCTAAAAACCGAAGGGAGGGCTGGGTACTTATAGAAACCATCAAACAATGAAGTCATGCCAAATGATTGTCCACAAAACAGCCCGAATGATCCGGTCGCATGCGAGGTGACGCACGGGAAACATATGGCGGACTGCATGACTAACCACCCACCTAGAGTTTCTGTCCAACCAGAAAGGCCAGTATCCAACCATCTTGGTTAGGTAGGTTGGGCTAATTTCCAGCTCGTCTATCTATCTCAGCTAGTAGTTCAACTAGTGTAGGCTGTTTAGCTAGTGTTCCAGCTGTTCCAGTGGATAGCTCAGCTACTCCAGCTCGTACAGCTCCTTCTCTTTAGAATAATACATGTGGTTAAGTCGCTTGGTCAATCCCCAACCTGATATAGTCACCCATGATCATTTCTGATCATTCTTTCGTCATATCTTGTTGTTAATCATTTCTCATCATCTGAATGAAGGCAGTTACATTTTTATTAAAATGTGTAGGCCTTATGTTAAGCTCCTAGACCACTTTATCCTTCTATTCATAGCTTGGGACGCTAGCCTTGACGTCCTCGACCAACTTGCTCATTCCCTCATCCCAATTCTATCCTAACGGTTCTTTCCAGGATCAAGGATGCTACAACCTATATCAGATAGTGAACAAGGGTAGCTAATACCTCCAATCAAGCAAGTAACTACAAACTTCCAAGGATCACTCTTCTTCTTTAGTGTAACTCTTTGCTTCATCTTTTCTCTGACCTAATGGATTATTTGCTCAGTGTCCATTTATGTCTCCTTGGTTTCTCTGAAAAACATCCAGAGTCTGGGGCAAAGTAAGCCTCATCGAATGGCTTGTCCTCAGGGACCCTTAGTAACCTTTTTGTAAAGCTATCCATCTACTTTTTATTAGATCCTCTCCTTAGATGCTTGGGAACCTTTCCCTTTCTACTCCTCAAAGTATGTCCCTCAGTAGCCTGGTCAATGATCATAGGCTCTGCTGCATCTTAAGATTGTTGAGTTGATGCTTCTGAAGGTTTAGATAGGCTTCGTCCTACATACAGTCAGGCTACATCGATGCTTGGTAGTCGCACTCGATATGTCAATGGTGGTTATCGATATTTTCTCAATTTCTGATGTTGATCGCCGCCTGAATGTTGTTATCAATCGATGTCATCTTCTAGGTATTGATAGTTGTCTGTCTGTTGTTGTCGATTGATGCCATCTGCTTGGTGTTGATCAGTGTGTTTCGTTTTCTCCCAGAATAGCTTGGGGGATATGGGTGTCGAGCCACAAACTCTTTGTGTGTCATGATCCTCACTGTCTCGCATGATCTGACTAATTTTGTTTCCTGCCGTTGCTTCGACCAGACGGTCGATATGTGGTAGCGGAAAGCTATCCTTGGGACATGCCTTGTTAAGATCAGTGAAATCAACGCAGACCCGCCACTTTCCATTTTTCTTCTTTACCACAACGGGGTTTGCGAGCAAGTCTGGATATTTTACGTCCGTTATGGATCTTACTTTGAGTAGTTTCTAAACCTCTTCATTTACCGCAGCGGCTTGTTCGGGACCCAACTTTCATCTTTATTGTTTAACTGGTTTAAAGGTTGGATCTACGTTGAGATCGTGGCATGTTATACTAATGTTGATTCCGGGCATGTCCATAGCGGTCCAAGAGAACGTGTGCAAGTTTTCTTTTAGGCAGGCAATGAATTCTGCTCTTAAGGGATCACAGAGGTTAGCACCGATCTCGACGCACCGTTCAGGGAACGATTCGTCGAGACACACTGAGACCACGGGCTCGCAAGTTGGCTTGCATTCTTACTCTAGGGCTTCAGCCTTCCGTAATTGCCAAAAGATCTTTGTTGGATCTTGTACTTCGGCGTTTTTGACAGGAGTTGGCTTTCTCTTTTTTTAAAGAGAATTCTAAGCCATAAAGTTTTTTTTTGTTTTAATTCTGCAGCGAAGCAGACTTGTGATACTTTCTGATCACCCCAATTGTTTCGATTCCGTATAGCTTGAGAGTTGATAGGATCGCTCGCATAGAATTTAGCCATGGGGTGCCCACGATCGCTATCTAGGATGCAGGGCGATCGATGACTAGATATTCTATGTCCTTGGTAGTGCTCCCAACTTTAATTGTGAGGTTAATGAAACCGAGAGTCATAGTTGCTTCCCCCGAGAATCCTACTAACGGGGTTGGTCTTTCCGTGATTTTGACTAGGCCAATTCCCATTCTCTCTAGGGCACTTTTGAAGAGGATAAATCAGCCGAACTTCCGGTGTCGACTAGTACTCTTGCAACATCAATATTAGTGATTGTCAGTTCTATGACAAGGAGGTCGTCGACAGTTTTTGCCTGGTCGGCCGTTGCTCTTTCCTTAGAGAAGACGATATTGTTGTATGTTTGATCATACATGTTTCTTTCTGATAGATTGGTGATTTTAGTGTTAGAGAATCCGTCTAGCGCCAAACTGTGGAAATCGAAATTCACATTGTCGATTTTATGAATGGAGAAAAACAAGGAGAACCCTACTTTTTTTGACGTCCAGATTATCTGCGTAAACCCACGAACAAGAAGAGAAAGAGACAACAAAATATCAATGAGATTTGTGCTAAGGGGTTTATTATTTATGAAAAAGAAATGAGTTATAGAGTATTGTCGAGATCAGATCGAATAAAGCAATGCTAACAATGAGAATCGCAGAACCAAAGCATAAAACATTCTAAGTCACAGCTTTTCTAGTCTAGCTGCTTAAATTCTAAAGAATCTCTAAAGCTAACAGAAGTCTCCTAGGTCTAAAATCTCGGCCCCTTGTGCTTTGTCTCGAGTCTTGCTTTTATACCCATCCAAGGTCGGTTGCGTCTTCCCGTAATTCCCCTGGTCCAAGTTTATCTTTTTGATATAGCCTATTTATTACCAATTTTAGGCCATGTTATAGGCTCTATTTAGAGTCTACTATGTGTGTCTAGGCTATGTGTTAGAGTATTTACAGATCCATGAACGTTTTGGAGATATATGAGATACTTGGAGCTTTTGGAGCATTTAGAGGAGAAGAATCCATAGCTGATCATCTAGGGAGTTTACAAAGCCATCGATCGATGGAAGACACTTGGCGTCACCTGATGATTGAAGCTCGAGCTCGATCGATGTAGCACACTTGCTATCGACAGATGATCAAAGCCCAAGTCAGAATGACGAAAATACCCTGGACGAGTTTTGACTTAATTGAAGGGTTTTATATTTATGTCTTGACAAAGACAGAGAGAGGACATCATACAAGTTTTAGATAAGTTTTTACACATCATTTTAGTTCTATTCATTTTTTATTAGAAGGGAAAGAAGAGACTCCTCCAGAGTCCTCCTGAACTCCTTTGGTTTTTATATATTTTATATCTATTCTTTTCATCTATTATTTCTGTGACAAAAGATCATGTTTGAGTAGTTATTAATTAGATTTAGAGTTGAGAGATAGCAATCGTGGATTAGCCCAAAAATAGGATTGTTAGGTTAAGTTAATATCCATCAATTGAGTTGTGCTTAATGCTTGCATTCTAAAGTAGCTAACTAGAATCTCGATGATAGGACATGGACAAATACAAGAGTAGGTTATGTGCCAGAATAGATTCTGTTGAACTAGGCTGTTAGGTACATGCGAGAGCTGGTCTAATAGGTATGGTGGACTTATCAAATCTCACCCATACTTCCTTCTGATTTCACCGTCGATCGACACCAAGCCTTAGCCGTCCATCGAAGGTCTTTCATTTTGCTCTCATACGAGAGTTGGAGTAAAAAAGGTCAAAATAGTTAATATTTGAGTTCTAGAATATTTACATTTCTGTGCTCTCTATCCATTATAATTCATTAAGCTTGAAACCCTAGATCTATATCTTTACATTCATATTTGCATCTAGTTAATTAATAGAATATTTCCATATTTGCATTAGTAGCATATTTCCATATTGCATCTTATTTATTGACCATGAATATTTCCTTAATATGATTATTCACTACCAATATATATATATATTTACCTAACTTAGTCTTTAGAAATAAGAAATCTATTGTGTGTCTTTGCTCTCTGTGGATTCGATTCCTAAGTACTACACCTGATCTATCTTGGCAAGAGTATTATTGAGTGTGTTAAGATTATAGTTAATTTGACAGTTGATTATTTAGGATATTTATACTCTGCTAGAAAAAACAAACATACTGTGTCAAATTTGGCGCTATTGCCGGGGAGCATAGATAGCCATTAAATTTAATTTCTAGACTTTAGTCTAGGTTTGTTATTGATTTTTCGGTTACTAATAATTTTTTTTTCCATTTCTTTTCAGGTATATGCAAAGAAGCACAATGAGCAACAAAGGACAAGAACTAATATCACCCTATAATCCTGACAGACTTGAACGTTTGATACATAAAGAAAGACGACAAGCATCGATCGACAACACTAGTACTGCGTCGACCGACACTTCTTCACGGACCGCATCAACCATCATCCGAACTCCACCATCGACCGACATTGATCACTCAGCATCGATCAAAATCAATCTACCTTGATCGATCGACATCAACTTACACACATCGACCGATACTGATCACTTAGCATCGATCGACATCAACCGACCCGCATTGATCGGCAGAAGCAGACGAGTTCAGATGGTTGCAACTTTGATACTGATTAGGGATGAGAACGGAGACTTGTGTGACCCGACGTTCGCATGTTTAATGCAGCAGGTCAGAAGATAGACAACCAGGGGACTATAATCCCTGATGCAGAAGCAGAAGCAGACACTGCAAAAGCTCAACCTGAAGCTAATGCCCAAGCTGCTCAGAGAACACTGGCTGACTACAACCGTCCACCCCAGTACTACGCCAACAGATCCGCCATTCGTCCTCCAACTTTTCACAGACACGATTTTGAAATCAAGCCCGCCTTCTTCGGACTTGTAGCACATACACCCTACCATGGGCTGCGACATGAGCACCCTATGGATCATCTGGAGCGATTTGAGGATCTAGTGACTGCCATTAAAGCCAAATGGAGTCCCTGAGGACTTTTTTTTTGTAAGCTCTTCAAGTACCACTTGCTAGAGAAGCTTCATATTGGCTCAAGCAGTTACCACAAGGATCCTTGACATCCTGGACTGACATCAAGAATGCTTCTTGCGCAACTTCTTTGATGACGCAAGAGCAAAAGATCTGAGGAGCAAGATTGCTACCTTTTCACAAGACCCTTCAGAATCCTTCAGAAACTCCTGGTTCAGATTAAAATCATACCAGAGAGATTGTCCACATCATGGGTTCTGCAAAGTGCAACTTCTCAGCACTTTCTTTAGAGGTATTGGATTACAGTACCAAATGGCTTTGGTCACAACCAATGAAGGAAATTTTAGCACCAGGAGTCCTGAAGAGGCTACAAGGTTGATTGAGAATCTGGCATCCAGCAGCAGCACCAAGAACACAGTCTTCAAGAGGAAAAAATCAACTCCATCAATGAGCAAGGAGCAGATTGAAGAAGTCAAGGCAAAACTGGATAGTGTTTAGAAGTTTTTCGGGAAAGAGGTCACCTTTGTAGAAGTGGAAGCAATGGAGTCTGAAGATGATGAGATTGAAGAGGATGTGAACTACATTGATGGGAATGGTTTCCAGAGACAAAGGAATCAAGGTTTCAAAAGGAACTCCTATGAGAATGGTCAAAGGAGTAATTTTAATCAGAGTTCACAACAAAGGCCCTTCAACAATAACATAGCCTATGAGTCTTCCTACTACCAGAACCCTCCTCCAGAATCTGAAGAAAGCAAGATTGAAGCAATGGTTGACAGTGTTTTAGAGGGACAACAGAAGATGACAGTGGATTTCAATGGAAAGATAGATGGGCTGTACCTCAACCTCAACACCAAGTTCGAAAATCTCAGCACCCATGTGAAGAAGCTGGAGAATCTGGTGATGCAGACAAGTGAAACTATTAGGAGACATGAGAGCCTGATGAGGGAGAAAATAGAGGCTGGACAGAGTCAGCACGTC
Source organism: Sinapis alba (assembly GCA_012274485.2). Lineage (NCBI taxonomy): Eukaryota > Viridiplantae > Streptophyta > Magnoliopsida > Brassicales > Brassicaceae > Sinapis > Sinapis alba. The sequence continues at coordinate 63,658 of MU105742.1, forward strand.
AATGCATTGTCTGATGACGATTTTTGGGTAGAAGTCAAGAGAGAAAGGCTGCAAGAGAGGGATTCCCGTGTGGAAAATTCGAGTTTCCTCGACAGGTAACACATGCATCGATCGACGCAGGTCAAGGCGCATCAATCGATGCAGGTCAAGGCGCATCGATCGATGCAGGTCAAGGCGCATCGATCGACAGTACCCATGGAATTAGCAGAATCGGGAAAACCCTCAACCATCGATATACCGAGAGACTCTAGAATCGATCGATGATTTCCAGAAACGAAACGAGTTCATGTACCAAAAGTCATGAATATGACAACTCCAGAGCAGAGGATTATTTGAAAAAGAAAAGTGATCCTGGGAAGTTTGTGATTCCATGCTTGATCAAAGGTCACGAGTTTCCCAACGCCCTCTACGACACTGGATCATCAGTGATTCATTCGTTTTTGTGGATTGCTCCAGAGTGGATTCATGGGGTATTTGTAGAGATGTCCTACTGCATATTCAGAATGTCCTAGTCCCTACAGACTTCCATGTCATGGATATCCATATAAATTGGAACTCTTCACTTCTACTTGGGAGAGCATTCATGGCTACCGTGAGAGCTATCTGTGACATGAAGACAAACATGTTGTGCCTTTCCTTGATTGATCCTAATGTTAATTGTGAAATTTATAAGAATAAACTTGCCCTCACAAAGTTGTCTAATGATGCAAAACTTGTGGCCACATGCTTCTGCAATTATGAGTTCAACAAGGAACATGAAGATGGAGCATCAATCGACACCCAACCCAGAGCACCGATCAACGGGTTTGCTGTTCAGCAATCGGTCGACACCCACCCTTTGTTATGGGTCGACGGCCAAACCCCAGAACTGACCAACACCTGCCACACAGATGGCAATTACACCCCAGCCTAGCTCGAGCACGACGAAGATTACATAGAAGAAGAGCTAATTGAGTACCGAGGTACTGCACTGGAAGAGGCTGGTGTATTTCAAATTTCCCATCAATTCGGGAAATCAACATCGATCAACGGCAACCATTCGCTATCGATCGACGACAACCATTCAGATGATAGCAGAATGCTTACAAGGGCCAATGGAGCTGGAAATTTTTTCGGGCAACAACTTGGTAATCAAGCACCGATCGACGCCACCATACACCACCGATCGATGGAGAAGGAGAGCTGATTGAATATCATGACCTAGTATCAGATGACGCCAGCTGGGCGAAAGTGGATAGACGTACATCAATCAACGAACTTCATTCAGCGTCGATCGACATAAAGTAACCGAAGAACAAGCCGATCAGTAATATTCTATACACGTCTCCACATCTTAGATCGATCGACATAAAACAACGTGCATTGATCGACAGTACCCTTCCGAAGTTTCAATAACTTTGTACTTTAACTGCCGACTATCCGGAGAGTTCAACATCGATCGACAAGACACACCCATCATCGATCAATAGCTGTATCGAGCATGGCATGAGAGCTTATGATGCTAAAGGCAGAAGAATTTTCCATTGGGAAAATAAAGATGAGTATGGCATCTACAGAGATGAGAATGGTAATGCACGAGCTACAGACGGAAGAGTAGTGAATGTGCAAGCTGAAGACATTAGAGCAGTTCTAGAGAGAGCTGCTATGTTTGAGCAGAGCTACATATGTTTACCAGAACATGCAACAAGGGTCAGTATGTCAATGGACAATCAAAGGACATACAGTAGAGTAAAGATTGATGATATTGTGCATGAGGTCTACAAAGCTCAAGAGATGTCAGTGGATGAGTTCTACACAAGGCTTGATGATGTATACTATCCTATAGACAGATGCCTTACCAGTTTGACTACATGCATGGATGAGATGAAGCAAGATTTGGATACTATACAAAGACATCATGCGTTTAGGCCATAGGAACGAGCATCGATCGACAACACCCTACGACCGTTGATCGACACTGAAGCCAACCGACAGAAGACAGCAGCAAAAACACAATTGGAAGATAGGTTTGACGAGATTGCGTTTTCTCATAGCCTAATAAAATAAGATATTTCTCAACAGTTGGAAGATATATCAGAGACTACAGCTGCAAGACTTTGAATGCTACAACGCAATATTGAGAACCTACAAAAAAGAATGCATTCAATGGAGGTTCCTAGAGAGGTTACAAAGAATGAGAAAACCAGAAGTGATGAAGCAATGAAGAGCTTTATTGGTACATGGTTTCAGATGAGCAGAGAAGATGTAGACACTTGTTTTCCAAGTGTTGATCCACCTCCGGACTAGTCAGAAAGTTTAAAACGTCGAGCTTAAGACTATAACCAAGCGCTGAGTGGGAGGCAACCTACTGTTTAGTAAGTTTTAATTAGTTTTCTTGATTATATTAGTCTAATTTCAGATTTTATTATACTATTGCAGGATTTTAAAAGAACAAGGAACATCAGTCTGCACAAAGCATCGATTGACACTTGATCATTGTCGATCGACGGAGCAACCTAAACATCAATGGATCGCCACTTAACTGTGTCGATCGACGATCACCATCAACAAGAAGGTATACCGTTTTTCCTTATTAAATTGTATCCTTTTGGTTTATTTCCTCCACCAATCTAGGACTGAATAACACTGGTGATAGTGTTGTTTAAGTCTGGGGAGGTTTACTAATATTGTTTTCTATTTTGAGTTTTATACTTATAAAAAAGAGAGAGAGAGTAGAAACTTACAGGTCAAACATCGATTGACACCATAAAGTCACTATCAGTCGGCAATGGATTGCGACCATCGATCGACATAACATACCTCACATTGATCGACACTCTATTACAGAGTCTGGTATCGAGTTTCTCTCCTAAACTATTTACTTATGATTTGATTTTTCCTAACCAATTCTGGGCGGATTACACTAGGGACAGTGTAATTTAAGTCTGAGGGAGGATCGCTAACGCTATTTGATTTGTGTTGAGTTTTATTTGCTATATATATACAAGTTTTTGAAAAAAGTTCTATTGAGTCTAAAGGGGATTATGATCAAGATTTATTATTGACCAACCACACTTAGCACCATTTTAAGAAGATTATTTGCAGAGATTACTAGAGATACTAAAGTGGATCATCCTGCCACTATACTACACTTGCTTAGAAAGTTTGAAGGAAACGAAGCTGATTTCCAACACTAATCCTGACATTATCAGCTTACTTTGGGATTTGGTATACACTGGATTGGATTCCTTCTGCAAGTCTGTAGGTACAAGTCATTGCACCTTTGGTTACCTTCTCTCTCTCTCTTCAGCATCTACTTAAAAGCTTAAAAGATTGAGATGATTTCCCGAGATGCAGAGGGGTAGGTACATTACCAATGAACCCATTATTCTAATTCAGGGGAATGATCACACACTGTTGGAAGCAAGGGATAGGTAAATTACTAATGACTCTATTATTCGCCTACAACTTTGCCCAAAGAAAAAAAAGAAAAAGAAAAAGAAAAAAAATAATAATGAAAGAAGAAGAAATCTAAAAAGATTCAGAGAAGAGAGAAAAAGAGGGAAGAAAAGGATCAGAGAAGACTTTGTGCCTAGTTGTTCAGATACTTGCAGAGGTAAGAATCCATGTATCCTTTGATCGATACTCCTAAGGTAAAACATACACTTTTATTTTATGCAAAGAAATGAGATTAGTAGAGGGGCGAGTCAAACTAGTATTTGCTAAGTTGTTGGTAGAATGCATTTTGTTGCTATACTAGGATAGAGTATATAAAGTTTCTCTTTGATTGACTTGATAGGATGTGGTTGCAACAAAGTAGGCTGAGAGTTATACTTAGATATTATGTGAGTCTCCACTTTTCAAAACCTCTTTCACAAATTAGTTTGCTTGAGGACAAGCAAAAGGTTAAGCCTGGGGGAGTTGATATAGCTTATTTATTACCAGTTTTAGGCCATGTTATAGGCTCTATTTAGAGTTTATTATGTGTGTCTAGGCTATGTTTTAGAGTATTTACAGATCCAGGATCGTATTGGAGATATATGAGATACTTGGAGCTTTTGGAGCATTTAAAGGAGAAGAATCCGTAGCTGATCATCAAGGGAGTCAACAAAGCCATCAATCGATGTAAGACATTTGGCGTCAACCGATGATTGAAGATCAAGCTCGATCGATGTAGCACACTTGCTATCGATCGATGAGCAAAGTCCAAGTCAGAATGGCGAAAATTCCCTAGACGAGTTTTGACCTAATTTTAGGGTTTTATAATTATGTCTTGACAGAGACAGAAAGAGAATATAATACAAGTTTTAGAGAAGTTTTTACACAGCATTTTAGTTCTATTCATTTTATTTTAGGAGAGAAATGAGAGACTCCTTCAGAGTCCTCCTGGAACTACTTTGGTTTTTATATATTTATATCAATTCTATTCATCTATGATTCCTGTGAGAAAGATCATGTTTGAGTAGTTACTAATTAGATGTAGGGTTGAATGATAACAATCATGAATTAGCCTCAAAATATGATTGTTAGATTAAGTTAATATTCATCAATTGAGTTGTGCTTAATGCTTGCATTCTAAAGTAGCTAACTAGAATCTCGATGATAGGACATGGACAACTACGAGAGTAGGTTCTTTGCCAGAACATATTCTGTTGAACTAGGCTGTTAGGCACATGCGAGTGCTGGTCTAATAAGTCTGGTGGACTTATCAAATCTCGCCCATACTTCCTTCTGATTTCACTGTCGATTGACACCAGGCCTTAGCCGTCAATCGATGGTCTTTCCTTTTGCTTGCATACGAGAGTTGGAGTAAAAAAGGTCAGAATAGTTAACATTTGAGTTCTAGAATATTTACATTTCCGTGCTCCCTATCCATTATAATTCATTAATCTTGAAACCCTAGATCTAGCATATTTACATTCATATTTGCATCTAGTTAATTAATAGAATATTTCCATATTTGCATTAGTAGCATATTTCCATATTGCATCTTATTTATTCACCAGTAATATTTCCTTAATATGATTATTCACTACCAATATATATATTTACCTATTTTAGTCTTTAGAAATAAGAAATCTATTGTGTGTCTTTGCTCTCTGTGGATTCGATCCCTAAGTACTACACCTGATCTCTCTTGGCAAGAGTATTATTGAGTGTGTTAAGATTATGGGTACTTTGACAGTTGATTGTTTAGGATATTTATACCCTACTAGAACAAACAAACACACCGTGTCGCTTTTGCGGAAGTTCACCTTTTTCTTCTCGATCTTCATTCTTATCCGGAAACTTGACGTTTATCTCTTTTCTCCATTTATCTTTTCAGAAGACAAGTAGACCGTCATAACAAATGGGCTTCTTTCTCGTCCAGCATTTTATAAGTGGGTTGTTAGCATGATTGGACCCTTTTCAAGCCGTTTTATGACTTAGCCGTTTTTACAATTTCTTTCAAAGAAAATGACTGTTTGTACGAGGCTATATATCATTTCCTCCGAGATAAAAAGGATGATTAGTCACGATATTGGTCTTTTAAAGTATCGTCTTTTTATACGAACATTTGGACTTTGATTTTTACAAAAGACAAGTCTTGTAGTTTTTATCGTAAAAATCTAATGACAAGTCCGACCGGGACGAAACGAAAACCCATGTGATAAGGACTTAGAGTGTTACCACATGGCTTGGATGGGAAAGATTGGCTTTAGGTCATGAGGTGTCCCCGCCCTAGGACAGGATGGACTGATCCGTGGATCACCCCCGCCCTAGGGCAGGATGGTTTATGGAAGCTTTTCCCCGCCCTAGGGCGGTGTGGTCCGGTCCACGTCCGTCCCACCCTAGGGCAGGGTGCTTGGTTTTGGACTGCCCCGCCCTAGAGCGGGATGGATGACCCTTATGTGCCCCGCCCTAGGGTGGGATTGTCAGCAAAGGTGTTCCCCGCCCTAGGGCGGGATGGACGGTAAGGGTGTGCCCCTCCCTAGGGCAGGATGATGTTGGCTTGCCCTGCCCTAGGGAGCGATGAACGACCCAGTGTGTGCCCCTCCCTAGGGCGGGATGGACGGATAAGATGTGCCCCACCCTAGGGCAGGGTGGACGGTTTTGGCTTGTGCCCCACCCTAGGGCAGGGTCGTTGATGATTCGGGTTGTGCCTCGCCCTAGGGCGGGGTGGTCGATGTTCCGGGTTGTTCCCCGCCCTAGGCAGGGTGGATTAGTGCATCGTTGACTTGATCGTTTATGAAGCGTGGTGACTTGACTCGATCCTCAACACTTTTCCGAAGTTGTTCTCATAAGTTTTAACAGAAGAATACATTTTGGATGTTGATTTCGAGACTATCGTTTTTGACCCCAAAAGTAGTTGTTTACAATCCTAATTTCAGGGTTCTAGTTAGCTACTCTAGAACATAAGCATTAATAGAAATTCTCATGAAGGATCTATAAATCACCCTAGAAATTTTATAGTTTTGGCTAATCCATCAAAACCCAAAATAACCCTAAATCTAAAAAAGGAACTACTCAGACATAGCAAAGCAAATCATATCAATAATCTTAATAGAAAAAATAGAATATAATAAAGTTAAGAAAACAATGGAGTTCCAATACAAGCTATGAAGAAGTTTTGGATCTTCTCTCTAAATCTACCAAAAACTCTAAAATTGTATGTTAGAAAAGTAAAAACCTGGTGTAAAGTTTATGTGTTGCCTAAATAGAATGGCAGAGCACATAAATATTAGGTAAGAGTTGGTCAGTGGTAGTCTTGAAATTATGCGGCCCATCTTCTCACGTCACTGTCGAGCGACACCAAGAGGTCTTCGTCGATCGACAGTCAGTCTAATTGTCAACAATTGAGCAACTATGAGTTTTTTCCATCTTTAAATCTAAAATGCTCCATAATCTCCCCATTGCTCCAAAACATACGTGGAGCTGAAAAGACTCTAAAAAGACTCCAACAAATATATTAAACCCTAAAATGGTTATATACCATGGCTAAAAAATGGTAAAATGCCTGGTATATCAGTCTTCTTAACATAGGTGGTTATGCTAGCGAACTTAGTTTTGTTTTACTGCATGTGTTGCTTGATTTCCATTGTAATTTCACATCCAAACAAACTTCTTGTATGTTTTTGTCTCTGGAATGCTCATACACAAACTCAGTATAAAGATCTTTTTTCTAGATTCGTTTTGTTCTTTCTTTCTGTATTTTTTTGTATTTATTTCATTACTTGTCGTTGGACCTCGCAGAGAATCCAGACCTTACGGAAAGCAATGCTTTCTTCTGCTAACAAATTTAACAGTGTGAATCGGTTCCCACACCATCTCTCACATCAGAACAAAGAGAGAGTGTCGATTGATACTTTTTAGGCAAGAATTAACGCTTATATCAATTTTTTTACTAGGTAATTAAACCAGCTTTCACATGCGCATAATAGCCTAGCTTAGCAGAATTATATTCAAGTATTGAACCTACTTTTGTAGTTGTCAATTATACAAAGTTCATGATTCTAGTTAGCTACTCTAGAACACAAGCAGTTGGATCAATTCAATGAATGATCCTATTAAATCACTCTGTCAATTCTATGTACAACAATTCATCAAAACCCTAATAAACACTAGAAACGATAAGTGTATTATATGATGAGGGTAGAAAATCAGTTGTAGAGATCAGGAAAGTCACAAGGCTACCAGACCATAAGGAGTTTGTGGTTCAATGCGCTATATCTGAAGTTGAATTTTATATCCTACCAGACATAAGTGTGTATCTAGTATCTTCCACTGAGATTATTGAAGATCCTTGGTCTACGGCTGTGTCTCAGATTGTTTCAGGTGTCAAAAGATATGTGAAGAAACTAGATACCGAGATTTTTCAGACTGCATAAGTTGTGACGAAGCAAGAACCTCTGGTTACAACGAAAGCAAGAGGCAACATGTCAATGGCATCTTGGATTATGATTTCAGGGAAGTTGTCAAGCATGAGAAGCTGGAAGAAGGTGATTTTTGGGTTGAAGGCTTCATGTCATTTGGTAATAGTTATTGGTGTTGAGAGATACCAAAACCAGAGCAGTCGACCCCAACTGAAAGTGTCAATCAACATACCATGCATATCGATCAACACATTTCTGAGAACATGGGACAAGAAGAGAGTGTCGAACGACACACTCGGTGTCGATCGACACCATATGGAGGCACATGAACTGAACCTGTCATGGATCAGCATGCAACAAAGGACATAATCCCAATTAGAAAGAGAGTAAAATCTAGGAAGCCTTATGATATATCCTATTTATTACCAGTTTTAGACCATGTTATAGGCTCTATTTAGGATCTATTATGTGTGTCTAGACTATGTTTTGGAGTATTTACAGGTCCAGATACTCATTGGAAGCAATTGGAGCTTTTGGGCTATTTTGGAGCATTTAGGATGCTCAGCCAGAAACTCAAAGTCGGATCCAGTTTATGCGTGAAGCATCGATCGACGTCACACCTTGTGCGTCGATCGACGGTCAAGTCGGCTACAAGATTAATAAAGACTTGAGAAATTATAAGTTTTACCCAAAAGTCTCATCATTTGCAAGACAAGTCCCTGGCCGAAATTTATACTATTTATTAGGGTTTTCTATCTTAGTTTTAACCTAAGCCATTCTAAGCCGTTTTTGAAGCCGGAAAGGCTGAGAAGACCAGAGAGAGTTGTCTTCTAAGGGACAAAAAAGTTTTAGAGCTGGAACACCTTGTTACATCTATTGGAGAGAGAGAGATCTGACCATTATTACAAAGAAGATCTTGAACTCCTTATCTTATTACTCTGTTTATGCTATGCAATTTATTCAGACTTTAATCATGTTCTTTATTGTTATGTCTGAGTAATTCATTGTTAAATTTAGGGTTTTTCAATGGTAGTATTGTCCTTTTGATTTTATAGAATTGTTAGGGTAATCTTCATGGTTCTTTGTTTAAGTTGTTCTTAATGCTAGATTGAATCTGATCACCTCAATCTTAGAAATTAGGGTTCCATAGCGCAAGCGAGAGCCTGGTTATGACCCTGAACCTATCTTAAACAATCTAAATAAATGGTAACAAAACGAGAATTGAATTGGAAGCTTAGAGAATCCATCAAACTGTGAAACATGTACTGTTTAGAATGAGCATCAATCGACGCCACCTTATTGGCATCGATCGACACTCAATCGAGATGTGCGAGAGTGATCTTCTAAACTCTAAGGATTGAGTTCGAGAATGCTGATTAATTAAAACCCTAGCAATCTATTAATTTGCATTATCTAATACTACCTTAGAATTTTCCCTAAGTCTAATCCCTTAGTTTAACCTTCACAAACTAAAATCAATCTTGAAATCACCTTTATTATTATTATTATTATTATTATTATTACCATTTGTCTAGCTTTAATTCGAAAACAATAGAGTCTATTGAGTTTCTATGTGATTGACTTGATAGGATGTGGTTGCAACAAAGTAGGGTGATAGTTATACTTATATATTATGTGTCTCAACTTTTCAAAACCTCTTTCACATACTAGTTTGGTTGAGGACAAGCAAAAGGTTAAGTTTGGGGGAGTTGATATAGCCTATTTATTACCAGTTTTAAGCCATGTTATAGGCTCTATTTATAGTCTATTATGTGTGTCTAGGCTATGTTTTAGAGTATTTACAGGTCCATGAACGTTTTGGAGTTTTTAGAGAATCTAGAGGAGAAGAAACCGTAGCTGATCATCTAGGAAGTCAACAAAACCATCGATTGATGGAACACACTTGGTGTCGACCGAGGATTGAAGCTCGAGCTCAATCGATGTGGCACACTTGCCATCGATCGATGATCAAAGCCCAAGTCAGAATGAAAAAAAAATACCCTGGAAGAGTTTTGACCTAATTTTAGGGCTTTATATTTATGTCTTAAGAAGACAACAAAGAAGACAACACATTACAAGAGACAAAGTTTTACCCAGCTTTTTAGTTCTATTCATTTTGTATTAGAATAGAAAGGAGAGACTCCTTCATAGTTCTCCTGGAACTCCTTTGGTTTTTATATATTTTATATTTCATATCTATTCTATTCATCTATGATTTATGTGACAAAGATCATGTTTGAGTAGTTACTAATTAGATTTAGGTTTGAATGATAGCAATCATGGATTAGCCCAAAAATAGGATTGTTAGGTTAAGTTAATATTCATCAATTGAGTTGTGCTTAATGCTTGCATTCTAGAGTAGCTAACTAGGATCTCGATGATAAGACATGGACAACTATGAGAGTGGGTTATGTGCCAGAATAGATTCTGTTGAACTAGGCTGCTAGGCACATGCGAGAGCTGGTCTAATAAGTCTGGTGGGCTTATCAAATCTCGCCCATACTTCCTTCTGATTTCACCGTCGATCGACACCAGGCCTTAGCCGTCGATCGATGGTCTTGCCTTTTGCTCGCATACGAGAGTTGGAGTAAAAATGATCAAAATAGCTAATATTTGAGTTCTAGAATATTTATATTTCCATACTTCCTATCCATTAAGCTTGAAACCTAGATCTAGCATATTTACATACATATTTACATTTAGTTACTTAATAGCATATTTCAATATTTCTATTAGTAGCATATTTCCATATTGCATCCTACTTCTTGACAAAGAATATTTCTTTAATCTGATTATTCACTACCAATATATATATATATTTATCTAGCCTAGTCTTTAGAAATAAGAAATCTATTGTGTTTCTTTGCTTCCTGTGGATTCGATCCCTAAGTACTACACCTGATCTCTCTTGGCAAGGGTATTATTGAGTGTTTTAAGATTAAGGTTAATTTGACAGTTGATTTTTTGGATATTTATACCCTGCTAGAACAAACAAACACACCGTGTCACCCATCCACGACCATGGTGACTTCCAGAGAGTCACAGTGGACGCACTTCGTGCTATATGGGCTAGGGTTGAGATGATGTCTTGTTGCTACATTTTCAGCCGTCCCAGGGCGAGATCCCCACCAGGAGCCGCGGCACAACCTCAGCAGCCCGATTTGGATTTAGACTTATTATTATTATTATTATTATTATTATTATTATTATTATTATTATTCTGTTTTGATGTTTTGATGTGTGTTTGAGTGTCTAACAGAGCTAACCCAAAGAGAGATGATCAGAATGGAGAGTAGGCACACACACATGATTTCAGTCTAACACGCCTAGCATCGATCGACGGTGCTTTATTCCTGTCGATCGATGATGATCTAACATGTACGTTTAGTCAATAGTTCGGATCCACCATCGATTGACTGTGATGGTCTACCATCGGCCGACACTAACCTATTACCATCAATCAATGCTCCTCTAGAGTTTGGTATATTCAACTTTCTCTAACACTGTTTACTTATGATTTAATTTTCTCTAACCAATCGGGGACGGATTACATTGGAGAAAGTGTAATTTAAGTTTGGGGGAGGTTCGCAAATGCTATTTGATTTGTTTTGAATTTTATTTACTATATACTATAAGTTTTCAAAATATTTTATTAAGACAAGAAGGGGACTATAACCAAGGTTTATTATTGACTAATAACACTTAAGCACCATTCTTAGAAGGTTGTTGCAAACATTACTAGAGATACCAAAGTGGATCATCCTTCCACTACATCACACTTGCTTAGAAAGTTTGAAGGAACCAAAGCTGATTTCCAACACTAATCCAAACATTATTTGCTTGCTTTGGGGCTTGGTATACACTGGATCGGATTCCTTCTGTAAGTCTGTAGGTACAAGTCATTGCACCTTTGGTTCCCTTCTCTCTCTCTCTTCGGAATCTACTTAAAGTCTTAAAAGATTGAGATGATTTCCCGAGATGGAGAGGGGTAGGTACATTACCAATGACCCCACTATTCTAATTTGGAGGAATGATCACACATTGTTGGAAGCGATTGATAGGTAAATTACCAATAACCCCACTATTCACCTACAACTTTGCCCCAAAAGCAAAATAAAAATTAAAAATAAGATGGACTGTATCAGTATCATTGTCTATTAAGTTTGAGATCTAAAAGGATTTCAGAAAAGAGAGAAAAAGAGGGAAAAAGGGACCAGAGAAGACTTTGTGCCTAGTTGTTCATATACTGTAGAGGTAAGAGTCCATATGTCCTTTGATCGATACTCAAAAGGTAAAGCCTTCACCTTTAGTTTATGCAAAGAAATGAGATTAGTAGTGGGGTGAGTTAGACTAGTATTTGCTCAGTTGTTGGTAGAATGGATTTGGTTGCTATACTAGGACTAGGATAGTGTATATAAAGTTTTTCTGTGATTGACTTGATAGGGTGTGGTTGCAACAAAGTAGGGTGACAATTATACTTAGATATTATGTAAATCACCGCTTTTCAAAACTTCTTTCACAGGCTTTGTTTGCTTGAGGACAAACAAAAGGTAAACCTGGGGGAGTTGATATATCCTATTTATTACCAGTTTTAGACCATGTTACATGCTCTATTTAGGGTATATTATGTGTGTCTAGATTATGTTTTGGAGTATTTACAGGTCCAGGTACTCAATGGAAGCAATTGGAGCTTTTGGGCTATTTTGAAGCATTTAGGATGCTCAGACAGAAACTCAAAGTCGGATCCAGTTTATGCGTGAAGCATCGATCAATGTCAGACATTGTGCGTCGATCGACGGCCAAGTCGTCTGCAAGATTAATGAAGACTTGAGAAATTTTAAGTTTTACCCAAAAGTCTCACCATTTGCAAGACAAGTCCCTAGCCGAAATTTATACTATTTATTAGGGTTTTCAATTTTAGTTTTAACCTAAGACGTTCTAAGCTGTTTTTGAAGCCGAAAAGGCAGAAAAGACCAAAGATAGTTGTCTTCTAAGGAACACAAAAGTTTTAGAGTTGGAACACCTTGTTACATCTATTGGAGAGAGAGATCTGGCCATTATTATAGAGAAGATCTTGTACTCCTTATCTTATTACTCTGTTTATTATATGCAATTTATTCAGACTTAAATCATGTTCTTTATTGCAATGTCTGAGTAATTCATTGCTAGATTTAGGGTTCTGCAATGGTAGTAATGTCTTGTTGATTTTATAAAATTGTTAGGGTAATCTTCTTGGTTCTTTGTTTAAGTTGTTCCTAATGCTAGGTTGAATCTGATCACCTCAATCTTAGAACTTAGGGTTCCATAGCGCAAGCGAGAGTCTGGTTATGACCCTGAACCTATCTTAAACAATCTAAATAACTGGTAACAAATGAGAGTTGAATTGGAAGTTTAGAGAACCCATGAAACCGTAAAACCAATACTGTTTAGAATGAGCATCGATCGATGCCACCTTATTGGCATCGATCGACACTCGGTCAAGTTGCGCGAGAGTGATCTCCTAAACTCTAAGGTTTGAATTCGAGAACGATGCTTAATTAAAACCATATCAATCTATTAATTTGCATTATCTAATACTACCTGAGAATTTCCCCTAAGTCTAATACCTTAATTTAACATTCACAAACTAAATCAATCTTGAAATCACCTTTATTATTATTATTACCATTTGTGTAGCTTTAATTCAAAACAATAAGTCTATTGTGGATTCAATCCCTAAGTACTACACTGAACCTCTTATTTGAGAGAGTAAATTGGGAAGTATGGTTAATTTGAGAGTGGTATATAAACACACCCACTTCACCTTATCCCACCACCTCAAAAGAAAAGCCAACAAAGCTGAACTTGATGGATATCACAATAGATTGAAGAAGATTCCTAAGGATATGTCTTCCAAGTACTTCTATCTTCAGTATAGACTTGGTAAGTTCTTAAGGGAGAGAAAATAGACAGATAAGGAAATTGAGCTGCTGTTTAAAAAACAGTCGTAAACCCAAGAAGACACTTACCTTGGAAGTTTGTGATTACATGCAGTGTACATGGCTATGACTTCCCATACGCGCTCTGCGATGCTGGATCTACAATCAGCATCATGGCCAAAGACATTGCTGAACTGTTAGGATTAAAGGTGGAACCTTCTCAAGCTAGTTTCACCTTCGTGGATAACTCCAAAGTAAACACAGCCGGCATGATCATTAATGTAAAAGTAGAGATAGGGGAATGTGTCTGGCTAATGTTGACAGATCTGTCTTCTACGATCCTGTGGAGAAGAAAAAAGGCGAGGAGTTTATTTCCTGAAAGAGCTGTCTGAAAAACCAGCACCTACAGATGATTCAAATTGCGAGACTGCAGAACTAGCATCAGCGTCGATTGACACCCTCTGAATTTCATAACAAACCGAGACTGAAAAGCCTAAGTCAAGGGGAAGGACCAGGAAGAAAAAAAGAACAAGATGAGTTTCTTGTCACTGGTTCCGTTTCCATGTCTTGAGGAAAATCTAGAGTATAGGGTTCGGTGCAGAGGAGGTACACATCCTTTTACCAAGGTTAGGATCCGAAGTTGCTAGACAGAGGAGAAGCTTTTGAAAGAGATTTCGTCAACTGCATCAACAAAATGAGGAAGAGAGACACTGAGACTTGTTTTGGAGTAAGCTCTCATTCTTGTCTAAACTGAACCTGAAGTACAAAGCGTCAAGCTATAGACTAAAAACAAACGCTGAGTGAGAGGTAACCAACTGTTAGATAATTCTTTTGTTTTATTTTACTAAAAAAAATAGGAAGAAGAGTCGAGGACCAGTATCGACCGACGACTGGACAGTGGTTGTCGACACAACTTCACACGAGCATCGAGGGACACCTGATCAATGTCGATCAACGCTTATCAAAAACGGCAGGAATACCTCTATTTTCCTTGTTAAATTTTTACAGCTTTACTTTTTATTTCACCAATCTCGGGCCGAATAACACAGGGGATAATGTTGTCTAAGTCTGGGGAATGTTTCTACTAATGATGTGTTTTGTTTTGACTGTCAATTAAGTTGTTTTATTGAGTCAAATAGAGTCAGTTGGGGACTATGAATTTTTTCTTGTAACAATACCACCTAACCACGTTCTAGCACCCTCTGAGTTCCTGATCATCAGGTCGTGTTGAATATAAATACCAAAGTAGATCAACATGATAGTAACATCAGGTCGTGTTGAGAATGTCAGAAAGAAACAAAGCTGATATCCAACCTAAACAATTCAAATCACTTGTCATGGGGCTTTGTATACATTATATCGGATTCCTTCTACTGATGATATGATCATGGACCAGCTAGCTGATGGAGATGGAGAGCGAAAGGATAAACCAATTGTTGATGAAGATTCCTTAGCCATTCTTGAAGGTCCTAGGGCTTGATCCAATCAAGGAGAGTCCATGAAGCTGTTGGAAGTGTACTTATGATTTCATGGAAGCAAGAATACTGTCTTGGTCGAGGCTCGATCAACCAAGACACACTCATCCCCATTCAAGCTATCTCACCTTCAAGCTGATCATCATCTAGGCAAGTGGCTAGTGTGTGCTCTTTTTCCCTTGATTAGTTTTGTCCCACTGGGTTTTCAAATCAAGGTTTTTAATGAGGCCATGAGTTCACTTTCACATCTCCTAGATGATGTATCTCACCCATGCATCTTGGATATTCACCAATTAACCAACCTTAGGTTATATTTTTAAGCTATGCTTTTTATTTCATGTTTTGATTTCGAAAACTCTTGAGTGTGGAGTGTGTTCTCCTTATGTCTCTTTGTATTTCAGATAGCTTTTACATGTACAAGGATCTCTCTATTTATAGTTGTCGCAAACCCTCTTCCTAATCCAAGTTATCTTTTATCAAAACCTTGTTTCTCTTTTCTCCTTGCCTTGTCGTGTTGATTGAGTGTCTGGTGTGTAGTATCCAGTTTGCTGGTGTGTAATATCCAGTGTTTAAGGGCTTTAGTTTAGTGTGTCATATCCGATCTATTTCCTAAGAGTATAAAGGATCCTTTCCACAGCCTCTTGTGTCACCATTCGATCCACAACATTGATAAACTTGAGTCTTTGATTCGTTTATGCAAGGATCTATCCATAGCCATCCAGAGAAGCATCCTAGGAGTTCATTACTAAGTCTGGGGAATGTTTCTACTGATGATGTGTTTTGTTTTGACTGTCAATTAAGTTGTTTTATTGAGTCAAAAATAGAGTCAGTTGAGGACTATAAATTTTTTCTTGTAGCAATACCACCTAACCACCTTCTAGCACCCTTATGAGTTGCTGAACTTCAGGTCGTATTGAATAGAAATGTCAAAGTAGATTAACATGATAGTAAGATCGACACTTGCTGAGAATGTCAGAAAGAAACAAACTGATATCCAACCTAAACAATTCAAATCGCTTGTCATGGGGCTTGGTATACATTATATCGGATTCCTCTTGCAGGTCTGGAAGATAAACGTACATGAAGCTTGTCTGGAAACGGTATTACAAAGGAAATCAAATAACAAATGCAGTAAAACCTAAATAAGTTTGCTAGCATAACCACCTATGTCGAAGAAAACTTATGTGAGCCACAATCCGCTTATAAATAAATGAAAAAGATGAGAAAGGTTTTAATGATTTCGGACTGGATCTTCTGAAAGGCTGCCTACATACCCCTTTAGAGGATGAAGCCGAACGTAGTCAATTTACAAAGGGTTGAACAAGAGATCGAACTGCCTTTGTGAGTTCCTCTAGCAACTAAGCATTTTGAGAATAATGCCTAAGGTTCCTAACTGCAGAGAATTCTAAGAGCTAAAAATTGTCCTTGTTCTCCAGCCTTGATCATTAGGTCTCACCCTTAGGGAAAGGTGGATACTCTTGGATGTTTAGTCTCGCCCTTAGGGTGAGACGGATTTCCTTGGCTGTTTGGTCTCTCCCTTAGGTCGAGACAGATGGCTTGTCCATTCAGTCTTGCCCTAGGACAAGACGATGAGCTTCGATCATTCAGTCTCCCTGTGACACCCTCAATCGTAGATGACCGGAAATGACACGGTCAATGCTCCCTGAAAGAAAACCCGAGGTTCCTGAATACTTCCGAGTTCCTTGGACTAGCAATCTGAGAACATCGACGCTCCTATCGGATATCACTTAAAGATTTTCAACCCGACAAAGCAATACTCGATAGTTAGTTCGTCCCGGATAAGGACTAATATCATATGGAACCCGTACTTTTGAAAAATCTTTATCCATTATATATTTATTCATTCAAAAATCATCTTACAAAAATGTTATAGGTCGACCTTGAAGTTAACGGAAAACAAGCTTTATACAAAAGTTATATACAAAAGGTCTTGCAAGGATAATAAATCTACCGCTGGCTAATGCTGTTCCTTCCGGTCCTAGAGTAAGGTCTCCCACCTACTGGTAACCTGCATCACAAATGAGTCATGAGTAAATAGTTTACTCAATGAGTCTAATCCCGCACCCCAACACATATTAATAATATCCCGAGCAATGAACTACATTTGTATGCAGTGGAAATATATTCATAACTAATAAAAATATATATAAGGCTTATCATTCCATCAATGCGAATCTCATCTTAAACATCACCTCCACGATACCCGCCATTCACTCATACTTATAATATATATATATATACTAAACCCAAAAAACCACCAAGGCTAACCGAGCCTCGCGGGGAAATAATTATAACTATCATCTCCATCAGATATTCCATTATCGAACATCTAACGCTGCATGTAGTTACACGGCTTCCAGGGTGCGACCCCATCATCGTGTCTTCGTGACCTTGTTCCATATTGCAGGACCAATTCACGGAAATGCGGGAAGTTTGGGAAAGTGAGTATACAATAAGACTTCACATGATTTATACTTATATAATTAGTAATATACTTATATATTAGTACTTAAGAACAAGTACTAAGGCACGGGATTAACCTCAAATAATAATTCATAATATTTCTTAAATGTTTACATAAGTAAACACCTCACATTCAATTATGGATTAAGATACTTTGCTTATCAATCAACCATATTCAATATGCAATCATGCATACTCATTCATAACTTATTCATCATCTATCTAGACTCACCATTGAATCCATGAGATTGGCTAAGGAAGACTAGACTCGAGCTCAAGCTAATCACATTCCACTTCACTTCTGATTCAGAACGTCCCGAAGGTTACCCAGACTGATCTTCAGACTTCTTTGACCAACTGAACCAAGACAGGACGTTTGGATACAAGATTATTCAGTTCGGTTCAAACAGAAACTAAACTCAGCTCAAATCATCAACTTATATCAGTTCACTAACGGTTCTAAGAAATGATCAGTCCATGATCAAGTTCTTACCTAGACAGAACATGATTCTACTTGATGAATCTGGTTGATCCTTCAAGCTTCTCTAGACCACTGACCTGAAACAGAGTGGTTTGATCTCATAATCAGTTCGGTTCAGGCTATAACAACTTAAATCGGTTTCTAACAGATCAGCTCATGCTCAGTTTAGTCCGGTTCTAATCAGTTCACAACAGCTTAGCTTGGTTCTACTCAGAACAGATCAGTTCAAGACAAGTTCAGACCATATACAGCAAGGCTCAACTCAGTAATAGAAAAGATCAAATCTGTTCGGTTCAGAACATGAATATTCCAGCAGTTTGGTTCAAGCTAACTAATTAAATCAATTCGGTTCAATCTCAGTTCTGGTCATCCTATATCAGGACAGCTCGGTTCAGACAAGTTTAATTCAGTACAGGATCAGTCCGGTTTAGTTTAGGTCTAGACAGTTCACATCAGTTAGTTAGCGGTTTACATAAAATTAATTCAAACCGAAACTAACAAACTGAACCATATAATCACTTAAAGAACTGATCCGACAAAGATCTTAACTAAACATTAACCAGATCTGATCAAGACCATTCTGAGGCAAGGAGATGAAACTTACCACAACAACTGACAGACATAAGAACTCAGATGATCCTCCCCTTTAAACTGAACTTGCAACTGTACTGTTTTAAAAACAGAAATCAAAATCAGTTCATCACAAAACAGAACATAATCTAGGATTTTCTCTGGAATTTCTAACCTTCTGATCTTCTATACATCAGGAAAATAAGCTAGAGGATGAAAGAGAGTCGTCCAAGGTCTTCACTAATTTTCTCTGATTTTTCCTCTTAATTTTCTCACTTTTTCTCTTCTTTCTCATTGTTTTTCTCTGAAAATATTTCTCTGTTTTTCTTGTGGTAATGGACGACCAAGCAGGTGGAGAGGGAGTTAAATAGGTGAGGAAGTTACGTAAGGTGAGGGTTTCACTCAGAACAAAGTAAAGCAGGAACTGGGCAGGTGGAGAACTGTTTCAGCATTTCCAGCAGCAAGCTGCTTATCTTTCCTTCCCATGAAGAAAGCTTGAAGCAGCTGGTGACAATCATGTGACTAAATTAATGAGCAAGCAGGCTGGCAACTTGTGACTTGAATGTTCCAGTTACTACATAAGCAAGCAAGCAGGTAAAAATCATGTTCATCGCACATGACCGGCCAAGTAGTTGAATGGTCTTTTTGGCAGTTTTTGACCAAACGTTTCCCATCCATCCAATCTCGTCTTTCTTTAAGATAAACTCTTTCATCTTTAATAAAACTCGATCATAATAATTAAAACTCGACCATAGCTATCAAGGGAAGGTCTTTCGAACCACACGACAGTCCCCTCGAGACATTAATTCTCTGGGTCGGTTCTTATTTTTTTTTAAATCTGATCGACCAACTCCAAACTGTTCGAGCTGAATTTTTCTCGATCAAAAATTTATTGGTTCGTGAGGGTTATTACATTCTTCCCCCCCCCCTCAAAAGAATTCGTCCCCGAATTCTCATAACATAGTTGTACACACTTTACTGAATACTGGAGGCTATGCAAAAACTTCGTAGTAATCAACTCTAAACTTATCCTCATCTTCTCATGTCAAAACAATTGATGGTTTTTCCCCAAATACTTGATCTTACCAAGTTTTCTGATCTCAAATCTTCTGATATGATGCTCACCTATCCGCAAAGGAACTTTAGGCTATGCGAGTTGAGGTTGAAAGTTTTCTGGTCTCAGCAGTTCTATCATACTGGGTCTGATATAGGATTACGCAACATTGGCTCACAAATTTTCAAATGCCTAACTGAAAGATTCTATGGTCAATGTATACCCTTTCCAACTATGATAACCACTCAGTACTCGGTACAGATCAACATAACAGATTGCCGATTTCCCAACTTTTCCAATCCGATCATTTCTTTTCTGAGCAAACACTTTGAAGATAACCAATTCTTTACATCACATAACTCTCATACACTGCGGTCTGCATACTTCTTGGGACGGTTTTGAGTCTCTGAATACCATCACTTTTGAAACATTTATATATGTCTTTCTCCAATACCAACAACATGAAATGTGGAACACGTAAGGTGATGTGCCATACATGAAGGTAACATCTCCAGTCTGGTCAATGTCAACTTGATTAACCGTGCAACAATCAAACAAGAACATGCACGATCAATCACGCTAACATGATTCGGACCAAGGGTGTCACTCTCAAATACACATACTCACCCATTCCAAGGATAATTCCCCTTACAGTATTCTATACACTTCTGATCTATCTGAGACCATCTTCATAATCTTATGAACAACTCAATCTCTCTGATGTTTCCCAAATACAAGTCTAGTTCTATTGCTTTTTGATTTCTTCTTTTGTCTAGCAACTGAGGATTCAACAAGTTCGTCTATACCAAGCTTAATTCACCAACTGAGTACTCTTGTACGACGAATTCATACTTTCTGTATTGATACATCCTTGGCATTACCATATGCCTTATGGTCATACCTCTTCTTGTACTCATCAATCTTCTTCTGCGTTCGTTAACATTTCTTTTCTGATTATCCATTTTAATCTTCTGGTAGAACTTCAGTTCCTTCTCCCACGTCTTTTACTGACTAACCTTGTCTACAAAACACTCCTCATATCTTCCACTGAAATTATCTTTATTATGTTCCTCCTAAGTTTTCTTTAAGTTTTAATCCTCTAACTTAGTTACTCAGATATGAATGGATATGCCATCTTCATTTACTACTTGCAATCTTGAAAACTCTCCATTCCTTCGTTATAAGGCAGCCTAATAAATTGCTTCAATTTCTGCTTTATGATTCTTGAGATCTTTCTCAATATCAACACCGAATTTCCACTCCTCAAAGCATAAGCAACAACATTTTCTTTTCCTAAGGCTTCTTTGATCAGTGGACACTTGGATTCCTTCTCCATATTGAAATGGTTACCAAATTTGATGCACAACAAAACTGTCGCCAACTCCATCTCTTGCATCGGATAATTTAGCTTATTCTTCTTTAGTTCCCTTGATGCATAAGCGATTACCTTATCGTCTTGCATTAGCATTTACCTAAACCAATACATGATGTATCCATGCCACAGTATATGACTGGTTAGGCTCATGCAAAGCTAAGATGTACATAGACGTTGAGATTTCCTCAAACTGATTGCATACTTCATCAATACTTTTACTCCATTCAAAGGTAACACCATTATCAGTCAATCAGCTCAGCGGTTGAAATGGTTTCTAACTCTTGAACAAACTTCTGATGGTAACCGGCCAATCCAAAGAAATTTGAATCTCAATAATAGAGATTGGACACAACCATTCTGCAATAGTAGAGACCATTTCTAAATCCGCAGCAGATCCCTATTCCAACTTGCTGACTAAGGGATCCAACTTCCCATTTCCCCACAGAAGAATTTACTACAACGTGAAGCGTCCATCAATTGTCCTTGAAAAACAAATTGCACCTTGCAACCGATCTTTAATAACTCACCAATTCTAGAAAGTTGATACTTGACCCTGATGGTCACGTCCTCAGTTCAACTTTAGTTGAACATAAACACAAACACAAACTATGGTTCTTCTTCTTTACCACTTACATGGGTACACTCCATGGCAAAGAACTAAATCAAACAAAACCTTTCTCCAAACAATTATTCTAACTACTACTTGAAATAGGGTAGAACCACTTGGCAAGATGCCTAGGCTATTGCAGCGAATCTAGGTTCAAGAAGATTACTGAACGGGTCACTTCTAGATGTCGACAATCCTTCCAATTCCTAAAACACATCTCCATGCTCCATAGTTATCTAACGGTCCTCAATACTCTGCTCTGTTTTATCTTCTATTTCCCTATGATCAGGATAATGCAATACACCATCACCTTTTCCCAAAAGGTTTTCAACTCTCTAGACTGATATGAGCGATGTTCCAACTCTTCCTAGAATACCATGATAGGCCAACGGTGACTGGTCATCTTTCATGGAATTCTTTCCTCAACAACTTCCTAATTGAGCTCGGTAACTAGATAGCCAATCTCACTCTAGATAGATACATACCGCTCTAATGGAAGTATTAAAGGATGGGCAAAGCATACCATAACTCTAAATGGCAGCCAGTACTTCCACAAATACGAACGGTATACTTGAATTCACTAAAGTGAATCCTCCCAAAATTATGACACTACTCGGGAACTACAACTATGTGTTGTTACCAAAACAAATACAACATGGGCAAAAATTTCGTCCATAGGCAAGGTCTCTAATGACACCTTGATCACACATTTACTTATTTATTAAATCATTCATAATTTTTTTTTTTAATGCACACAACACACAATGGGATAAGAAGCAAGCATGTGTTTGGACATTTCAGAGGTTTTGACGATCCAGGAAAATCTAAAGCGTAGGCTCTACCCAAATAGCCAAACACTTGGTTAGAGACTAATGGTAAGGAAAAGCGAAACAATTCAACAAGTGTTACCCTAGGTATAGGTAAATGGAATTGGGTAACTTCATGGGCAAGGATAGAATAACTTCCTTATTCTTTAGAGGAACGATCAAAGTGCGAATGACGTACACGATCCAGGATTTTATCCACTTGAAGAAGCACAACCATAACAGAATCATCATAACAACTTGGGGTCCTTGATCTTGATTTAATTAAACGTCCAAACAAAATAATCTATGTGACTTTCTTCATTAATTACCTGAAACTGACCTTTGATCTGAACGGATAGCCTGTAGACGGTCTGAATGGCACAAAGAAACTTCCTTAGACAGTAACAGATCCCTTAACATTCACATCATACATTACTATCTCCTCAAAGTTCTTAAGCACTACTGTCCTTTGTTTGCTCCAAAATTATTGGCTAAGTCCCCATAGCACATTTCCATGGTCTTTGCCACATCCTCCAAATGATAATGGATGAATCAGATTCACTCGACTTCCACCCTCTGGCGGAAACATCTCACCGTACCAACTCCATAAGTTTAATCTTTAATCGGTCCCATACTTTGAGTAGAAAACAGAACATCTTGAACTCTTGAAAGAAATCTGTCTAACTTGGACTAACATTCCCAAAATGATGCTTGAACTTGACGCTTAACGACCAACTCATTCCATCCTTCTTGATGTTGTATGCTTCCATATCCTTCTTGCAATCCTCGGAACATGTGATAGCTGATCTAGGAAGATTTAGTGAACTTATCTAATAGGACTATAAAACCGGCCTAAGGTAGTGTTGATTGACAGTAGTAAGGTAGCATAGATCGATTCTCATTCCATGTTCACAAGCGAGAGCTGGAACACTGGACTTAGAAAATTTATTAGACTCGCAGCCACATCTGGATATCTTTACAATAAAATACAAGATCTAGGATAATCATTCACACAACACCTTAGCTTCTATATCTCTATAATCCATATTGCCTGAAACCCTTATTTTAGCTATTTCATCTAATTGCTTACAAACCAATATGTCTACTATTTACTACTTTATATTCTAGTTACCTAGCTTGATCTTAATTGTTGAGTTTATTGTGTGCCCATGCTCCCTGTGGATTTGATCCCTAAATACTGCAATTGAACCTCTTATTTGAGAAATAAAGTCGTTATAGGGTTATTAGAGTGATTTCAATCCGCTATCTTGTACTCAGTATTTTTAAAGCTTTTTAGGCAATAAGAAAACACTTTTTGACTTAGAAAGGTCTCGCCAATCTCCTTTGTCGCAGAAACACTTGATATTGCAAATTACTTTACAGCTAAAAACAGCAATCCACGATTCCCTTCGAAACACCTAAGTAAAAAAAAACAATCATTTTATAACCGAAAATGAAAAATCATACGAAAAAATCTTCGTAACAAACCTAAGTCCTATCAACCAAATGGTTAACAAAAATATCAACTTATCGTTAGTTGATCAAATTCTGAATGCTTCACAAAGAATTCCTTGGTCACAGGTTCGACACTAAGCGTTCACAACACTACTAAAACATCTCTAAAACATGCAAACGTTTCGTACAAAGACGTGGTATACGAAAGAATACTTTTAAACTGAAAACACTTTTGAATAAACTACTACACAACCAAACTGAAACATTTCCCGGTGGCAAGGTTACACAAGACATTCGACCCCAACACGGAAAAATTCTCCCAACATATTCTCGCAACGTAAATGCACTTTTACTCAAAGAAAAAACATATTTTTAGAAAAAGCGAGACGTCGCAGACTTTAGAAAGTATACTTCCAGAATCCAACAACTTCCGAAAACAGTCATCACATGACTACAGATCAACAACTAACTCTAGTTAGAAAAGACAAGTACTTGGTCTTGCATCATGTTCGTTAAATGGCCCCGATGGACAAAACAACCTTTCTCGAAACAAATGATTAGCCTAACCTGCTCCTCTCATAGAATTGGTTCTGTTATATCCGACACAAGGATAAACACACTACAGAAATCCAAAATTTTGGTGAGTATCTTTTAGGGACTTGTCCCGAGGTCTTGTATTTGTTTTCAGAGAGATGCTCAATTCCCGATTGATGCAAGTCACATAAGCCTATAAATTTTTCCAGACTTCAATATCGAGACGAAGTCAGGAAGAAGTCGTAACGAGTTAAGTAAGACGGGATTGACCCCACATACTCAAAACACAAAAGTTAACCTAGGTCTTTTCCTAACTCTACTCTTATCTCTCAAAGGCATAGTAGCATTGATACAAGATACAAAAATTTATCTTTAATACTTAGACGTTTATGAGTCTTTGCGAGTACTAGCCCTCGAGTATTCTCATCTTAATGCAACTACGAGTATTACGATCTGCTAGGGCGTAGGAAATGAGGAACATACTCACAATCTCCCCCTCATTAACGCTTTATCCTTAGGAAAGAAAATCTACAAAACAAAAAATTATTGGAAAAGTCCCAAAGGGGCTACTACATCACAAAGTTAAACATTTTTATTACAAAACAAGAAACATGCTCCCTTTAAAGTCTAAATCCCACTTGGGTAATATGAAAATTGGCCAGAGCACGAGTACCTCAACTCACCATACGGAGCCGGAAAGTGGTTAAAATCACCATCCATCTGCGAGACTCTGGATGCAATTTCCTCGGAATCAGGAGAGACCGAGATTGGGGTTAACCTTTCACCTTTCTACCCTCAACCTGATATAGAAACGGATCCGCATAGGCATACTCATCCTGAAAGCTGTTGTACATTGCTAACTCCTTATCGTAGTTGAATTCGTCGGTCTTCATAAAACTCAAATCACCAACAGGGCCTTTGCAATCGTGAAAATGTCCAAAGGTTTTCCGAACTCGACTCATCTCTTCTAGGTCAGTCTCCATCTGAACCGAACAGTCCTGGCAGATCGAGGCTACCTCCCGCCTTCCTCACCTAACAGCACGACAGACGTTTGAGGCATGCTTCCTCGCCAGTTTGGCCTCACAAAAGAAACGTGTGGTCCTCTCAACTTCCGCCTCACTCTTCAAGTGAGCAATCTTTTTCTCAGCCTCCTCCTCTCTCAAACAATCTATGTAAGGGCCTCGTTCATCACATTAAGACTTTGCGAGAAAATAGACAAACAATTAGGGAGGCCAGCAGCGGGGTTTGAACGGTGCCACTCCCACTTCCTTCCTCGAAATGATTATAGAGAAACCAACGGATTCCAGGTGGCAACACTTAGGGAGGAGCAATATTGTCCTTTTTGACAACAGTACCATCGTTCCTAGGAGATCTTTCTCTATCCCTCTGCCTCTCCAAACAGATGTCATATGGGACAAACCCTTCCATAACAGGCTCCGAGCTTTTCTAAACCAAAGGACTGACTGAACTCGAGAGTGATGAAACGCAACCGCTATGCGAACTCTTTCTGGAAAAAGTAACCCCAAAAAGCGGACCTCTGCGGAGATTGTCCCAAACCACGATTAAATCCTCTGGAAACAGAGGGATGTGATCAATAACTACAAAATCAATGAAACAAACGCGAGTTAGTCGTCGTCAAAAGTAAACCCTTAGAGTATGTAACCACAATACCCTTCCGACTCCACTCGCGCCAAAAAGAAGACAAACACTCTTCCGCAACATAAGCGTTATCAAAACGAAAAAAAAGAAGTAGTCTCGCCACAACTACTCATTCGATGCAAACCCTTTGATTATCATCATATACAGCCTTGGTATGAAGCAATAGGAACAATTAATCCGCATATTCTCCAAATACAAGACACCTTCGAGGTAATCATCGTTAAGGTTCACTCCTAGCTCGATACTCAAAACCAATATCCCCATGAGATGTTGTAAACCGTGAGGACTGATTGAGCTTATCGACCCGTTGAAACGGTTAAAGGTTTCAACTATCATTGACAGGAAAGGAAACCACAAACGACTTTACAAAAGATGAGCCTTATAACAAGTGAAATAACCCCGAGGAGGAGTCTTTGCACTCTCTACATATTGTGGTAAACAAAACTCGACCTCATCTGGAACTCGACAAAAATCATGGATGGTTCCAAGGAAGGGATAAACACTTTTCCTCGTCCCATTAGAAACCAGACTTTTGCCGTTAGGCCTCTCTGGATACAATGGGTCGGGAGGAGGCGGTTTTATGTTATATATGCCTTCCCAATACGCCGCAGCCTCCGCCGACTAATATAATGTACTACAAACTCCAATTTTGGGATTACCTCTTCATCCGAGTTGCAGGCCTCTTCTTTGGCAAGATTGACATGAGGAGGTACGTCGAAGGAATTTTTGGGATTGTGAGTAGAGTGTGAGACACTCCTGGTCACTCTTCTACCACTTGACATGGAGGGAAATAACAAAAAGAGATAAGAGAGAAGTTAGAGATATTTCTACTTCAGGAACATTCCTTGGAGAAATGAGTAAAGAGCAAGTGGGGATGTAAAACTTAATTATAGAAGAGAAAAAACAGTTGGAAATTTACTATAGCTTTTGGAAAAAGAGTTGATTTCATCCGGGAACCTTCTAGCCATTGATTCTGCCTAACATTCCTATCACCACCTCGCAAGAATCACACAAAATTTCTATTGAGCTGGGAGGCTAGCTGTTGGGGTCAAAATCGGTAACAACGAAATCAATGGCTAAGATCTTTTGTGAAAATATGACTTAACCAAATATGCAGAAATATAAAATATAGCACCACAAAGGCCAAGCCTATTTCATAAACGTATGAGGACAAAAATTTCAAATATTTCATACTGAATAAGGAATAAAAGAATTCCAATCAAAAACTGAAATAAGCGGAAACATTCTTATGAAAGGTTTTTACCACAAATACGAGTTTTATGAAATAATCTTCCATAAAACAAAACTCAAAAAGTTTTGCGGAAAAACCTCAAAAGTAAAATTTATGAGATAATCTTACGTAAAACAAACAAAAAAATTCTGAAAGTCTACAAAAACTATATATATATATATATATAAACTAGAGCGAGAGGCGCAAGTCACAAAAAATTTACTTAGCAACTTAGGCACTTAGAGAAATTTATATCGTTTTGTTTTTGTTATCGAACTGCGACTCAAACTAGGTTTAGAGCTTAGGTGGTTAGAACTAGGGAAATCATCGAGCGCTCTTGCGGCCATAACTCTTATAACCTGTTGTCTTATCGGAACACTCTTATGCCGAAACAAAATAATAACATCTTTCACTTTACTCGTAAATTTTTATTCAGTTATTTCGTGTTTTATTACTCACTATTTGATTACTTGCCTTTGGCTCTGCAGATATCCCGATCCTCAAGGAATGTAAGATATTCTTTATTTTCCTACGCTTACAAAAACTGACAATGCGAATTTTGATAACCACAGGGTAACACAAGTCTATGGACATACAACATCATTATCGACAGTAGCCAACCTACCGGAGGAGGAACACAATACAAAAACTACCTCCGGGATAATGTTGGGGGGGGGGCAAAATCAGTCACGGCGGAATCAACAACAAAAACTCATGAAGAACTATTCTCTCTTGATAATAAGATAAAATAAAAGAACTAAAACCTAGTATAATTTAAAAAGAATTAAAAAACTATCAAGCAACAAGTTTTCACGAAAGATAGACGCGATCTCTTAACAAACGACCTCCAAAAGTACAAGAAACCATCGCATCCCAACTCTCCACCATCTCTTTGTCTCCGGACTGGCCATCCGTACAGCCCCAAGGACGAGACCAAACAGCCAGCCAATCCGTCTCGCCCTAAGGGCGAGACCAAACGACCAAGTCATCAGTCTCGGCCTACGGGCAAGACCGAACGGCCAAGCCATCCGTCTCGCCCTAAGGGCTAGACCAAATGTTCTAAGCCATCCATCTCGCCCTAGGGCGAGATCAAACAGCCAAGTCATCCGTCTCACCCTAAGGGAGAGACCAAATGCTGGAAGCTAATCTGTCTTGCCCTAGGGTGAGACCGAACGACCATTCTATCCGTCTTGCCTAAGGGAGAAACCAAAGGCGCAAAGCCATCCGTCTCACCCTAAGGGCTAGACCAACACTCTTTTTCATCCGTCTCACTTTAAGGTTGAAACAAACATACTCCACCATCCGTCTCTAGCTCGTCTCCTTCATAATACACTCAGGATGTTATCCTTTGAATCTCGATGAAAATGTCTCGTATTTCATTGCAATCAGAATTTTTGTTAAGATTTTACGAAGAAAACAAGCAAGACAATGTTTTCTCGTAGAAATTCGGTAAACGTCAATTTGATAGTAGTTAACTTAAACACCTTCATATCTTCGAGTAAACGGACTGGTTTGCATCAGTCCACAGTACTGACAATATAAAAGAAAACTTACTAAGTCAAATCTACGGATTTTTCAAGAAAAATTATAAAAACGCTTTACAATCGTAAAATGGCCAGGTTGTCTAAATCATGAAACAAGCCCACTTGTGATATAAAACTTGAGAACTGGCCCAAAAGCAATGACGGTTTACTCAAAAAAATGGAAAGAAGAGATAAATGTCAAATTTTCAAGATAAACATGGATTTTTGAGAAGATACGGAAAACTTTCGCAAAGAGATAAATTCAAATCAAGGGCAGAAAGGGAAAGGCTCAATTGACCTTGATGCATATATAAGGGGATCCAAGACAAAGTGGGGAGGAGAGACAGAAAATTATTCACACAACAATTCAATACTTGGGGCAATTTAGGCAATTTTCGAGTTTGTTAGCGACCTGCGACTCAACTAGGTTTTGAAGTCTTAGGTTGTTAGAACTAGGGAACTCACCGACAGCTCTTACGGGTGAGGATTTATCACCTATTGTAATTCTTAACCGCAAATTTGGAATAAAACTATCCTACTTTTCTCTCACTTACGATTTATTTACCTCGTCTTTTTTCATATTTTTATCAAACGTTTTTGGTTTAGCATATTTCCAAAACCTCAGGGAAAGCGAGGGTTTCTTTATTTTCCTCCATTCACAAAATCGATGGTGTAAATTTTGGTTCCCACATTTTGGCGCTAGAAGGAGGGGGGGGAGATCAATCTAACTCGCAGCCGCAAAACACGCTTGGTCAAACATGTCTAGAGACGCTCAGAACAATCAACCAGCTCGCGACAACAATTCTATGGACGACAACATTACCAATACTGCAGCAGGTAACATCTCTGCAGTCAACGCTGATGCTAACACTGTGGCGTTCGAAGAGATGAAAAAGATGTTCTCGACTCTCAAAAAGAAGTCGGATGAACAAGATAAACTCACGAGTTCACTCGCTAAGCAGGTGGAAACTCTAACAGAGAGAACCAATGCACAAAGAAACTTGTCGGGACATAATCCTGGCGGGATAACTCCCGAAGCAACCCTGCAAAACGCAGAAAATCTTCCACCTCTTGAATGACAAAACAAAGAAAACAAAATTAAGCGAGTAAACTTGGAGCTTAGCAATCAAACCGATTAGTCCGAAGAAGACACTGACGTACATCCAAGAAGGACGAGAAGCCAGATAACTCGGCAAAAACCTTCCTTCAATAAACCCATGACTGAAGAAGAAGAAAACCCCTTCTTTATGAAACAGGAAGATCTAGCCAAAAAACAGGCACCGATCACACACAGTTAACGCCGACAAGGTCGGAAAATTGCTAGCGGCGATCTCAACAAAATACACGATCTCCATGAATACATCACGAAAACGGCCGCATAAGTGAAAGCGGTAAAGTCATAAATTCACCATGCTACCACAAATGTATCCGATATCGATAGACCTCCCGAGGAAGCGAAGAAAATTCCCTTCACTTCCCGCATCACAGAGACAAAAATCTCAGATCCTAGGAAGATTAAGATCCCCATGTACAACGACAGTACCGATCCCAAAGCGCATCTACAGACATTCCAGATCGTGATGGGATGGGCCAAACTCAAGCAAAACAAAAGATACACTGGCTACTGCTTCCTCTTCGTCAAAAATCTCCAGGGAGCGGCGCTCGATGGTTTTCTCGCTTAAGGAAAAATTCCATCGGAAGTTTCCGCCAACTCTCCTCGGAGTTTCTCAAGCAATATTCTGTGTTTATGGATAGGGAAACCTACGACGTCGACCTTTGGATCTTGGCCCAAAGAGAAGAATGCGTATCTCTCGAAAAGTCATGCACATACTATATCGTCAATGAAGAAGAGATGAAAGTCCTATTTCAAAAACATAAACTGCCAAAAGCATCTTCGAAAGATGCGGTGTCAGAGGGGGAAGGCTTCCAAAAAATAAAACCTTTCATAACGACAAGTATGTCCATCACGAGGGGGAAGGCGTCCAAGTAGCACACAATTCTGCCATCAACTATGCCTCAGAACAAGGGAGAATGTCGGGGAATACATGAACCCAAAACATGTCATACGATGAAAACACCTTCTGTGAGTTTCACCAGATCAGACGTCACTCCATGATGAACTGCAAAGTTCTCGGTGCAAGGCTAAGGGCGAAACTACTTGCAGGAGAAATATCTAACATAACCATCATAAAGGATCTCATTCAAGATACTGATCGCCCACAAAAATCTGACAAAACCCCTCCGATGGAGAACGCTCTTCAAGGAAACCAGTCAGGCGAAAAAACACGGAAGAAGGCCAGATAACCTAGGAAAAAACAACAATCATCGCAGGGTTAACAAGATCATCGAATGATCACATTACTGCCATGATACTGTCTTCTCGATAAAGTCTTACCGATGAAAAGCCGAGTCGAGTGCAAACTGGTCTCCATCCCTCAACGTCCAAAACAACTTGATCTTGTTTGAAGAAAATGAAACTGTCAAAAACAAAAAAACTCACTGCGATCCACTCGTGATCAGAGACCTTAAAGTCACCAGGGTCTTTGTAGACACGGGGAGCACTGTCGATGTCATCTTCTGTGGAACCCTCCAGAGTATGAACGTCAATCTGGATAAATTCATACCAACGCCAAAACCGCTAACTGGTTTCTCAGGCACAACATCGATAACTCTCGAATCAATTAAGCTCCCAGTCATCGCCAAAGGAGTCACAAAGATTGTCGACTTTGCGGTCATCGATCATCCAGCCATATACAACATAATCATGGGAACACCATGGATAAACTCCATGAAGGTAGTCTCGTCGACTTATCACCTGTGCATCAAGAACAGCGATAATCTAGGGAAGTAAAAAACAGTCGCGACTCTGCTTCCTAGCAGAAAACAAGCTGCGAAAAATCATGTCATCCTCCATACTTAAGCCTAAACAAACAAAGATAACTCAACCTTCAGCTGAAAACACTTCGGAAAAAGATGAACCAGAATAGTCTACTTGAGCAACAACTTCGAAAGAGGAAAGCAACCCGACTTCCAAGGCCAACGCTTCAGACAATCCGGAAAACTCGACTCTGGAAAAATCCACTGATCTAGTAACAGGAATTACGGCTAAAATGATCGACGCAACTACGCCAACCAAGTAAAACACTCACGGCAACAAACTGAACTACAAGACGGCATGATCCTCAAAAGGGGTATGTAGGACACTTGTCGCAAGACAAGTTCAGTTGTCTCCCTCTCTGAAAAAGGGGGTGGAGTATGTACGTATATGTATACTCATATACTCCTTAAAATACTCTTTATTGTCCTCAAAATTTTTATAACTTTTTTGATGATAAGAAAACACAGTATGATTTATAAAGATCTCGCAAATCTCTTTAATCAAAAAAATACTTGATCTAGCAACTTACTAACGACAAAATAGCAATCCACGATTCGATTCACCCAAGTAAAAACAAGGGACGATGGCACGGAAAATCTAAGTCCTAACAACCAAGCGGTTAACAGAAAAATCAAATTCACCATCGACCAATCGAATTTTGATCTCTTCAAAAAATCATTCCTTGGTCAACATAAACCCTCCTAGAACTAACAAAACATCTGTAAAACCCGGAAACGTTTTCTACAGAAAAGTGGTATACGAAAGAAAACTTTAAAAAAAGAAAAGCCATTTCGCATAAACTACACAAACTAAAATGTTTCTCGGTCGTAAGGTCAAACAAGACCCCCAACCAAAACACAAAACGAATTCTTATAACATGTTTTCGCAAACAGAACACACATTCACATCAAGGAAAAAGCATATTTTCGGAAAAAGCGAGACGTTGCAAACTGTCAAAATATAGTTCTGAACTCGAACAAACTCCCAAAACAGTCACCACACGACTACAAATCTACAACTAACTCAAATTAGAAAAGACAAGTACTTGCTCTTACATCAAATCTGTTGATTGGCTCTGATGGATAAATCATCCGTTCTCCAAACGAACGCTTAGCCTAACCTGCTCCTCTCATGGAATTGGTTCTCAAACATCCAAGAAAAGAATAAGCGCCCTATAAAATCTGAAATTTTGGTCAGTACTACCAAACTTAAAAACTGTCTTCAGAGAAATACTGGACTCCCGATCAATTTAAATCACACAAGCCAAGAGCTCATTGCAGATTTCAATATCGAAATGGAGTCAGGTTGAAATTGTAACCGAGTCAAGTAAGACGGGATCGACCCTGCATACTCTAAGACACAAAAGTAAACCTAGTTATTACCCTTACTCTGCTCTTATATCTCAAAGGCATAGTATCACCAATACGAGATACAAAAACTTGCCTCTTCGTCAATACTTAGACGTCTATGAAGCCTCCTAAGTCTTAAAACCCTAAAAAATCTTCATCATAATTCCACTCTAAGTATAAACGATCCACTTGAGCAAAAGAAAAGGGGAACACACTCACACTCTCTCGCTCTCGTTGACGCTTTATCGTAAAAAGTAGAGCCACAAAATGGAAACTTATTTAAAAGCCCTAATAGGTGAGCTCAATGCAAATATGCATACACATCAAAGATAAGGGAACACACACCCTTCAAAATACAATGCCCTTGAAAGACCGAGGCCAACTCTCGCCTTCCTGCCCTACGTATGCGACGGAGATGGGAAGCTTGCTTTGACTCCAACTCCCTCTAGAGAAGAGAGCTTGCTTCCACTCCAACTCCCTATAGCGAAGAGAGCTTGCCTCGACCTTGCTTTTCAAGCGAGCGATTTCTTTCTCGTCCTGATCCACTTTCTCGCCGAAAGGGCCTCGTTCATCTTGTGAAGGCCCTGCAAAAGAAAGCAAAATAAAATAAGAGTTAGAAAGGAATTTGACAATAACCGATTAATCATAAAACTAACCCCCATGCACATTCTCGTTTCTTCCACGAACATCTCCGATCCAGCAGGCTCATTGTCAGTCAGAGCTGATCAGAAATACCCCTAATCGAGGCTAAGAATGCAATGAGGTAATTGTTAATCACCGGAAATGGGGTATGGCAAGTTTTGATCCCTCTGGCTTGGTTGGGGAGGCAGTGCTGATACCACATATCCGTGAACGGCTCCATCCTAACCGTGGCAACATCCTCCTCTTCAATGATGACATGTTTGTTCTTGGGAGACCTCTCCCTTTCCCCCATCGGGGGAAGATCATAAGGAACGAACTCTTCCATGTTCGGATCGATGTCCTTTTGGACTATTAAGCAAGGCAGAGCTCGAGAATGGTGATATGCCATGGCTGGACAAACTCGTTTCAGAGAGAAATAGCCCCAAAATAATGGACCGCCGTGAAGAATGTCTCTTTCTTCGAAACCGTTTCCCGATTTTTTTCGATCAACGGAATGCAGTACAAACTCTATCTTCGAAACCGTTTCCCGATTTCTTTCGAGCACACTCTTGGGATCGAAAAAAGAAGAGAAGATATTCTCAGCTACACTATTGCTCTGAGACATAATGAAAATAACAAAGGGATAAAGAGAGAGAGAGGGATATATTTTTTACCTTAAGAAAATTTCCTTGGAAGAATGAGTGGCCAGGACGGAAGTCCACGGCTAAAATTCTTGAAGAACTATTCTCTTTCAAGAAAAAGACAAAATAAAAAAAAAACTAAAACCTTGAATATTTCAAAAGAATTAAAAAACTATCAAGCAACAAGTTTTGACGAAAGATAGATGTGATCACTTAACAAACGACCTCCAAAAGTACGAGAAACCATCGCGTCCTGACTCTCCACCATCTCTTTGTCTCCGGACCGGCAATCTGCCCCGCCCTATTAACGAAACCAAATGGCCAGCCCATCTGTCTCGCCATAAGGGCAAGACCAAATGGCCAAGCCATCAGTCTCCCCCTAAGAGCGAGACTGAACGGCTAGTTCATCCGTCTCACCCTAGGGCGAGACCGAACAGCCAACCCATCCATCTCTCCCTAGGAGCAAGACTGATGTTCGAAGCCAGCCGTCTCACCCTAGGGAAAGACCAAACAGTCAAGCCATCCGTCTTTCCCTAAAAGTGAAACCGAATGCGCGAAGCTCATCCGTCTTGCCTTAGGGCAAGACAGGACGGCCAAGCCATCTGTCTCGCCGTAAGGCCGAGACCAAATGCTCCAAGCTCATCTGTTTCGCCCTAGGGTGAGCCGAACAACCAAGCAATCCGTCCCCCCCTAAGGGGGGGACCACACGGCTAAGGTCCCCATCTCTGAAGAATATTTCAAAAATACTACCAGGAATAATAGAAGGAAATCCAAAAATGTATTAGAAGGAAGAGCCATAAAGGGCCATTGTTCAAAATAAAAAAATGGGGGAGCATAAGGGCATGAAGGCCTGTCAAATAGTCTCAAATCCCATAGTGAGATCAAAAGAAATCAAAAGAAAACCTTTTATTCGTGGCATAGTGTTCAAAAGCAAAGAAAAAAATGAGACAATAAGAAGATGGCACTTCAAGCCGAATGCGACTTCTCAAGGCACCATCAGGCATGGCTGCAGGATCTTCTTCTGTGATCTCATCTCCTAGGATCAACGGTTCATATTCAAAAGATCAAAGTGGAAGCCCCCGGAGCCAGGCTTCCAGCTGTCAGTTTCTCCGTTGAGCCATTCCCTCATTTGCTCTCAGTGAGACACTACTTTGGCATCATTCACCGCCATGGCCATCTCGGCAGAAAAGGTCTCCTCAGCCAACTTAAGGTTGACCCAATCTTCTCGCAAGTCTTCCAGCTTTTGCCTCAGCTCATTGTTCTCTGACACCGCCAGGATTCTTGCCTCTTCTTGGTTCTTCACCTTGAGCTTAAGGGCCTTGATTTCTTTCTCCTTAGCGAGATTCTTCTTTTTTTTCCTCTGACAACTGGTAAGTCAAGGCCTCCACCTTGTCTTTGCTCATAGTCTGCTCGGTCACCCGCTCCCCAAAATGGAACAGCTGGGACATCACCTATACAAAAAGTGAATCCCCAAGTCAGCGATGAAATGAATTTATCAACACGAGCAAAAAAAGATAAAAGCAATTTACCTGGAGAAAGTCACCATGCAAAGACTGGGTGACATCAGAGGGATCCCCTCAGGCAAACCAACAAAGATTGATGGGAACACCTTAGCGTTAAGATTCACCAGCACTTTGGCCTTATCATCCGGAGATCGAGTAGAAGCTTTAGCGCCCAAAGCCTTCAATTTCTTCTTCAAGGACGAAGGTACCGGGTCAACTACAGCCTTATGCTTAGCGCCAGCGATTCTCCTCACAAACTGAACATCATCATCATCACCTTCAGGGGCAGCACGCTTCGAGGCCGCCTTTTTGATGAAACCGCCTCAAAAAGCTCTTTGGTACGCCGTCAATGCTTCTTCTCATGTGGACCAAGATTTCTTCACTCGTCAATGTCTTCCTCTCTGATACTAGAAACAGGGACACCCCCCTTAGATTGTATCCAAACAAAAGTCGGTTTATGGCTTTTAACTTATGCCATTAGATCGATGGGTGAGCCGGAGGAGTCGGAAGATCTCAACGGCTCTATTGCAGTTTTCCTCTTCGACCTAACCCTACTACCTATGGATTAAGAACCTAGGAAATGACTAGATTTATCTCTCATCTTAAAAGACAAGTACAGAAAACCAAAAACCCAGAGAAATCTAAGAATAACAAAGGAGAAGAGATGCGTATAAACCCTAGAAATCCAAGGGAAGAGGGCGTAGAGATAATACCGGATTAAGGGAGAACATTTATGAAGAAGTCTTCACGGAATGCAATCAGCAGAAAATCTTGAAGAGAAAAGAAAGGAAACTAGAGGATCTGAAAGATTGCAATTATTTAAAAAAGAGTTGTTGCGTTTCTCGGGGAAGCCACCAAAGGGATAAGGCGAATCTCAAAGCCATAATTAACCTCATTTTTAAAACGGTAAAATCCGGTAACGAGAAACATATGATGATTGATACCATTTATGTCTATCTAAAGGTTAATTTCAAGAGGCCATTATTGCATGTTGTTCAAAACTCTGCTCCAATCCTAGGATCTATAGACTCAATAAGAAAATCAAGTATCCATTGAAATATTATGATAACTTCTGATCAGTCCCCGACATTGAGATCAGAAAACTATAAAAGATTATGAGCCCTATACACGAGTCTTGTCATCCACTGAAATGCAAAGCCATGATCCAGAACACTGCTAGATCAATCAACCTAAACAGGCTCCGGGCATGGAAATATCTACTAGACCTAGGTCTATCTTTGACAATGTAACTCTCCTCCAGGTTCAAACATAGTCCATGCCTAAGAAAAACCTGGGAAATATGCATTATAGAAGTAAAGTCCTGCTCAAGACAAATTTGATGAGAAGGACCGACTCTGGTTGGCCGAAGTGCAAAGGTTATCTCCTGAAATCTATGACGAAATCAAAAGATAAGGGGCAAACTGTTGGGAAAAAAAATCAGCAAGGAATTATGTGGGAACCGAAATTCGCACAATCGATTGTAGTGAATAGGAGTAAGCAAAAAAAAATCCTACTTTCCTTGAGGTCTGGATTCTCTGCGAGAACCAACTACAAGTAAGCAAAAAAATGTGGAAAACATAAAAGATAACAAAACAAATCTAGAAAAATAGATCTTATTTCAAATCCACGTAAGAGCATTGCGATTGTTACAAATTATTATAAAAGCTTCGGCCGCAAGAGCTGTCAGTGAGTTATCTAGTTCAAGCTACCTAAAACCTTAAACCTAACTGAGTCGCGTCTGGATAAAAAAGACGAAGAAGACAAAAAAAGGTTTAGTTGATTTTGGATTGGACCTTATAAAACGCTGCCTACGTACCCCTTTCGAGGATCAAGCCGAACATAGTTAAGTTAGAGAGTTTAAGTTAACATATATCATCTTGACACTTTGACTTGAATTTTTACGAGAAAACATGTGTTGCTTGTTTTCTTTGTAAAATCTCATAGGAAACTCCATTTGGGATGAAACGAAAGATATTTTGATCGAGACTCGAAGGAGAAAAAATGAAAGAGCTATGTGGTGAGACCGATCTTGCTCTAGGGAAATCTGGCCAAAGGGAAACGAGCTCGCCCTAGGGCGAGATGTCCCGAGGAAACTGAGCTCGCCTCATGGCGAGCTGTCCTGAGGAAGCTGAGCTCTCCCTAAGGCGAGCTGGCCTGAGGGAACTGAGCTCACCCTAGGGCGAGCTGACCTGAGGAAACTGATCTCGCCCAAGGGCGAGCTGGCCTGAGGAACCGAGCTTGCCCTAGGGCGAGCTAGCCTGGAAGGAACCAAGCTCGCCCTAAAGCTGGGCGGGAAGGACCCCAGCTCGCCCTAGGGCGAGCTGACCTGTAAGTACCCGACCGCCCTAGGGCAAGCTGGCCTGAAACGACATGAGCTCATCCTAGGGTGAGCTGGACTGGAAGG
Source organism: Sinapis alba (assembly GCA_012274485.2). NCBI lineage: Eukaryota > Viridiplantae > Streptophyta > Magnoliopsida > Brassicales > Brassicaceae > Sinapis > Sinapis alba. The sequence continues at coordinate 102,057 of MU105742.1, forward strand.
ACCCGAGCTTTCCCTAGAGCAAGCTGGCCTGGAAGGACCCGAGCTCGCCCTAGGGCGAGCTTGCCTGGAAAGACCAGATCTCGGCATAGGGCGATCTGGCCTTGAAGGACCCAAGCTCACCCTAGGGGGAGCAGGACTGGAAGGACCCAAGCTCTCCCTAGGGCGTGCTGGCCTGGAAGGACCCGAGCTCGCCCTAGGACGAGCTGGACTGGAAGGACCCAAGCTCCCCCTAGGGCAAGCTGGCCTTGAAGGACTCGAGCTTCCCCAAGGGCGAGCTAAACTGGCGAGCTAGCCTTGAAGGACTGAGTTTGCCATAGAGCGAGCTGGCCTTGAGAAACTGAGGTCGCCATAGGGCGAGATGGCCTTGAGGAGCTGGCCCGAGGGTACCAAGTTCCCCCTATGGCGAGATGGTTTGAGAGGACCGAGCTTTGATGTTCCTTGGGAGGTTCGGACGGTTAGAGAAGCGTTAGTAAGCCTTTTTCCCATTTCGTCGTTGTTTCTTGAAAGTCATTTGTTGAAGAGATTGAATCTTCTCACTCGAGAAGTTGTCGTACAATCTTTTTATTAAAAATTATAAAAATTTTTATTCCGAGACCGATTTTGACCCGAACAGTTAGCCCCCATATTGTTAGAATCATGAGATTCTAGCGAGCGGTTAGGCAAGTTAGGAAGTTCGGCAGAATTAATGGTTGATAAGGTCCGCTGAAAGTGGTCCGGTCCCTTCCCTAAGAGTGGAATGCGGTAAGATTGGGGCTGCGCCTTGTAAAGGCTACCTATGTACCCTTGTCGAAGGGATCAAGCCTTTCATAGTTCATTCTGGAGTTTAAAGTTCTTATGACCTTATTTTCCAATGAGACCTTCGCGTTTTAGTTGTGTATCGTGTAGAGATTATCAAACATGTTACTGCCGATGGCATTTTGTATTGGACCTTTGTCGACCTCGAGACTAGGCTTAGAGTTTGTTTGCTTTGGCCAAGTGTGGCTGTATTTATGTTTCGGGACTGGCCATTGGGGGCTTTGAATCCCTGCCCGTTAGGGCATTCTAAAAATATTTTGCTCATATTTATATGATTACGGTTTTATAAATCGAGAGAACTGCCATTTTACGTAGTTAGAGGGACAGGGTGTGAGTTGTCGTCTCATTCCTGCCTCTCAGATGATCACCATACCCGTCATTGCGTAAGACGAGAATTCGCGTAGTCTTTTGGTTTGCGGAGACTCATAAACGTACAAATATAAATGAAGAAACAATTTTGGGATCTCGTATCGGGGTCTTCATTCTATGCCTTTGAGAGTCAAAGACCAGCGTGGATGGGTTTAGGGCAAAACCTAGGTTTACTTTCGTCTTAAGCCTTTGCGATGACAAATTGGCTTTCGTTTTGGTTGTTTGCAATTTTAACCTGATTCATACGATTTTAAATCCGCGAATTGTTATCGGCTTTGCTTCTTGGTCAATATCGATCGATGGCGAATAGTTGCCGTCGATCGATGTCGAATGAAAAACACCAGCCTCTTCCATTGCAATACCACGGTACTCGATTAGCTCTTCTTCTATGTATTCTTCTTCCTACTCGAGGTAGGCTGGGGTGTAACTGCCATCTGTGTGGCAGGTGTTGATCACTTCTAGGTTTAGGCCATCGATCGATAATGAAGGGGGGTTGTCGACCGATTGCTGAACAGCAAACGCATCGATCGATGCTCTGGGTTGGGTGTTGATCGATGCTCCATTTTCAGGCTCCTCGTTGAACTCATAATTGCAGAAGCATGTGGCCACAAGTTCTGCGTCATTAGACAACTTCGTGAGGGCAGGTTTATTCTTATAAATTTCATAATTAACATTAGGATCAATCAAGGAAAGGCACAACCTGTTAGTCTTCATGTCGCAGATAGCTGTCACGGTAGCCATGAATGATCTCCCAAGTAGTAGTGAAGAGTTCCAATTAATCAGAATATCTATCACATGGAAGTCTATAGGGACTAGGACATTCTGAATCTGCAGTAGGACGTCTCTACAAATACCCCTTGAATCCACTCTTGAGCAGTCCACAAAAACGAACGAATCACTGGAAAGCTCCACTCTCAAGTTCAACTTTTCTGCCATAGCTTTGGGTATGATACTCATTGATGATCCAGTGTCGCAGAGGGCATTGCGAAACTCGTGACCTTTGATCAAGCATGGAATCACAAACTTCCCATGATCACTTTTCTTTTTCAGAATGATCCTCTGCTTTGGAGTTGTCATATTCGTGACTTTTGGTAGATAAACTCGTTTCGTTGCAGGAAACCATCGATCGATTCTACAGTCGCTCCGCCGATCGATGGTTGAGGGTTTTCCTGATTCTGCCAACTCCATGGGTACCGTCGATCGATGCGCCTTGACCTGCGTCGATTGATGCCTGTGCGACAAACTCGACACACGGGAATCCCCCTCTTTTAGCCTTTCTCTCTTGACTTCTACCCAAAAAATTTCATCAGTCAATGCATTGACGTGGTGATTCTGTCCACCCTCGATTTTCTCCCTTACCAGGCTCTCATGTCTCCTAATAGTTTCACTTGTCTGCATCACCTAATTCTCCAGCTTCTTTACATGGGTGTTGAGATTTTTGAATTTTGTGTTGAGGTTGAGGTACAGCCCATCTATCTTTCCATTGATATCCACGGTCATCTTCCGTTGTCCCTCTAAAACTCTGTCAACCATTGCTTCAATCTTGCTTCCTTGAGCTTCTGGAGGAGGGTTCTGGTAGTGAGAAGACTCATAAGCTTTGTTGTTGTTGAAGGGCCTTCACTGTGAACTCTGATTAAAATTACTCCTTTGACCATTCCCATAAGAGTTCTTGTTGAAACCTTGATTCCCTTGTCTCTGGAAACCATTCCCATCAACGTATTTCACATCCTCTTCAATCTCATCATCTCCAGACTCTATTGCTTCCACTTCTACAAAAGTGACCTGCTTCCTGAGAAACTTTTGAACACTATCCAATTTTGCCTTGACTTCCTCAATCTGCTCCTTGCTCATTGCTGGAGTTGATTTCTTTCTCTTAAAGTTTGTGTTCTTGGTGCTGCTCCTGGATGCCAGATTCTCAATCAACCTTGTAGCCTCTTCAAGGCTTCTAGTGCTGAAATTTCCTTCACTGGCTGTGTCCAAAGCAATCTTGTACTGTAATCCAATACCTATAAAGAAAGCGCTGAGAAGTTGCACTTCGTTGAACCCATAATGTGGACAATCTCTCTGGTATGATTTAAATCTGATCCAGGAGTTTCTGAAATATTCTGAAGGGTCTTGTGAAAAAGTAGCAATCTTGCTCCTCAGGTCTTCTGCTCTTGAGTCATCAAAGAAGTTGCACAATAAAGAATTCTTGATGTCAGTCCAGGATGTCAGGGATCCTGGTGGTAACTGCTTGAGCCAATATGAAGCTTCTCCAGCAAGTGAGTACTTGAAGAGCTTACAAAAGCGATATCTTCAGGGACTCCATTGGCTTTAATGGCAGTCACTAGATCCTCAAATCACTCAAGATAATCCATAGGGTGCTCATGCCGCAGCCCATCGTAGGGTGTCTATGCTACAAGTCCGAAGAAGGCGGGCTTGATTTCAAAATCATGTCTCTGAAAAGCTAAGGACGAATGACAGATCTGTTGGCGTAGTACTGGTCTGGACGGTTGTAGTTAGCCAGTGTTTGCTGAGCAGCTTGGGCATTAGCTTCAGGTTGAGCTTTTGCAGCATCTGCATTTGCTTCTGTATCAGGGATTATAGTCCCCTGATCGTCTATCTTTTGACCTTCTGCATTACACAGGTGACCATCGGAGTCACGCAGGTCTCCATTCTCATCTCTAACAAGTATTAAAGTTACAACCATCTGAACTCGTCTGCTTCTGTCGGTCGATGCGGGTTGGTCGATGTCGATCGATGCGGGTCGGTCGATGTCGATCGATGCTAAGTGATCAGTATCGGTTGATGTGAGTAATTTCCTGTCGATCGATGTGTGTAGGTTGATGTCGATCGATGCTAAGTGATCAATGTCGGTCGACATTGGAGTTCGGATGACGGTCGATACGGTCCGTGAAGATGTGTCGGTCGATGCGGTACAACTGCTGTCGATCGATGCTTGTCGTCTTTCTTTGCGGATCGTACGTTCAAGTCTGTCAGGGGCCAGAGGATAATGCTAGTTCTTGTCTCTTATTTCTCCTGGTGCTTCTTTGCATGTACCTGAAAACAAAGGAAAAGAAAAATTAGTAACTTGAAAATTAGTAACGAACCTAGACTAAATCCTAGAAATTAAATCTAATGGCGATCAAAGCTCCGCGGCAAGGGCGCCAAATTTGACATTGGTGGTGTTTATTGTTCTAGCAGGGTATAAATATCTTAAACAATTAACTATCAAACTAACCCTATTCTTAACACACAAAATAATACTTTTGCCAAGAGAGATCAAGTGTAGTACTTAGGGATCAAATCTACGGAGAGCAAAGGCACACAATAGATTTCTTATCTCTAAAGACTAAGCTAGGTAAATATATATATTAGTGGTGAACAATCAATTTAAGGAAATATTCCTTATCAAGAGGTAGGATGCAATATGGACATATGGAATTATTCTATTAATTAACTAGATGTAAATATAAATGTAAATATGCTAGATCTAGTCAAGCTAAATGAATTATAGGGGATAGGGAGCACGGAAATGTAAATATACTAGAACTCAAATGTTAACTATTCTGACTCTTTTAACTCCAACTCTCGTATGCGAGCAAAAGCAAAGACCATCGATCGGCGGCTAAGCCCTGGTGTCGATCGACAGTGACATCAGAAGGAAGTGTGGGCGAGATTTTATAAGTCCACCAAATTTATTAGTCCAGCTCTCGCATGTGCCTAACAGCCTAGTTCAACATAATATATTCTGGCACATAACATACTCTCGTAGTTGTCCATGTCCTATCATCGAGATCCTAGTTAGCTACTCTAGAATGCAAGCATTAAGCGCAACTCCATTGATGGACATTAACTTAACCTGACAATCCTATATTTGGGCTAATCCATGATTGCTATCATTCAACCCTAAATCTAATTGATAACTACTCAAACATGATCTTTATCACAGAAATCATAGATGAAATAGATATGAAATATAAAACAAATAAAACCAAATGAGTTCCAGGAGGACTCTGAAGGAGTTCCTCCTTTCTCTCCTAACCCTAATACAAAATGGATAAATTAAAACTAATATGATTTGTTTAAAATTTTCCTTCTCATTTCTGTTTTCTCACGACATAAATATAAAACCCTAAATTTCAGTCAAAACTCGTCCAGGGCATTCTCGTCATTCTGTCTTGGGCTTTGAAATCTGCTGTAATCGATTGATGGCAAATGTGCTACATCGATCGACCTTGGGCTTTCATCATCTGTCGACGCCAAGTGTATTCCGTCAATCGATGACTTCGTCGACTCCCTAAATGATCAGCTACGGAATTTTCTCCTCTAGATGCTCCAAAATCTCCAAGTATCTCATATGTTTCCAAAACGTTCCTGGACTAGTAAATACTCTAACACATAGCCTAGACACACATAATAGACTCTAACTAGAGCCTATAACATGGCCTAAAACTTGTAATAAATAGGCTATATCATATGGCCTGGAGAATGAACAAGAATCCTTGGTCCAATACTGATGCATGGTCTGGATCAAGTAGTATATTTGTCGGTACGCCATGTGGGCATGTTGTCGTAGCTTGGAGCAATGTAGATAGGCTCACAAACATTCTTCAATGGGCATGCATGTGTTTTGTTTGAGTGATGATGATCACATGGATCTAGTTGTATTCTTGCTTCTGATGGCTTGCACATGAGTGTCCTAATTTTGGAGTAGGAGAAAAACTTTCCTAGCAGTAAAGATACACTGTCCAAAGGCTTGTGGTGCCTTCTTTCCTGATAAGGGTTACTTGAACACAGGTGGATCCATTGCTTTTATTTGTCAAGGGAATACCGTAAGTATTTCTCTCCTATCATTTACCATGTTTAAGACCTTCGATCTTGGTGTTGGCATTGGTATGCCGTAACTATAATTGGCCTTACTTCAAACTGTGACTTCAGCTTGAGTTTCTTGATGATTCTCTGGCTCTGTGAATCGTGTGGATGAGTATATGGGTCAAGACCCAGTATTTTTGAGGAGAATCTTGGCAAGGCTAAGGATGAGGAGGTTTAACAAGACTCGAAGACCAAATCTGAGGATCCAAATGCTTGATTCTGCTTGCCTTGCTTGCGCCTCTTCTATCTCTTGTTATTAAGATTTTGAACTTTGTTGAGCTTGTAAAGGCAGTAGTGGCATTTCATTTCAGTCTTCTTGCCGGTTCCCCTTATTGCGTTTAGCATAGTTCCTCCTCCTTGAGGTTTTGATGCTGTAGCTTCTTGCCTTGTGTCAGGACTTTACCTTAACCTTTGGCAGGGTGACATTCAGCATGCGTCGTCATGGTAACAAGAGATAACATAATAAATTCTTTGTACCGGAGTCGCTTTCTTGGACATCTTGTTGTGTTGTCTTTATCAAACAATAGTATTCAAGCCGGATCAATAAAGTGGGTACTTTCGTTCAACTTTACCACTGATTCTTGGCTACTTTCAACTATGTATCGCATTGCAATATGGCCTCGGAGGTAAGCCACTATCAATGCTTGGATGACCTTGTATCTTTATGTTTCCCTGGTACACGGAGAATCCAGGGTGTTGGGGATAAATAACAGATAAGTACATCTCACTAGAGATAGGAATTAATGAACTTCTGAGGAAAAATTCTTTAATGGAGTTCCTGGAGAAAAACCAAGAACCGACAAAAAGTAGAACTAGCACTCCCTAAAGACCAAGCGAGTTGCAACTATCACTTTGCCTCCTACCATTAGCTTGTGTTGCATAGAAACTGGAGAAAATGCTAACTCTACAACAAGGCATGCCGGCCATCATAGCATCTGCTCCATGTAGAACAGAAGGGGATAAAAGATGCAAGAAAACACACATTCCTGCTATAAGTCACCATAGAAGGAAAGACTTTGGCCTTAAATCGGTAAAAATGACCATCTCTGGCTATCCCTGCAAAAGAAAAAGGTCTACATCCAACCCAATGCAGAAAGACGACCAAGGTTGCAACAAAGGGAAATATTAAACCCCAAGATTTTAGGTTATGGATTCTAAGTCTATGACTACTCACTTATGAGAAGGAAAAATCCAATGGCTCCATGATTGATCACCTTGCCAGGAATCAAGTTCCATCAATCTTATAGTTGCTCACTTCTATAAATCTATAGCCATGAGCTATCAAGAACTTTTGCATAGCAGAAAAATAAGCACCGTCCACTGCTGCTTTTCCTGACAATGTACCCTGATATACTTTTAAGGCAAGCAAGGTTACACACCTATATAAGTTTCTGAGAAAGTTAAGACCACATGTCCCCGACAAGTTTCTAAGTCTATGTGCCTCTACAAGTTACTACAAACCAACAATTCCCATGAAGAGAGTCTAGGGTATGCGTCTCCACAAGCTTCCAAGGAAGCAAATCCCAGGCAACGTGCTTTCATGAACTTCTAAGGAAGACACAACCAAAGGAAAAGCAAGGGGCAAATGAGTTAAGCGTTAACCCAAGGGGCCACACACATCAACAAATCCCATCAACTTATCCACAATAACGAGGGATTCAAGACGAAGTGACAAATCATTAAATGACTTCCACAAAACGCTTAGAGTGGCTCACCCAAGCAGTAGCAGAGAACAGCCAGAACGAGTCATTAAATGACATCGCAAAACGCTGAGAGTGGCTCACCCAAGCGGGAGCAGAGAACATCAAGAAGGAGTCATCAAATGACATCACAAAATGCTGAGAGTTGCTCACCCAATAGGGAGCAGAGAACAGAAATAACGAGTCATTGAACAACGTCTACAAAAGGAGGAAATCCAAGGAATATAAGTAAATGAACATTGATGGATGATCAACAGCAGGAATGGGCTAATTATGTACTAGTATGAAGAAGAAAATTCTAACCCCTGCGCATGAAGCTAGAGAAAATTATTTTAGCCATGTCAAATCCCACTATCCTAACAGCAGATGCCGGCTCTAGACCTGGTTTAATTCCTTCCTCTGGTTAATTTGGACTTGGGGCTATATGAGAATCAATCCCTGCTATCCAATCCCAAGTACAAAGAAGTATTGTTGTTCTACCTGACAGAACCCAAGCACGCAGATAGTGTCGTCCTGGTGCGAGAAGAAGGAAATAAGCAGTATCATGTATACTACATCAATACAGAGACTCAACATAATCGCCAAGAACATCTAGTTTCCCATCATTCATATAAGCCAGAAAGTTATGGCTTTACTTCTAAGCTCATCCAATCATGGTGATAGTATCACAACTTTGAAATAAAAAGCTTAATAAGCCAGAGGCACCATGTTAATTAGCCAAGTACGTAGAAGAGCTCGTCAGCATCCAAAACCTCCAGGTTACAAAAGGATAACTCCCACAACCTCTGGGTTTTAAGAGGGTAAATCCCGCAACCTCTGGGTTTAAAGAGGGTAAATCCTACAATCTCTGAGTTTTCATGAAAAGCCTTGAAATCAGATAAGAAGTTCTAGGATTGCAGGGCCAAGCGTCCCACAAAGTTCCGGCTACCAAGAAGCTGCCTTATAAAGCTTGAAGACATTATGAACGACTCAACAAAAGGGCAGCAAGTGCAATCTCGAATAAGGCTCACATTCTATCGACATCGCGAGTGATCCACCTCCAAAGGATTGAGTGTGATGCCGTATTAAGTGATGCCTCAGACGCGGCGGCTGTATTGACTAATTGTGACACCGTACTCTGTCCCTGGGATGTGGACCACTCTCAATGTGGATTGGATGTGAGCCGTAGTCAAAATTGCACTCGACCCCCTTTTCGTGGAGCCGTTCAGAATGTCTTCAAGCTCTATAAGACAGCTTCATGGTCGCCAAAACTTTGTGAGACGCTTGGTCCTGGAATCTTAGATTTTCTTAGCTGGCTTCAAGGCTTTCCATTTTGGCATTCCAAAATCTTGGATATATCTTCTTAAAACCCGGAGGTTCTAGGATATATCATCCTGAAACAAAAGAAGTTCTAGGATTTACCCTTTTTAAACCCCAAGGTTGTGGGATTTATCCTCTTAAAACCCGGAGATTGTGGGATGTATCCTATTAAAGCTCAAAGATTGTGGGATTTATCCTTTTGTAACCCGGAGGTTATAGATGTTGATGAGCTATTCTGCATACTTTGATAATTGCCGTTGTTCCCCTGGCTTATAAAGCTATATTTTTAAGTAGTGATACTACACCATAATCGGATTAGCGTGGAGTAAAGCTGTAACTTCAAGGGTTCAATGACTGATGGAGGGCTAAATTTTCGGACGATTGTGTCGACTCTCTGTATTTATGTAGTACACATGGTACTACTTGTTTCTTTCTTCTTGCACCATGACGGTACTATCTATGTGCATGGGTTTTGTCAGGTAGAACAACAATACTTCTCCGTCCTTGGGATTGGATAGCAAGGGTTGACTCTCATATGGCCCTGAGTCCAAATTAACCTGGAGAGGAATTGACCAGGGTCTAGAGCCGGAATCAGCTGTTAGGATAGCATGAGTTGACATGGCTAAGATGATTCTTCTATTTCTTCATATGCAAGGGTTAGCGTTTTTTTCTATACTAGGAAATAATTAGTTCATTCTTTCTGTTGATCATCCATAAATGTTTCTTTGCTTATATTCATTGTCTTTCCTCCTTTTGTAGGCATCATTCAATGACTCGTTATTTATGTTCTCTGCTCCCGCCTGGATGAGCCACTCTCAGCGTTTTGTGATGTCATTTAATAATTCCTTATGGATATTCTCTGCTCGTGCTAGAGTGAGCATTTTGTGGAAGTCATTTAATGACTTATCACTTCGTCTTGAATCCTCCTTGATGTGGGTGAGTTGATGGGATTTGTTCATGCGTTTCGCCCCGTGGATTAACGCTTAACTCATTTTCCTGTGCTTTCCTCTTCGTTGTGTCTTACTTAAAAGTTCATGAAGGCACGTGGCCCTGGACTTTCTTCCTTGGAAGCTTGAAGATACTTGACTCCCTTCATGGTAATTGCTGGTTTGTTAAACTTCTAGAGGCGCATAGACTTGGAAACTTATTGGGGCACATGGCCTTAATTTCCTCAAGGGCTTATATAGGTGCATAAACCTTCCTTCCCTTACTGCTATATCCAGGTACATTGCTAGGAAAAACAGCAGTGAGCGGTGCTTACTTTTTCTGCTACGCAAAAATTGTTGATAGCTCGTGATTATGGCTTTATAAGAGTGAGAAGCTATAACACTTATGGAACTTAATTCCAGGCAGGGTGATCAATCTTTGAGTCATTGGATTTTCCATGCTCATAAGGTAGTAGTCATAGACCTGGAACCCGCAAGCTTGGCTTTGTTATTGCCCTTTGTTGCAACATTGGCCTTCTTTCTGCATTGGATTGGATGTAGTCCTTTTTAGTTTGCAAGGATAGCCGGAGATCGCCTTCTTAACCGATATAAGGCAAGAGTCTTTCCTTTTATTGTGATTTATAGCAGAAATGTGTATTTCTCATGCTTCTTTTGTGCCCTTTTGTTATAAATAGAGTAGAGGATATGATGGCCAGCATGTCTTGGTGTAGAGTTCACAGTTTCTCCGGCTCATATGCTGGGAACACAAGTTAATGGCAGGAGGCATAGTGATAGTTGCAACTCGCCTGGTGTTTGGGCAGTGCTAATCCTGCTTTCAGATGGTTCTAGTCTCTTCGTCAGGAACTTTATTAAGAAACTTTTCCTCAGATGTTCATTAATTCCCATCTTCAATGATAGTACTTATGTATTCTATGAATATGGTTATTGTTCCTTTCATAGAACAATTTCTATGGAAATTGCGGAATACTTGAAAGATGTTCTATTCACCCAGTTTTTAGATGATCTTAAATTGAACTATGCCTAGACATTATAAACCATGAAGATATGTTGTTTACCACTTAGTGGTGGTCATGTATGCCCGTAGTATTCCAACAACTCTTCTTCTGATTCCTTTTGCTTTTGGAACTCGTTGAAGTCGTATACCAGGAAGAAAGGTGTTGTCTTCTGCTTGAGGACCTTACATCTTTTTCATGTATGGCGGAGTTGTGAATCTGGGTTAATTGGTGGCGTCTAGGACCTGCTAGACCGCGGCAGTAGATTTTCGCTAATATTGATGATTATAATGATCGCTCCATGTTAGGATCTGTCAATCTGAAGGTTTTAAAGGCCTGATTTGCGTTTGAAACCTGGAACCACCAGGAACTAAAGATTGTAGAGGTCTGGTTTGGGGTTAAGACCCGAAACCAGCAGGAACTCATAACTAGTTGCTGTGTTAAATTTTGCTTTTGTTATTAGCACGGTGTTCTCCCCCCCCCCCCCTTTAGAGAAGTGTTTTCGGTTTCCAGCTGCGTGAGCTTTGGATCTGGTGAGAATATGTCCTTTGTTTCCTCGGGTGGCCAGGGTTGTGAGTATTTCCCCCGGGTGACGATATCTCTTCCGCCTATCACATCACATTGTCACGTAATTTAAAACTACTCATTCTTCCGGCGCCAAAATTTTAGGGTATTTTTGTTGAAGAAATTAATGCTTAGCTCTACAGAATAATATGAGGAATGAGACAGTCTGTCGTGTGGCTTCCTCCTGCTTCTTGTGTTAATAAACCAGGAGAACTTGCCTTTAGATTACTGCCTTATGAGTACGGAACATCATATATCGTTAATATCTTGACAGAAGAAGGGGAGAGGGATCAAAATGTAGGAGCTGACCTTCTATAGTGACGATTGTGTGGTCTTCCTGCTCCAGTTGATGGTTCTTACTTACCAAGATGTCTTACGGGATCTCGAGCCGTGTAACCATTAAAGGTGTTTGGATTTTATAACCGTAGTTCATATTATTGAAGGCACAGCCTAGATGGGCACGTAACCTTGTTGGCACGTAGCCTTGTTGACATGTAGTCTTGGTGGGCACATAACCTTAGGAGCACGTGGGTCTGTAGTTGATAAGTGTCATCTGGTCTGAAGGGCACATGGCCGGACCAGATGGTAGAATCGTTGACATGCTTTAGTGAATATGGTGTGTTCTTGCAAACAAACATGAGCCAATAAGTAGAGTTATAAACATGATACAATGGGCATATATCTTGATCTAGTTGATAGTAATCGCCGGGGTTTGCCTATTATAAGCATGTCGATGAAGATTGTCTTCTAGGTCAAATATTGCCTCGGTGGCTGTCTAATTGATTAGCTCTGGTGTTGGATGCATTGACCTCACTTCTTTAGGTTGAAGAACCTTATATTTAAAGTAGAGGTAGTGTCTCTATCTAAGATTTAGAAAATATTCACTATTTCCATAGATTATAAAATATTTTCATTTATCTTGAAGATAACATATATATTAGAATATTTCCGTTTTCTCTTGGATTTAAGAAGATCCAAAAATTTCTTAAGATATGTGAAGGTTTATATTTATATGGAATTTTTCCTCTTTACCTTAAGGCAGGAAAATTAATCTGACACATAACCCATAACCTAGAAGCCGGAAGAAGGAGGCAGGAAGCTGGAAGCCAAAACCAATCTTGTCCTCCTTCTCTAACACAGAGGTTCTTCTCCTAAATTATTTATCCACAACAACAGTGTTGTTCTAAAGAGCTGGTGAATCCCTGCTTTTGAAACTGTTTCCACAGGTTCATTCAATGTTTTGCTTGAGGGCAAGCAAAAGATAAGTCTAGTGGAGTTGATATACCATAGTTTTTACCACTTTTAGACCATGGTATAAGTCTAATTTAAAGTCTATTATATATGTTTGGAGTCGTTTTAGAGTCTTTTCAGGTTCATGTACGTTTTGGGGAACTTTGGAGATTATGGAGCAATTTGAGATGTAGAACTGCAAAGATGCGTCAGAAGTTTAGCTATGGATGGAAGACTTCCCACGGTGAGATTGGTCTCATCTTTTCAAAATATAAAGCGTTCAGTTAGATTTCTAATGCCACTAGTTGAGGTCAATCAGGATCCTATATCAAACGTTATGCTCAATTTACTGAGGAGTGGTTTGTCTGGCGCGCGAAGAGGAAGCTGTCAAGAATCAAGAATGTGTTGTTAAACCATTGTGGAGGTTATGCTTTTATTTTACCCTAGAGAAAGAAAGATTTGGAGAGAAGATCAGAGAACTTTTTCATAGATCGATTGGAAATCCATTGATTCTATCTTATCTTTATGCAGTTTATTCATTCATTGATTATGTTTTCCATGATTATGTTTGCGTAAACAGCCTGTTAGGTTTAGGAATTTCATTAGCTTAATGTCAACCTTATAATCATTGATTGCTAGGGTTACTTACTGATTTATACACCATGGACGCTTGTAATACTAGGATCTAGAGCATTTGGAATAGCACGAGAGTGTGATTTAGTACCTGAACCTAGAATCTTAGTCTAGGTTGCACAAAAGCTGGATTGGATGTCTGCTTCCCGCTTCGAAACTGGAATTGGAATCGGAACCTTGTGGAAACTTACGGAATCTCGCTTTCAAAACGCTTCTAAAATATCATATTTAAAAACACGTTGGAAGCTTATGATTCTATTTTAGAATAACCATTCTGTTTTAAAAAAAAAACAATATTATAAATAAATACAAAATATAAAATCATGTTTTAATGTTTTATATAAAATCTAAAATTTAATAGTATTGAAATAGAGAGAAAATAAATATCTGAATATTAAAACTAATACAATAAATTATATTTTGGCAGTTTTTATTAGAGATATATTACATATATTCAATTATATTGTGTCAATTATTTACGAAATATTAAAAATAATTAATAGGATTGAAAATTTTATAAACCTAACTTTTTTTCTTTTTTCACAATATTAATATGAAATCATTTAAAAATATAGTAAATGAATAAATGATTTCTTTTGAATTTGAATCATATAATTTTTAGTCATAAAATTTAACAATTTTTATATTTAATATATATATACGCTTCTAATATGTACCAGATTCCCATTTTTTTAGAAAATCTTGTTTCTACGCTGCCATACGATTCTGCTTCCATGTACCCTCTTTTCGATTCCATGTACCATATATCGTAGGATAATTGAAAGGCACGAGAGTGCAATCAATTAATAGCTACCAAACTCTGATTGATTAAATACATATTCACAATGAGAGTAGGTCTAGGATTCAGTTGAAAATTATTGAATCTTGTCTACCGCCTGTTTGATTCATCGAGTTCGCAGTGAGAGTTGGAACTTGATTAGGCGTAGACATATGAATATTTTATTGCATGTGAGAGGTAGATAACTTACTATAGAATTCGAGTTCTAGAACTGAACCTATTAAACCCTTAGCTTCCTTGATTTGTGTTTTGAATATATTGTTTGATAAATCCCTAGAATTAGGGCTTTCTTCTGAACCCATCTTTATTAATACTATGTTATTTACTTTAATACTCTTGACTTAGCTTAACTGGAAACTAATAGTCTATTGTGTGATCCACAATCCTTGTAGATATGATCCTCAAGTACTACATTCATACTCCTATTTGAGAGAGTGTTTGAAGGCTAATTTGAGCATATCAACTATCAGTTTTGATGTTGACTCTACCAGTAGGAAGTAGGCCACTATCAAAATCGGTTTCATTTTTTCACTCTGCCCTCGAAATTAGGCCACTATCAAAATCGGTTTCCTTCAGGAAAGCCACTGTCAGACTTTTGTCATGTGCTGGTGTGACTCGAACCTTACAAGGGTTACGCAAGCGCCAGTCTTACCGATCGGTGCTGGTGTGAATCTACTTGGGGTGGTGACTCAAGCCCCAGTCTTACTGTTTTCAATGTATGGATAAGCAGGGATATATGATGATCCCGTGTTCCGGACTTGGCACATTTTTTCCCTATATAAAATCTGGGGTTTGTTTACAGTACTTGGCAAGCGTACTTCGTTCTTCATGCGTTCTTCCTAGCACTTAACGTTTTGATCAGTAATATGAAAATTTCATACAAAGTTTTCCTACATATGCTTTGTCACATGGCCTCTATGCAATAGTTAGTTATTTTTTACAGCATACTCAAACTTGCACATGTCTATTCTTACTTTAGTTGTATACCATTTTCATCTTTTTGTAGGCGTGCCACTTATATGCAGGATGTAGGGTTTGCTCCATGTACAGACTCTGAGTTTGGATACAGTACTTTCATTTGTACTTATGCTTCCTGCGTTGTTGATTAATTGGCATGTTTTGTACCATTCTACATGCGTAAGAGTAAGAGTGTAAGCTACTTACGCAGTGCTTTGCATGTTATATAATATGCTCCCTGCCTAAAAGTAAGCATGTTAGCTTCTTAGGCAGTAATTTGCATCATATTTAATATGCTCCATGCCTAAGAGTAAATGTGTAAGCTTCTCAGACAGTACTTTGCATTATATGTAATATGCTCTATGCCTAATATTAAGCGAGGAAGTTTCTCAGACAATACTTTGCATCTTCGTACTATTTCTCCTGCATGGGAGTATGCTCTTGAGCTTTCATGCATGAGTACTATATTTGAATACGTACATTGTGTGTGCCCATTCCTGCGATTGTCAAATATTTTTTATGCATCATATAGCTGGTGGGGTTTCCACTTCTACACAAGATCATAGGGACTGGTAATCCCTTTTATAGATCTTAGTAGTCGAGATATGGGTTAGATCTTTCCAAATCTTGAAATATGAAAATATCTCCCTTTGGTAAAAACTTTTCGGTTTTACCGGAGGCAGGAATGAACTTAGCTCGGAAGATGGAATTAATCTATGCACGAACTGAAGGTCGGCGTCCTACTCTGAAGAAGGTGTAATGACTCCTTAGATTAGATATCCCAAACAGTTTTCCCCTTTTTTTTTTCAAGGGTGAAGTCGGAAGATAACCAGTGCACTTACGGTAAACTAGAGTCATACCTTCTCAGCAGGACTATGAATAGCAAAAGCAGGACATCGCTTGTTAAGGGGTCTTCTGGCTTGGACAAATTGGAGACCTGGTAGTAGCCACCTAATTGTGTGTTGTCAAAGGATACCTATTTTTACTAATGTTATTCAGGCACGGGGACGTATGAGATCGTATGATCTTATGGTATCCCGAATTCGCATTACAGTAATTAACGAAATCCATCTTTTTAGCGCAGGCCCTTGGTGGCACGTAGCCACATGATTGCCTCATCCAAATGGCACATGACCAGATCAAGCAAGATAATTGTCGATTTATTTCAGTGGGTACCTTGTTTTTCTCCCTTCTGTCCCTAGGCTTGATATGGGATAGAGAATGATCTTTTGAACTGCTTCTCTCTCGTGAAGCAGTATTCTGCTGCTAGTTCTTCTTTTTATCTTTATGCCTGATTTTTGGGGACATACCCTGATTCTAGGCAGGAGAAGTTCTCTACTAGGTAGCAGTTGAGTTAAGACTATGTGTCTTTTACTTCCTTTTCAGGAAGAATGAGATGCTTTGTTGAAGCCTGGAGACTAGTTTTCAGCTTATTGACCAGAAGTATCAAACCCTTTTAAGTAAGAACACTAAGATTTTGTCAACTTTTCTTTGGAATCTGGAGTTTCAAAGGGTTTCGTGTTCTGATCCTGGAAGGCATGCAGATTTATCCTTGGGAACCCGGAGGTTCCAAGGAACTATCGTTCGATCTGATCCAATAGGATCTGTAGATATTATCCTTAAGAACTCGGTAATTCTAAGCAATTACTTCTTATGACCTGGAGGTGAATTCAAAGTTGTTGTATAAAACGCGCAGGCTGTATTGTCTTAATCTGGCCTCGTACTCTGTCCTCCGGAGGTGGAACACTATGTCATTTAATAACTCGTTCTTACTATCGTCTAGTCCCTCTTGGATGAGTCACTCTCAGCGTTTTGTTGATGTCATTTAATGACTTGCCCAATCGTGTTGATTCCCCTTTGTTGTGGATAAGTTGATGGGATATGTTGATGCGTGTTGCCCCTTGGGTTAACGCTTGACTTCTTTGCCCCCTAATTTCCTCTTGGTTGTGTCTTCCTTAGAAATTCATAAAGGCACGTGGCCTTGGACCTATTGCCTTGGAAGCTTGTAAAGACGCGTACCCTTGATTATCCTCCTGGGAACTTTTGGTTTCTAGAAACTTGTAGAGGCGCGTTGATATAGCCTATTTATTACCAATTTCAGGCCATGTTATAGGCTCTATTTAGGGTCAAATATGTGTGTCTAGGCTGTGTTTTAGAGTATTTAAAGGTCCATGATCGTTTTGGAGATATATGAGATACAGAGCTTTTGGAGCATTAAGAGGACAAGAATTTGTAGCTGATCATTTAAGGAGTCGAAGAAGCCATCGATTGACGACACATACTTGGAGTCGACCGATGATTAAAGACCAAGGTCGATCGATGCAGCACACTTGCCAGAATAGATTATGTTGAACTAGGATGTTAGGCGCATGCGAGAGCGGTTCTAATAGTCTGGTGGATTTATCAATTTTTTCCCCACACTTCATTCTAATTTCACCGTCGATCCACACAGGCCTTAGCCGTCGATCGATGGTCTTTTATTTTGCTCGCATACGAGAGTTGGAGTTAAAAAAGTCAGAATAGTTAACATTTAAGTTCTAGTATATTTACATTTCCGTGCTTCCTATTCCCTATAATCCATTAGCCTTGAAACCCTAGATCTAGCATATTTACATTTACATTTAGTTAATTAAATATTATATTTCCATATTTGCGTTAAATAGCATATTTTCAGATTGCAACTCTACCTCTTGATAAGGAATATTTCCTTAATTGATTGTTCACCACTAATATATATATATATATATATATATATATATATATATATATATATATATATATATATATATATATATATATATATATATATATATATATATATATATATATNTGTTAAGTTTGGGGGAGTTGATATAGCATATTTATTACCAGTTTTAGGCCATTTTCTAGGCTCTATTTAGAGTTTATTAAGTGTGTCTAGGCTATGTTTTAGAGTATTTACAGGTCCATGAACGTTTTGGTGATATATGAGATACTTGGAGCTTTTGAAGCATCTTGAAGGGAACAACCCGTAGCCGATCAGCTAGGGAGTCAACAAAGCCATCGATCGATGAAACACACTTGGCGTCGACCAATGATCAAATCTCGAGAGCGATCGATGTAGCACACTTGCCATCGATCGATGATTGAATTCCAAGTCAGAATGACAAAAATACCCTGGACAAGTTTTGACCTAATTTTAAGGCTTTATAATTATGTCTTGAGAAAGACAAAGAAGAACACACACATAACAAAAGACAGAGTTTTTACAGAGCATTTTAATTCCATTCATTTTGTATTAGGAGAGAAAGGAGAGATTCCTTCAGAGTCCTCCTGGAACTCCTTGGTTTTTATATTTTATATTTCATATCTATTCTATTCATCTTTTATTTTTGTGCCAGAATAGGTTCTGTTGAACTAGGCTGTTAGATACATGCGAGAGCTGGTCTAATAGGTCTGGTGGACTTATCAAATCTTGCCCATACTTTCTTCTGATTTCACCGTCGATCGACATCAGGCGTTGGCCGTCGATTGATGGTCGTTCCTTTTGCCCACATACAAGAGTTAGAGTTAAAAGGGTCAGAATAGTTAACATTTGAGTTCTAGAATATTTACATTTCCATGCTTCCTATCCACTATAATTCATTAAGCTTGAAACCTTAGGTCTATCATATTTACATTCATATTCATATCTAATAGAATATTTCCATATTTGCATTAGTAGCATATTTCCATATTGCATCCTACTACTTGACAAGGAATATTTCTTTAATCTGATTATTTACTACCAATATAAATATTCACCTTGCTTAGTCTTTTAAAAAAATAAATTTATTGTGTGCCTTTGCTCTCTGTGGATTCGATCCCTAAGTACTACACCCGATCTCTCTTGGCAAGAGTATTATTGAGTGTGTTAAGATTATGGTTTATTTGACAGTTGACTGTTTAGGATATTCATTACCCTTCTAGAACAAAACACACTGTGTCAAATTTGGCGCTGTTGTGGGGAGCATAGATCGTCATTAGATTTAATTTCTAGGATTTAGTAGGTTTGTTACTGATTTTTATGTTACTAATAATTTCTTTCCCTTTGCTTTCAGGTACATGAAAAAAAGCACCAGGAGCAACAAAGGACAAGAACTAATATCACCCTCTGACCCTGACAGACTTGAACTCTTGATCCGTAAAGAAAGACGACAAGCATGGATGGACAGCACTAGTACTGCATCGACTGACACTTCTTCACAGACTGTATCGACCATCATCCAAACTCCACCGTCGTTTGACATTGATCACTCAGCATCGATTGACATCAACCTAACTTCATCGATCGACAACAACTTACTCACATCGACCGATACTGATCACTTAGCATCGATCGACAGACACAGACGAGTTCAGATAGTTGCGACTTTGATACTGATTAGGGGTTAGAAAGGAGACCTGCATGACCTCAAGGGTCATATGTGTAATGCAGCAGGTCAAAGAATCAAGGAAGCTGGACAGAAGCACCACGTCAACCCACTGATTGATGATGACTTTTGGTAGGAAGTTAAGAGAGAAAAGCTCCAAGAAGGAGATTTTTGTGTGGAAAGTTCTATGTCATTTGGCAGTTCGCATTGGTGTCGATCGACACCAAGCAATGAGCATCGATCGACAACAGCTCCTATAGCATCAATAGCTTCGTGTGAATCGACCAACGTTGATCGATACAGACACGAGAAGTCGACCGACTGAGAGATAGAAGCATCGATCGACGGAGCCAATCAGCGTTGATCGACAGATGAGGAAGCCGGTTCGACTACCAATCATCAATGCCAATTTGATTGTACGTGCGACCACGACAGCTTCAACACAAAATACTGACAAATCTAAAGCCATAGATCTTGATAGAGAAGATGAAGGCCATTCAAAGAGGAAGCAAAAGATCCCCAAACATCAACGCATAGAAGCCAATGAAAAAGTGCCCTCTGTGATATTGGATCATCAGTAAGCATCATGCCAAAAACCATGGCAAAAGAGCTTAACCTGAAGTTGGAACCCTACAATGATTCTTTCACATATGTAGACTGCTCAAAAGTGAACTCAGGAGAGATAGTGAAAGATGTTCCATTGCAAATCACAAATCATGTGATGGACATCCAGATTGATTGGAACTCTTCACTACTACTTGGGAGAGCATTTATGGCTACAGTGGGAGCCATCTGCGATATGAAGCAAAACAGGTTGTATCTATCCCTAATTGATCAAAACAAATTTATGAACCTGTTAAGAATAAGAGCAAGGCTACCCTGATTGAGTCATCTAATGATGCATAACTTGTGGCTACATGTTTCTGCAATTATGAGTTCAACGAGTCCGAGGTAGGAGTATCGATGGACACCCTACCTAGAGCACCGATCAACGCGTTTGCTGTTCAGCAATCAGTCGACACCCATCCTATGTTATCGATCGACGGCCTTACCCCAGAAACGACCAACAGCTGCCACGCAGATGGCAATTAGACCCTTACCTACCTCAAGTACAACGTAGATTACAGAGAGGAAAAGCTAATCAGGTACTGTGGTACTGCTATGGAAGAGGCTGGTGTCTTCCAAATTTCCCACCAATTCGGGAAATCGACATCGATTGACGGCAACCATTCGCCATCAATCGATACTGATCAAGAAGAAGAGACCGATCAACTTAGTAATCAAGAATCGATCGACGGCCACCATACACCATCGATCGATGGAGAAGCAGAGCTGATTGAATATCATGACTTAGTATCAGACGACGCTAGCTGGGCAAAAGTGGAAAGACGTGCATCGATAGACGCACCTCATTCAGCTTCGATCAACATAGAGAAGCAGAAGATCGAGCCGATCCGTAATATTCCATACACGTCTCCACATCTTAGATCGATCGCCAGCAGACAACGTGCATCGATTGACAGTACCCTTCCAAAGTTCCACAAACTTCTTACTTCAACTGCCTACTATCCGGAGAGTTCAGCATCGATCGATAGGACACACCCATCATCGATCGACAGGACACACCCATCATGGCACAAGAGCTTATGATACTGAAGGCAGAAGAATTTTCCATTGGGAAAAGAAAGATGAGTATGGCATCTACAAAGATGGGAATGGTAATGCACGAGCTACAGACGAAAGAGTAGTGAATGTGCAAGCTGAAGACATCAGAGCAGTTCTAGAGATAGATACTATGTTTGAGCAGAGCTACATATGTCTACCATAACATGCATCAAGGATCATTATATCTATGGAGAATCAAATGACATACATCAGAGCAGAGATTGATGATATTGTGCATGAGGTCTACAAAGCTCAAGAGATGTCACTAGATCAATTCTACACAAGGCTTGATGATGTTTATTATCCTATAGACAAATACCTTACCAGTTTGACTACACTCATGGATGAGATGAAGCAAGGTTTGGATACTATACAAAGAGAGCATGCAATTAGGCCAGATGAACGAGCATCGATCGACAACACCCTACGACCGTCGATCGACACTGGAGCCAACAGGCAGAAGACATCAGCAGAAACGCAATTGGAAGATAGGTTTGATGAAATTTCCTGTTCTCAGAGCCTAATGAAGGAAGATATTTCTCAATAGCTGGAAGATATATCAGAGACTACAACTGCAAGACTTAGAATGCTACAACGCAGTATTGAGAACCTACAAAGAAAAATGCATTCAATGGAGGTTGCTAGAGAGATTACAAAGAATGAGAAAACCAAAAGTGATGAAGCAATGAAGAACTTTATTGTTACATGGTTTCAGATGAGCAAAGAAGACGTAGACACTTGTTTTCCAAGTGTTGATCCACCTCCATACTAGTCAGAAAATTCAAACGTCAAGCTTAAGACTATAACCAAGCGCTGAGTGGGAGGCAACCCACTGTTTAGTAAGTTTTAATTAGTTTTCTTGATTATATTAGTCTAATTTCAGATTTTATTATAATATTGTTAGATTTTAAAAGAACAAGGAACATGGGTGTGCACTGAGCATCGATCGACACTTGATCATCATCGATCGACGGAGTAACCTAAGAATCGATCAATCGCCACTTAACTGTGTCGATCGACGGTCACCATCAATAGGCAGGTACATCGTTTTTCTTTATTAAATTGTGTCCTTATAGTTTATTTTCTTCACCAATCTCGGACTAAATAACACTTGTGATAGTGTTGTTTAAGTCTGGGGGAGGTTTACTAATATTGTTTCCTATTTTGAGTTTTATACTTATTAAAAAGAAAGAAAAGAAAGAAAGAGTAGAAACTTACAGGCCAGACATCGATCGACACCATAGAGTCACCATCGGTCGATAGTGGATCGCGACCATCGATTGACACCGAACACCTAACATCGATCGACACTCTATTACAGAGTCTCGTATCGAGTTTCTGACTTAAACTATTTACTTATGATCTCATTTTTCCTAACAAATCCGGGGAGGTTTGTTAACGCTATTTGATTTGTTTTGAGTTTTATTTGCTATATATATAAGTTTTCAAAAAGGTTTTATTGAGTCAAAAGAGGATTATTGACTAACCACACTTTAACACCATTTTTAGAAGGTTATTTGCAGAGATTACTAGAGATACTAAAGTGGATCATCCTGCCACTATATCACACTTGCTTAGAAAGTTTGAAGGAACCGAAACTGATTTCCAGAACTAATCCTGACATTATCAGCTTGCTTTGGGGCTTGGTATACACTTGATCGGGTTCCTTCTGCAAGTCTGTAGGTACAAGTCATTACACCTTTGGTTCCCTTCTGTCTCTCTCTCTTCAGCATCTACTTAAAAGCTTAAAAGATTGAGATGATTTCCCAAGACGTTGAGGGGTAGGTACATTACCAATGATCCGACTATTCTAATTCAAAGGAAAGATCACACATTGTTGGAAGCGAGGGATAGGTAAATTACCTATGACCCCATTATACGCCTATAACTTTGCCCAAAAGAAAAAAATTAAAAGAATGAGATGACATCATTGAGATCTAAAAAGATTTAGAGAAGAGAGAAAAAGAGGAAAGAAAGGGATCAGAGAAGACTTTGTACCTATTTGTTCAGATACTTGCAGAGGTAAGAATCCATGTGTCCTTTTATCGATACTCGCAAGGTAGAGCATACACTTTTATTTTATGCAAAGAAATGAGATCAATAGAGGGGCGAGTCAAGCTAGTATTTGCTAAGTTGTTAGTAGAATGGATTTAGTTGCTATACTAGGATAGAGTATATATAGTTTCTCTGTGATTGACTTGATAGGATGTGGTTGCAACAAAGTAGGATGATAGTTATACTTAGCTATTATGTGAGTCCCCACTTTTCAAAATCTCTTTCACATATTTGTTTGTTTGAGGAAAAGCAAAAGGTTAAGTCTGGGGGAGGTTATATAGCCTATTTATTACCAGTTTTAGGTCATATTATAGGCTCCATTTAGAGTCTATTATGTGTGTATAGGCTATGTTTTAGAGTATTTACAGGTCCAGGAACGTTTTGGAGATATATATGATACTTGGAGCTTTGGGAGCATCTTGAAGGGAAGAACCCGTAGCCGATCATCTAGGGAGTCGACAAAGCCATCGATTGATGGAACACACTTGGCTTCGACCAATGATCGAAGCTCGAAAGTGATCGATATATCACACTTGCCATCGATTGATGATCAAAGCCCAAGTCAGAATGATAAAAATACCTTGGACGAGTTTTGACCTAATTTTAGGGCTTTATATTTATGTCTTGAGGAAGACAAAGAAGAACACACACATAACAGAAGACAAAGTTTTTACAAAGCATTTTAGTTCTATTCATTTTATATTAGGAGAGAAAGGAGAGACTCCTTCAAAGTCCTATTGGAACTCCTTTGTTTTTTTTTTTTTTTATATTTCATATATGTTCTATTCATCTATGATTTTTGTGACAAAAATCATGTCTGAGTACTTACTAATTAGATTTAGGGTTGAATGATAGCAATCATGGATTAGCCCAAAATAGGATTGCTAGGCTAAGTTAATATCCATCAATTGAGTTATTCTTAATGCTTGTATTCTAAAGTAGCTAACTAGGATCTCGATGATAGGACATGGACAACTACGAGAGTATGTTCTGTGCCATAATAGATTTTGTTGAACTAGGCTGTTAGATACATGCGAGAGCTGGTCTAATAAGTCTAGTGAACTAATCAAATATCGCACATACTTCCTTCTGATTTCACTGTCGATCGACATCAGGCCTTAGCCGTCGATCGATGGTCATTCCTTTTGGTCGCATACGAGAGTTAGAATTAAAAAGGTCAGAATAGTTAACATTTGAGTTCTAGAATATTTACATTTTCGTCCTTCCTATCCTCTATAATTCATTAAGCTTGAAACCCTAGATCTAGCATATTTACATTCATATTAGATTCTTCCAGAGGTAGAAATTTAAGTCGGGGTGTGTGTGCGTTAAATAAAACTAGATAAGACATGCTACGGTACGCTGACAAAGTAAACTATCTTGCTGCCGATGTAGAAACAGGAATGTTTAAGGGATATACCAAAAAGAAAATTTTCAGAGAAGTCCAAAGATATCAATGGGATGAGCCTTATCTCCATAAACATTGTGCTGACGGCATTTATAGACGATGTATTGCGGAAGTTGAAGTTCCAGATATCCTATTCCACTGCCACGTATCAGATTACGCTGGACATTTTGCAAATTTCAAAACAGTAGCTAAAATCCTACAAAAAGGTTTCTGGTGGCCCATTATGTTTCAAGATGTTTACGCTTACATAGCACAATGTGATCGCTGCCAAAGGAGAGGAAAAATCAACAAGAGGCACAAAATGAAGCAGAATTTTATACTCGAAGTTGAAGTGTTCGATTGCTGGGGCATTGATATCATGGGCCCTTTCCCTTCTTCTAACGGGAACAAATATATTCTAGTTGCTGTTGAATATGTATCCAAATGGGTGGAAGCAATAGCAACTCCAAAAAATGATGCCTATGTAGTCATAAATTTTTCAAAAACATCATTTTCCCTCGATTTGGAGATCCTCGAGTGGTAATAAGTGTCGGAGGTTCTCATTTTATAAAAAAGTATTTGAGAAGTTACTTATGAAACATGGTGTTCACCATCGAGTAGCAGCACCTTATCATCCTTAGACCAGTGGACAAGTAGAAGTTTCAAACCGCCACATCAAGGAGATCCTACAAAAGACAGTAGAAAAATGAAGGAAATATTGGTCTACTAAGTTAGATGACACACTTTAGGTGTACAGGACCACTTATAAAACACCAAACAAAACTACGCCATTTCATCTACTGTACGGGAAAGCTTTTCACCTTCCAGTAGAACTAGAACACAAAGCAGCATGGGCTGTAAAAATGAAGAATTTTGATATCAAGCCAGCTGCAGAAAGGAGATTAATACAACTAAATTACTTGGACGAGATTAGATATCACGCTTATGAAAACTCAAAGCTATACAAAGAAAAGACAAAAGCCTAATACGATAACAAGATTATCTCTAGACATTTCAAACCAAATGACCAGGTGCTTTTGTATAACTCTCGGTTAACACTGTTCCCTGGGAAATTGCGTTCTCGCTTGTCGGGTCCTTTCACGATCAAAGAAGTCAAGACCCTACGGAACCATTGTCCTAATCAACTCTAGGTGAGAAGAATTCATAGTGAATGGACAGCGAGTGAAGCATTATTGGGCACAAGCAGAGATACCAGGAAGTCAAAGCAGGCTCCTTGAATCTCCAAATGAAAATTGATCCGCCACTGTAAGTCAAAATTAACGACTTAAAACAAGCGCTTCTGAGAGGCAACCTACAGGTAAATTTAGGAACAAAAAAACTTAAAACTTAAAACTAAGTAAATTGGGAAAAGTATCAAGAAGTTCGAAGAGCATCAATCGACACCTCGTGAGTGTCAATCTATACCCACTGTCGACCATTAAAATGTGTGTCGCTCGACACTCTCCTTCATAACCTAAAAACTTGAAAACACAAGCGAACTTTCATCTCTCTAATTCTCTTTCGAAAATCAACCGATTTTGGTGATTTCAAGTGCTAATCCACTCGATTTTTGATTTCCTACTTTTCTATTACTTTCAATTCAACCCAATCACAAGGTATGTTCTCAAAATCTCTTATTTTTGAGTGGTTACCCTCGCTAGGAGCATCAATCGACACCCGTTCGCTATTTCCTTATTGTCAACTGATCTTTGTTTTGGTGTTTGAAATGCAGATGGATGAAAGAAGAACAAAGAGACGATATGATCAGGCTAGAAGCTCTAGTGGCGCGCCACCAAAGTCCAGACACGTCATCCTTGGCCAAAGGAAGACGATGAAATTATCAAGACCGTACAACACTTTATGGACCTGTGAAGAGCAGTGTTTGAGGCTGCCTGTACTCATCGTCCTGTGACTGATCAGTGGGATGACTACGACAAAATCTACTACAATGCTTGGAAGGGCGTTGACATCGAGCCCACCTGCTTTACTGATAGAGCTACCATAAAGAGGCTGGGCATTTACTCTGACGTGAAGGATATGTCCAAAGAGTTAGGCCTGGGAACCATGGCTACGAGATCCTATCCACTCTACCCGACATTGTTCGCCATTTCATGCCTACAGTGCAGATATCTAGACCAACAAGAGGGTCAAGAGGGAAAATGAGGAGACTCTGACCTTCTTCATCAGAGCCATCAGGTACTGGATTTCGATTCTGGATCTCTGCAGCATCTACAGGTTTCAAAACCCCGAGTACTCTCGCTGCTCCGTCCCATGATTTCCAGGGAAAGCTGCTTTTTGTTCACTTCTAGGTACTGGAGATTTCAACTCTAAGAAGGCCACCATTACTGATATTCGCCACCCTACCTTCTGGTACTTCATTAAGTTACTCACCAACACTCTGCTCTGCAAGATGGGGCCGAACAAGGTGAGAGTGAAGGATCTTACCTTGATGTACTACGCAATGAAGGATTTGGTTGGCCTTGATGACATTCAAGGGCCGAATGAGGATCATCTGGTAAACCTCGGGGCTGTTTTGTCGAGCATATGGTTCTGCTGAAAAACAAGCCATTCACCGGGATTGGCTCGAAGAGCAAATCAGTAGGGAGTCTTCTCACACAAATCTTCAAACACCTAGGGATCTATCTGGGCGACGCCACTGTCATGCGTGATAAAATATACATGGACGATATACACATCTCTTGTAGTCAATGGTGGAAGGAAGGGTGCTACTGGTTTATATGTTGATGATGATGGACCACACATGATAGAACTGCCGGCACCGACAACAACTGATTTTGCTGGTGACTTCACCAGATTGGAGTTCCATCCAAATCACCGCCTTTTGAGGAACCCACTAGCTCGACTCGTCAGACGAGTTGTGCCTCAATCTACAGGCGCGCCTGCAATGAGAATAGCGACGACCCGCCAGCTGCCCCAGCCGCCCGACATCATCTGGCTCTCCATTTCTAGTGTTTCCAGATATTCCAGAGACATATGTGAGTGATTCTAGACCAGCACAATGCATTGTTTTGGACGCTTTGTGAGCCATCTGGGAGAGGATAGAAGCATTGTCGAGATGTCAGTGCATGAGCAGACCACAGACACGAGCCAGATCCCCATCAGCTGCAGCAGGACCATCTCAGACCACCCATCGGGACGAGGATGGGACAAGGATGTCGACGAGGACTAGTCCTATATCTATATTCCCTTGATACTCATGTTTTATTATGTTTATTTAGTTATCACACTTAAACTTATTTCCAGTTTATTTTGCTATGCTAGGATATTTGAACTATCTATTATTTTGCTATTTAACGTGTGTTTGAATGTCTAACAGTGCTAACTAAGCTGACTGATGAACCAAAAAGCAGATTTAGACCACTGAACACGTAAACTTGAGAGCAGTTTCATTATGTCCAAGGAGTATCAATCGACACAACTTCTGGTGAAGATCAACACTCAGGACAGAGAGGTACTGAAACATTCTTCCATTTTAATTAATAGCAAGTTCATATTTATTTTCTAAGCCAATCTCGGACTGAATTACACTGGGGGAGGTAGTTACTAATATCGTTTTCTATTTTTTATTTTAGTGTCATTTTAAAATTTTGTTTTATCGAGTCAAAATAGAGTCATAGGGATCATGAACTGATTCTTGGAGCGATGTCCCACAAACCACATCCTAGCACCATTAAGAGTGTATTTGATCAGAAAAGCTAAACTGGATCTAAACCGCCAATAACATCCATAGTTGCTAGATGTGGGAACTGAAATTCACACCGTCAAGTTTAATGATCGGAGGAAAGTCAAGTAAACCTAATTTTCCCTAAAGGTCTCGATTATCTGTAGGGTCACGCACCAAACGATCAATATATGAAAAGCAGACATAAAGTAATAAATAAAAAAAAGACAAAAAGAGCAAAGATGATTTTATTCCGAGTTTGTGTTTAAGCGTGAACAACAGGTAAGAACACAGACTGCAAGAGCTGACGGCGAATTCCCTAGTCTAGCAACCTAAGACAGCGAAAAACCTAATTGAGACACATCTCGATAACAAAAACAGAAAAATGTCTAAATTGCTCTAAGTGATAAGTTTGATGTGTGGAAAAACAATTTCCATCTCTCTCCCCACTTCTCTTATATACTCCTCTTAGGTCAGTTAGCACCTTCCTTTTTGTGCTTGTTCCGAGTCAATCTTAGGTCAGTTGACATTTATCTTCTCCTACAAAATAAAAAATAAATTGTCATACTAATTTTGGCCTCATTCTCGTCTAAACCCGCAAGTGGGTTGTTAACCGCGTTTTAGACCTCTTTGGGCTGTTTTTGACTTTAAACATTTTTGCAATTTCTTTGAGAAATCACCTTCGGTACGACGTTGGTTTATATAAAATAGTTTAAATTAATCATACAGACGAGGCATCTAGTGTTTTAAGTTAACCGTCGCCATTTTGCACGATCGATTTGAACTTATACGAGAAAATGAGTCTTCATGGTTTTTATCGTAAAATCTCAATGGTAACTCCAACTGAGACGAAACAAGGGACAGTATGGTCATGGTTTGAGATGAGAGTGCTTGATATTGACATGATGCAGTCATACTAACCTTATGACGAGCTGGTGTGGAAGGACCCGAGCTCGCCCTAGGGCGAGCTGGCCATTGTGGAACCGAGCTCGCCCTAGGGCGAGTTGACCCGGGGAACCAAACTTGCCTTAGGGCGAGCAGGCCATTGAGGGACTGAGCTTGCCCTATGGCGAGCTGACTCGAGGAACCAAGCTCGCCTTGGGGCGAGCTGACCGTTGAGGGATTGAGCTTGCCCTAGGGCGAGCTGACCCGAGGAACCAAGCTCGCCCTAGGGAAAGCTGGTCGTTGAGGGACTGAGCTCACCCTAGGGAGAGCTAACCCAAGGAACCGAGTTCGCCCTAGGGAGAGCTGGCCGTTGAGGGACTGAGGCCGCCCTAGGGCTAGATGACCCAAGGAACCAAGCTCGCTGATATAGCCTATCTATTACCAGTTTCAGGCCATGTTATAGACTATATTTAGGGTCTATTATGTGTGTCTAGGCTGTGTTTTAGAGTATTTACAGTTCCAAGAATGTTTTGGAGATATATGAGATAGTTGGAGATTTAAGAGAATTTAGAGGAGAAGAATCCGTAGCTGGTCATTTAAGAAGTCCAACAACCCATCGATCGACGACACATACTTGGAGTTGAACGATGATAAAGACCAAGGTTGATCGATGCAACACACTTGCCATCAATCGACGACCAACTCGACGACAACTGATTTCAAGCCCAAGTCAGAATGAGGAAATTTCCCTGGATAAGTTTTGACCTAGATTTAGGGTTTTATATTTATGTCTTGAGAAGATAGTAATAAAACACACACCACCACCAAAGAATTATTCTAAAGCATTACTATTATTCTATTGTATTAGGATTATGAGAGAACGGAAGAAGTCCTTCATAGTCATCCTGGAACTCCTTTGGTTTTTATTTAATTTCTATTTGCATCTATTTCATCTATGATTTATGTGACAAAGATCATGTTTGATTATTTATCAATTAGATTTAAGGTTGAATGATAGCAATCATGGATTGTCCCAAAAGTAGGATTGCTAGGTTAAGTTAATATTCATCAATTGAGTTGTCCTTAATGCTTGCATTAAAGTAGCTAACTAGGATCTCGATGATAGGATATGGACAACTACAAGAGTAGGTTGTGTGCCAGATAGATTATGCTGAACTAGGTTGTTAGGCGCATGCGAGAGCTAGTCTAATAAGTCTGGTAGACTTACCAAATCTCGCCTCACACTTCCTTCTAATTTCACTGTCGATCGACACCAGGCCTTAGCCGTTGATCGATGGTCTTTCCTTTTGCTCGCATACGAGAGTTGGAGTTAAAAATGTCAGAATAGTTAACATTTGAGTTCTAGTATATTTACATTTTCGTGACTCTTATTTCCTATAATCCATTAGGCTTGAAACCCTAGATCTAGCATATTTATATTTACATTTAGTTAATTAAATATCATATTTCCATATTTTCATTAAATAACATATTTCCATATTGCATCCCTACCTCTTGATAAGGAATATTTCCTTAATTGATTGTTCACCACTAATATATATATATTTACCTAGCTTAGCCTTTAGAAATAACAAATCTATTGTGTGTCATTACTCTTTGTGGATTCGATCCCTAAGTACTACACATGATCTCTCTTGGAAAGAATATTATTTTGTGAGTTAAGATTAGGATTAATTTGATAGTTAATTGTTTATGATATTTATACCTTGCTAGAACAATAAACACACCACATGTCAAATTTGGCTCCGTTGCCGGGGAGCATTGATCGCCATTAGATTTAATTTCTTGGATTTAGTCTAGTTTTGTTACTACTTTTTCAAGTTACTATTTTTTCTTTTCCTTTGTTTTCAGGTACATGCAAAGAAGCATGACATAGTGCGGTGTTTATTGTTCTAGCAGGGTATATGCTACTAATGCAAATATGGAAATATGCTACTAATGGAAAAATGGAAATATTCTATTAATAAACTAATGTAAATGTAAATATGCTAGACCTAGGGTTTCAAGCTAAATGAATTATAGGGGGGATAGGAAGCACATAAATACAAATATATTAGAACTCAAATGTTAACTATTCTGACATTTTTAACTTCAACTCTCGTATGCGAGCAAAAAGAAAGACCATCGATCGACGGCTAAGGCCTGATGTCGATCGATGGTGAAATCAGAAGGAAGTGTGGGAGAGATTTGATAAGTCCACTAGACTTATTAGACCAGCTCTCGCATGCGCCTAACAACCTAGTTCAACATAATCAATTCTGGCACAGAACCTACTCTTGTAGTTGTCAATGTCCTATCATCGAGATCCTAGTTAGCTACTCTAGAATACAAGCATTAAGCACAACTCAATTATTGGATATTAACTTAACCGAGCAATCCTATTTTTGGGCTAATCCACGATTGCTATCATTCAACCTTAAAAACCAAAGAAGTTCCAGGAGGACTCTGAAAGTGTTCCTCCTTTCTCTCCTAACCCTAATACAAAATGAATAGAAGCAAATGTTGTAATGTGTTGTCTAAAGTTGTGTTTCCAAGACATAAATATAAAACTCTAAATTTAGGTCAAAACTCGTCTAGTGCATTTTCGTCATTCTGACTTGAGCTTTGGAATCTGTTGTCATCGATCGACGGCAAGTGTGCTACATCGATGGACCTTGGGTTTTAATCATCGGTCGACGCCAAGTGTATTCCATTGATCGATGGATTTGTCGACTCCCTAGATGATCAGCTACGGATTCTTCTCCTCTAGATGCTCCAAAAGCTCCAGGTATCTCATATATCTCCAAAACGTTTTTGGACCTGTAAATACTCTAAAACATAGCCTAGACACACATAATAGACTCTAAATAGAGCATATTACATGGCCTAAAACTGGTGATAAATAGGTTATATCAACTCCACCAAACTTAACCTTTTGTTTGTCCTCAAGCAAAAAAGTCTGCGAAACAGGTTTTGAAAAGTTGAGACTCACGTAATATCTAAGTATAACTATCATCTTACTTTGTTGCAACCACATCCTGTCAAGTCAATCACAAAAAAAGTTTATGTATCAAATCTGTTTTACCAACAACTTAGCAAATACTAGTCTGACTCGCCCATCTATTGATCTTATTTCTTTGCATAAAATAAAAGTGCATGCTTTACCTTGGGAGTATCGATCAAAGGACACATGGATTCTTA
The DNA here is from genome assembly GCA_012274485.2 of Sinapis alba. Lineage (NCBI taxonomy): Eukaryota > Viridiplantae > Streptophyta > Magnoliopsida > Brassicales > Brassicaceae > Sinapis > Sinapis alba. The sequence continues at coordinate 134,462 of MU105742.1, forward strand.
CATCTGCAAGTATTTGAACAACTAGGCACAAAGTCTTCTTTGATCCCTTTCTTCCGTCTTTTCTCTCTTCTTTGAATCTTTTTAGATCTCAATGATGCCATCTTATTCTTTTATTTTTTATTTTTCTTTTTCTGTTTTCTTTTTTTTTTTGCTTTTTTGGGCAAAGTTGTAGGCAAATAGTGGGGTCATTGGTACTATACCTATCCCTCGCTTCCAACAATATGTGATCATTCCTCTGAATTAGAATAATGGGGTCATTAGTAATGTACCTACCCCTCTGCATCTTGGGAAGTCATCTCAATCTTTTAAGCTTTTAAGTAGATGCCTGGAGACAGAGAGAGAGAGAGAGAGAGAGAGAGAGAGAGAGAGAGAGAGAGAGAGAGAGANGAGAGAGAGAGAGAGAGAGAGAGAGAGAGAGAGAGAGAGAGAGAGAGAGAGAGAGAGAGAGAAAGAGAGAAGGGAACCAAAAGTGCAATGAATTGTACCTATAGATTTGCAGAAGGAATCCGATCCAGTGTATACCAAACTCCAAAGTAAGCTAATAATGTCAGGATTAGTGTTGGAAATCAGCTTCGGTTCCTTCAAACTTTTTAAGCAAGTGTGATATAGTGGCTGGATGATCCACTTTGGTATCTCTAGTAATCTGTGCAAACAACCTTATAAGAATGGTGCTAAAGTGTGGTTAGTCAATAATAAATCTTGATCATAATCCCCTTTTTGACTCGATAAAACTTTTAAAAAACTTATATATATATAGCAAATAAAACTCAAAACAAATCAAATAGCATTAGCGAACCTCCCCCAGACTTAAGTTATACTGTCCCTAGTGTAATCCGTCCCGGGTTGGTTAGGAAAATTTAAATCATAAGTAAGTATTTAAGAGAGAAACTCTATACTAGACTCTATAATAGAGTGTCGATTGATGTCACGATTTTGATGTCAACTGATAGTCATGATCCATGGTCGATCGATGTGGATTCTTCAAACTCGATTGATGGTACACCTATAAGTTTCTACTCTCTTTTTTTTATAAGTATAAAACTAAAAATAGAAAACAATATTAGTAAACCTCCCCAGACTTAAACAACACTATCACCAGTGTTATACAGTCCAAGATTTGTGAAGAAAATAAACTAGAAGGACATAATTTAATCAAGGAAAATGGTATACCTGATTGTTGATGGTGACCATCGATCGACACAGTTAAGTGGCGATCGATAGATGCTAGGGTTACTCCGTCGATCGATGCTGTCCAGCCATTGATCGATGGTCTGTGCAAACTCATGTTCCTTTTTCTTAAAAAAAAACTGCAATAATATAATAAAATCCAAAACTAGACTTATATAATCTAAAACTAATTAAAACTTACCAAACAGTGGGTTGTCTCCCACTCAACGCTTGATTATAGTCTAAGCTTGACGTTTGAACTTTCTGACTAGTATGGAGGTGGATCAACACTTTGTAAACAAGTGTCTACATCTTCTCTGCTCTTCTGAAACCATGTACCAATGAAGCTCCCCGTTGCTTCATCACTTCTGGTTTTCTCATTCTTTGTAACATCTCTAGCAACCTCCATTGAATACATTCTTCTTTGTAGGTTTTCAATACTGTGTTGTAGCATTCTAAGTCTTGCAGTTGTAGTCTTTGATATATCTTCCAACTGTTGAGAAATATATTCCTTCATTCGGCTCTGAGAAAAAGCAATCTCATCAAACCTATCTTCTAATTTTGTTTCTGCTGCTGTCTTCTGTCTATTGGCTTCAGTGTCGATTGATTGTCGTAGGGTGCCGTCGATCGATGCTCGTTCATCTGGCCTAATCGCATGATCTCTTTGTATAGTATCCAAATCTTGCTTTACCTCATCCATGCGTGTAGTCAAACCGGTGAGGCACTTGTCTATAGGATAGTTGACATAATCAAGCCTCATGTAGAAATCTTCCAGTGAAATCTCTTGAGCTTTGTAGATCTCATGCACAATATCATCAATCTCTACTCTTTTGTATGTCCTTTGATTCTCCATAGACATATTGATTCTTGCTGCATGTTCTGGTAAACATATGTAGCTCTGCTCAAACATAGTAGCTCTGCTCAAACATTGTAGCTCTGCTCAAACATAGTAGCTCTCTCTGGAACTGCTCTGATGTCTTCATCTTGCACATTCATTTTGTCTGTCGCTCGTGCATTACGATTCTCATTTCTGTAGATGCCATACTCATCTTTCTTTTCCCAATGGAAAATTCTTCTGCCCTTAGCATCATAGGCTCTTGCACCATGCTCGATAAAACTGTCGATTGATGCTGGGTTGATCACGTCGATCGATGCTGGTCTCTCCAGATTATAGGCAGTTGAAGTATGAAGTTTGTGAAACTTTGGAAGGGTGTTGTCGATCAATGCACGCTGTCTGCTGCCGATCGATCTAGGATGTGGAGATGTGTGTGGAATATTACGGATCGGCTCGTTCTTCTGCTTCTCAAAGTTGATTGACGCTGAATTAGATGAGTCAATTGATGCGTGTTTATCCACTTTTGCCCAGGTGGCGTATTCTGATACTAGGTCGTGATATTCAATCAGCTCTCCTTCTCCATCGATCGATGGTGTATGGTGGCCGTCGATCGATGCTTGATTACCAAGTTGTTGGCCGAATAGATTTCCAGCTCCATTGGCCATTGCAAGTATATCAGTTATATCTTCCCTCATGGCATTTAACATTCAGTCATCCATAGTTCTTGCGTGACCGTTTGGATCTCTCAAGATACCAAACTCATCTGGTTGTAGATAACCATATATTTATCTTGTTCTACAACTAATTCTAGTTCAGACTCTGCTTCTTGGTCAGTATCGATCGATGGCAAATGGTTGCCGTCGATCGATGTCGATTTCTCGAGTTGATGAGAAACTTGAAAAATACCAGCCCCTTCCATTGCAATACCACGATACTCGATTAGCTCTTCTTCTCAGTAATCTTTGTCGTACTCCAGGTAGGCTGGGGTGTAGCTGCCACCTGCGTGGCAGGTGTTGATCGGTTCTAGGATTAGGCTGTCGATTGATAATGAAGGGTGGGTGTCGACCGATTGCTGAACAGCAAACGCGTCGATCGATTCCAGGGTTGAGTGTCGATCGATGCTCCATCTTCAGGCTCCTCGCTGAACTGATAATTGTAGAAGCATGTAGCCACAAGTTCTGCATCATTAGACAACTTCGTGAGGGCAGGTTTATTCTTATAAATTTCATAATTAACATTAGGATCAATCAAGGAAAGGCACAACCTGTTAGTCCTCATGTCATAGATATCTCCCGCTGTAGCCATGAATGCTCTCTGAAAAAGTAGTGAAGAGTTACAATTTATCTGGATATCCATCACATGGAAGTATATAGGGACTAGGAAATTATGAATCTGCAGTAGGACATCTATACAAATAACCCCTGAATCCACTCTGGAGCAATCCACAAAAATGAACGAATCACTGGAAGGCTCCACTCTCAGTTTCAACTTTTCTACCATAGCTCTGGGTATGATGCTCACTAATGATACAGTGCCACAAAGGGCATTGGGAAACTCGTGACCTTTGATCAAGCATGGAATCACAAACTTCTCATGATCACTTTTCTTTTTTAGAATGATCCTCTGCTCTGGAGTTGTCATATTTGTGACTTTTGGTAGATGAACTCGTTTCATTGCTGAAAACCATCGATCAATTCTACTATCGCTCCGTCGATTGATGGTAGAGGGTTATCCTGATTCTGCTAAGTCCATGGGTATTGTCGATTGATTCACCTTGATCTGCGTCGATTGATGTCTGCGCGACCTGTCGAACAAAACCCAAATTTTCAACACGGGAATCCCCCTCTTGTAGCTTTTCTCTCTTGAATTCTACCCCAAAATCGTCATCATGTCAATGCATTAATGTGGTGATTCTGTCTAGCCTCTATTTTCTGCTTGATCAAGCTCTTATGTCTCCTAATAGTTTCACTTGTCTGCATCACCTGATTCTCCAGCTTATTTACATGGGTGTTGAGATTTTTGAATTTGGTGTTGAGGTTGAGGTACAGGCCATCTATCTTTCCATTTTTTAAAATCCACGGTCATCTTCTGTTTTCCCTCTAAAACTTTGTTAACCATTGCTTCAATCTTGCTTCCTTGAGCTTCTGGCGGAGGGTTCTCGTAGTAGGAAGACTCATAAGCAATGTTATTGTTGAAGGGCCTTCGCTGTGAACTCTGATTAAAATTACTCCTTCGACCATTCCCATAGAAGTTCCTGTTGAAACCTTGATTCCCTTGTCTCTGGAAACCATTCCCATCAACATAGTTCACATCCTCTGCAATTTCATCATCTCTAGACTCTATTGCTTCCACTTCTACAAAAGTGACCTGCTTCCTGAGAAACTTCTGAACACTATCTAGTTTTGCCTTGACTTCTTCAATCTGCTCCTTGCTCATTGCTGGAGTTGATTTCTTTTTCTCAATGTTTGTGTTCTTGGTGTTGCTGTTGGATGCCAGATTCTCAATCAACCTTATAGCCTCTTCGGGACTCCTGGTGCTAAAATTTCCTTCACATGATGTGTCCAAAGCCATATGGTACTGTAATTCAATACCTCTAAAGAAAGTGCTAAGAAGTTTCACTTCGTTGAACCCATGATGTGGACAATCTCTCTGGTATGATTTGAATCTGATCCAGGAGTTTCTGAAAGATTTTGAAGGGTCTTGGAAAACGTAGCAATCTTGCTCCTCAGGTCTTCTTCTCTTGCTTCATCAAAGAAGTTGCGCAAGAAAGCATTCTTGATGTCAGTCCAGGATGTCAGGGATCCTGGTGGTAACTGCTTGAGCCAATATGAAGCTTCTCCAGCAATTGAGTACTTGAAGAGCTTACAAAAAAGATAATCTTCAGGGATCCCATTGGCTTTAATGGCAGTCACTATATCCTCAAATCACTCTAGATGATCCATAGGGTGCTCATGTCGTAGCTCATGTAGGGTGTCTATGCTACAAGTCTGAAGAAGGCGGGCTTGATTTCAAAATCATGTCTCTGAAATCTGGAGGACGGATGGCGGATATGTTGGCGTAGTACTGGTCTTGTTGGTTGTAGTCAGCCAGTGTTCTCTGAGCAGCTTGGACATTAGCTTCAGGTTGAGCTTCTGCAGCGTCTGCTTCTGCTTCTGTATCAGGGATTATAGTCCCCTACTCGTCTATCTTTTGACATGCTTCATTACACAGGTGACCGTCGGGGTCACGCAGGTCTCCATTCTCATCCCTAATCAGTATTAAAGTCGCAACCATCTGAAATTGTTTGCTTCTGTCGATCGATGTGGGTTGGTTGATGTCGATCGATGCTAAGCGATTAGTATCGGTCGATGTGAGTAAGTTGTTGTCGATCGATGTGGATAGGTTGATGTCGATCGATGCTAAGTGATCAATGTCGGTCGACGGTGGAGTTCGGATGATGGTTGATACGGTCTGTGAAGAAGTGTCGGTCGACGCGGTAGAAGTGCTGTCGATCGATGCTTGTCGTCTTTCTTTGCGGATCGTCTGTTCAAGTCTGTCAGGGTCAGAGGATAATGCTAGTTCTTCTCCTTTATTGCTCATGGTGCTTCTTTGCATGTAGCTGAAAACAAAGAAAAAAAAAATAGTAACTTGAAAATTAGTAACAAACCTAGATTAAATCCTATAAAATAAATCTAATATCGATTAATGATCCCCGGCAACGGTGCCAAATTTGACATAGTTAGGTGTTTATTGTTCTAGCAGGGTATAAATATTCTAAACAATTAACTATCAACTTAACCCTAATCTTAACACACACAAAATAATACTCTTGCCAAGAGAGATCCGGTGAAGTACTTAGAGAACAAATCCACAGAGAACAAAGACACACAATAGATTTCTTATTTCTAAAGATGAAGCTAGATAAATATATATATTGGTAGTAAACAATCAATTTAAAGAAATATTCCTTATCAAGAGGTAGGATGCAATATGGAAATATGCTACTAATGCAAATATGGAAATATGCTATTAATTAACTAGATGTAAATATAAATGTAAATATGTTAGATCCAGGGTTTCAAGCTAATTGAATTATAGGGGATAGGAAACACAAAATTGTAAATATACTAGAACTCAAATGTTAACTATTCTGAAATTTTTAACTCCTTTTCTTGTATGCGAGCAAAACGAAAGACCATTGATCAACGACTAAGGCCTGATGTTGATCGATGGTGAAATCAGAAGGAAGTGTGGGCGAGATTTGATAACTCCACTGACTTATTAGACCAGCTCTCGCAAGCGCCTAACAACCTAGTTCAACATTATCGATTATGGCACAGAACCTACTCTCGTAGTTGTCCATGTCCTATTATCTAGATCCTAGTTAGCTACTCTAGAATGAAATCATTAAGCACAACTCAATTGATGGATATTAACTTAACCTAGCAATCCTATTTTTGGGCTAATCCATGATTGCTATCATTCAAACCTAAATCTAATTGATAACTACTCAAACATGATTTTTGTCACATAAATCAAAGATGAAATAGATGCAAAATAGAAATTAAATAAAAACCAAATGAGTTCCAGGAAGACTATGAATGAGTTCCTCCTTTCTCTCCTAACCCTAATACAATAGAATAATAGTAATGCTTTAGAATAATTCTTTGGTGGTGGTGTTTGTTTTCTCTCTGTATTCTCAAGACATAAATATAAAACCCTAAATCTAGGTCAAAAACTTGTCGAGGGCATTTTCATCATTCTGACTTGGGCTTTGAAATCTACTGTCATCGATCGATGGCAAGTGTGCTACATCGATCGACCTTGGGCTTTAATCATCGGTTGACGCCAAGTTTATTCCATCAATCAATGGATTTGTCGATTCCCTAGATGATTTGCTACAGATTCTTCTCCTTTAAATGCTCCAAAAGCTCCAAGTATCTCATATATCTCCAAAACGGTCCTAGACCTTTAAATACTCTAAAACATAGCCTAAACACATAATAGACTCTAAATAGAGCCTATAACATGGTCTAAAAATCGTGATAAATAAGTTATATCAAAGCACCAAGAGCAATAAAGGACAAGAACTAGCATTCTCTGACCCTGACAACCTCAAACGTACGATCCGCAAAGAAAGACGACAAATATCGATCGACAGAACCTTTACCGCGTCGACCGACACTTCTTTACAGACCGTATCGAGCGACATCTGAACTCTACCATCGACCGACACTAATCACATAGCATCGATCGACAACAACTTACCCACATCGTTCGATGGCAACTTACCCTCATCGATCAACATCAACATACCCGCATCGTTTGACAGAAGCAGACGAGTTCTGATGGTTGCGACTTTGATATTGGTTAGGGATAAGAGTGGAGACCTGCATGACCTCAAGGGTCATCTGTGTATTGCAGCAGGTCAAAGAATCAAGGAGGCTGGAGAGAAACACCATGTCAACGCATTGATTGATGATGATTATTTGCAGTGGTTAAGAGAGAAAGGCTCCAAGAAGAAGATTTTTGTGAGTTCTATGTCATTCGGCAGTTCGCATTGGTGTCGATCGGCACCGAGCAATGAGCATCGATCGAAAAAATCTCCTGTCGTATCAGTAGCTTTGTGTGAATCGACTAACGTCAATCGATACAGTCAGGAGACAATCGTCCGAAAGAGAGATGGCAGCATCGATCAACAATGCGACCTGAGCAGCGATCGACAGATGAGAAAGCCGGTTTGATTACCAAGCATCAATGCAAATTTGATTGTGCGTCCAACCATGACAACTTCAACACATAATACTGACACGTCTGAAGCCATGGATCTTGATTGAGAAGATGAAGGACATTCCAAGAGGAAGCAAAAGATCACCAAACATCAACGCAGAGAAGCCAATGAACAAGAGTTGGATAGCTTTGTTAAAAGAGTCTCCAAAATTCCTTTAGACATCCCTTTTGATGAAGCTTATTATACACACAGGTTGTGGATGTTCTTCAGGGAATCAAGGGAGACAGAAAAGGATATAGAGATCATATTCAATCATCTCAGAGAAAAGATGAAACATATGACTTATCTAAAAAGAAAAGTGATATTGGAAAGTTCGTAGTGCCATGTTTGATCGAAGGCAATGAATACCCAGTTCCCTCTATGATACTGGATCATCAGTAAACATCATGCCAAAAACTATGGCAGAGGAGCTTAACCTGAAAGTAGAACCCTCCAATGATTCTTTCACATTTGTGGACTGCTCAAAAATAAACTCATGAAGGATAGTAAAAGATTTTCCAGTGCAGATTAACAACACCCTAGTCTCAGTAGACTTTTCTGTGATGGATACCCAGATGGATTGGAACTCTTCACTACTACATGGGAAAGCATTTATGGCTACCGTGGGTGGTATCTACAATATGAAGATAAACAGGTTGTATCTATACTTAAGTGATCAAAATATTTTCTATGAACCTGTCAAGAATAAGAGCAAGGCTACTCTAATTGAATTGTGTAATGATGCAGAATTTGTGGCCACATGCTTCTGCGATTATGACTTCAATGAAGAGTCAGAAGATGGAGCATCGATCGACACCCAACCCAGCGCATCGATCGACGCATTTTCTGTTCAGCAATCAGTCGACGCTCATCCTTCGTTATCGATCGACACACTTACTCCAGAACCGATCAACACCTGCCATGCAGATGGCGGTTACACCCCATCCTACCTCGAGTGTTACGATGAAGATTACATACAAGAAGAGATAATCGAGTACCGTGGTATTACTATGGAAGAGGCTGGTGTTTTTCAAGTTTCCCATAAACTCGGAAATCGACATCGATCGACGATAACTATTCGCCATCGATCGATAATGACCAAGAAGCAGAGTCCGAATTAGATTCAGCTGCAGAACGAGAGAAGACATACGGTTATCTTACACCAGATGAGTTTGGAAATTTTTGAGACCCAGAGGGACGTGCATGAAACCTTTATGGGAGAATCCTACATATATCCACGGAGGATGTAGCAGATGCCCTTATTGTGGCCACTGGATCGTGCAAATTATTGGGACAACAGAAACAGCCATCGATCGACGCACTTCTTACATCATCGATCGACATTGAACAGCAAAAGAACGTCCTGATCAGTAATATTCCATACAGTTCCCAACATCCTAGATTGATCGACAACAGACAGTGTGCATCGATCGACAGCACCCCTCGGAAGGTACACAAACTGCGTACTTCAACTGCCTATAATCCAAAGAGTCGAACATCGATCGACGGGAGCAACCCAACATCGATCGACGGTTGTATCGAGCATGGTGCTAGAGCCTTTGATGCTAAGGGCAGAAGAATTTTCCATTGGGAAAAGAAAGATGAGTATGGCATCTACAGATATGAGAATGATAATGCACGAGCTACAGACATAAGAGTAGTGGATGTGCAAGCAAAAGACATCAGAGCAGTTCTAGAGAGACCTACTATGTTTGAGCAGAGCTACATATGTTTACCAAAACATGCAGCAAAAATGAGTATGTCTATGGAGAATCAAAGGACATACACCATAGCAGAGATTGATGATATTGTGCATGAGATCTACAAAGCTCAAGAGATGTCACTGGATGATTTCTATAAGAGGCTTGTTGATGTCTACTATCCTATAGACAACTGCCTCACCGGTTTGACTACACGCATGGATGAGATAAAGTAAGATTTGGATACTATACAAAGACATCATGCTATTGGGACAAACAAACGAGCATCGATCGACGGCACCCTACGACCATCGATCAACACTAAAGCCAAAAGATAGAAGACAGCAGCAAAAACACAATTGGAAGATAGGTTCGATGAGATTGCTTTTTCTCAGAGCCTAATGAAGGAGGATATTTCTCAACATTTGGAAGATATATCAGAGACTACAACTGCAAGACTTAGAATGCTACAACACAGTATTGAGACCCTACAAAGGAGAATGCATTCAATGGAGGTTGCTATAGAGGTTATAAAGAATGAGAAAACCAGAAGAGATGAGGCAATGAGGAGCTTCATTGGCACATGGTTTCAGAAGAGCAGAGAAGATGTAGACACTTGTTTTCCAAGTGTTGATCCACCTCCATACTAGTCAAAAAGTTCGCGATCCATGGTCGATCGATGTTGATTCTTCAAACTCGAATGATGAAACAACTCTAAGTTGCTACTTCTTTTTTTTTAGTATAAGACTTAAATAGAAAACAATATTAATAAACCTCTTTGGTTTAAACAACACTATCATCAGTGTTATATAGTCTGAGGTTGGTGAAGAAAATAAACCAGAAGGACAAAATTTAATCAAGGAAAACGGTATACCTGCTTGCTGGATGTGAATGTCGATCGACACAGTTAAGTGGCGATCGATTGATACTGGGTTTGCTCTGTCGATCTATGTTGGCGAGGCATTTATCGATGCTCTGTGCAAACTCATGTTCCTTTTTCTTTTATTAATAAATAAAACACAAATAGTCAGTAAAAATAAAAACATGTTTTTTTTTAATGAACAGTATCGTGCTACAGTGTCACAACTCAAGTAATGCAGCTACAGTAACATAGCTACAGTATCGATCACAGGTTCTGCTACAGTGTCGATCGATGGTTTTGCTACAATGTCAATCGCCGGTTCTGCTACAGTGTCGATTGATGTTTTTGATATATCGTCGATCGATGCTACAATGTCGATGCTACAATGTTCATTTTTTATTTTTTACCAATAAAAATGAAAAATCAGTAAGAAATGAAAATAAAACCAAATTTAAAACAAACATAACAGTGGGTTGCCTCCCACTCAGCACTTACTTTAGTCACTAGCCTGACTTCTAGAGATCTGATTCAGTCTAGATGAGAATGAGAACTTGCTCCAAAGCAATTCTCAATGTCTGCTCTCTAAAGCTTCATTACCCTTTCTGTGAAATCCTCCACGGAATCTTCTCCTTTTTCTATCATCTCAGCAATGAGGAGTGCTCAGAGCTTTGAAAATGGCTGTGAGAAGCATATGCTGCACACTTTATACTTCCTGACACCATTTAAGAAGTGGGGAATCAATGATAACTGAGGACTATCCTTGGTCTTTTTTTTCTCTTCTTCCAATTCTTCCTCTTCTTCCCAAGACTTGTCTAATTTCGTGGTGGTGTCCCTTTTAAAATTGATTTCCACACACATCAAAACCATTCGGCTATGATACGCACCCGGTGTCGATCGATGGAATCCGGTTGGTGTCGATCGATGATATCTGGTAGGCGTCGCTCGATGGTATCTGGTAGGTGTCGATCGATGCTGCTTCTGGTGTCCCTTCATCGACTTCACCTCTACATCTCGACCCTTTCTGAGAAGCTACTGCAAACATATGATCATCAAATACCCCATTGTAGGAACCTAGATGCGTACCTCTATCTGGTGGGATAGGAAATTCAATTTCCAATAAATCACAAGGAACTACAAACTTCACTGGATTATGTATCAACTTCACTCTTTTGGGAATCCCAACAGCTTCTTCTACACAAATAGGTGGTTGCAGATGTTTTGGAACATCATTGTGTGAACCCTTGGACTCGTGCATTCTCTCCTCAACCGTTTCTGGTTCAATCATGTAACCTGGCACTTCGTCCAATGATGGGTGTCGATCGATATCAGGTGGTGTTTGTCAATTGATGCTCTCCTTTGGGTGTCGATTGATTCTCTGCTGTCGTTGTTGATCGTTGGTCGCCCATTGATGTCTACCGATGTCGTCTTGTTGGTGTCAATCGATATATGGTGTGTACCGTCGATCGATACTTCCAACGAAAGAGGTTTCCGCTGGGATCAATTGCCCTTGTTCTGGTGTATCGACACCTGCTGATTGGTGTTAACTGTTGGTCTTTCTGATGAGTGGTGTGCATTTGGGCTTGACATTGGCGGGTATCGATCGATGCTTGGCTGTTGATGTCGATTGGTAGTCGCCCGTTGATGTCGACCGATGTCGTCTTGTTGGTGTCGATCGATGGCATGCGTTTTAACACATTAAAAGCTGGAAGGATGCGGGTGTCGTGTGGCAAAGTCTGAGTGGCTCTGAATTCTTATTGTTTTACGCACTCTTCAATGCTCTTGATCAACTGAGCTTTTTCTTTAACTAGAGCTTCTTGCTTTTTACAGCTTCTAGTGTTTGAAAAACCTGGATGTCTAGCATCATGACATGGGCGTCCAAGGCTTTAAATTTTCCATTCAACACTTTGTGGATATAATTCAACCTCGGATTTAAGTATGCACTTGTCATCGGCTGAATTTCTATGACTCATTCCAGAATAAATTCCATCCTCTTATATATATGATTCCCGTCCTCTTCTGTAGCCTGTTCCACCAACGAGATTTCATGTACATATTCAGTTTTGTCTTCGACCTGAATGACCTTGTCATTATTTATAACACCAGATTGCATCATGTAAGTATCCATATTACTGATACTGTTTCTAGACACAGTCCTGAATCAGCCTCTTAGCTTCCTCTGGAGTCCTAGTTTCAAAGTTCCATTCTCTTGCCTGATCCAGCATCATATGATACTACATATTAATACCCTTGCAGAAGAATCTCAGCAATTGAACCTCCATAAAACCAAGATTTAGAAAGTCTTTTTGGTAGCCCCCAAATATGTTCCAAGAACTTCTGAACCCTTCAGTTGGTCCTTTAGAGAATGTCAAAATCTATCCCTTAGCTCTTCGGTCTTCGCATCATCAACAAAATTAGTCAGAAACGCAGTCTTGACATCGTTCCAGGTAGTGAGAGATCCTGGTTGTATAGGTTTAAGCCAAACAACTGTAGTTCCTCCATGCTCCAGGATGCTAAACACAAAATCCTCTAGTGTTTCAAGGTGGTCCATGGGATCTTCATGGGGAAGGCCATGAAAGGGGTGCTTGCGTACATGATTAAAGTATGCAGGTCTTATATGGCCGTCGATCCCCTGAATTTTTCGAGGTTGAATCGCATACCTATTAACATAGAGTTGAGTAGGCCTGATCAGTTCTGCTATCGATCGATGCTCAGGGATTACATCCCCCTCGTCATTCTCTGTCTTTCCGAAAATATTATCGACCGACGGCATAGTGTGGGTGTCAATTGATGTCATGATGTTAGTATCGGTCGACGGTGAAGTGTGGGTGTCGATCGTGCTCACTTCTCTTTGATAGAGATCATTGCTTGGAGGGTGTCGACTGCCCTCGTAGACTTATGGATGGTGCGTGAATCAGCAAGTTCCTTTTTGAAAAACCCAAAAATCCTCTCCTTATTGCTTCCTTCTACTAATATGTATGTACCTGAAACACAAGAATTTTTTTTTATAAAACATGTAAATAGGGTTTTAAGTAGTCCAAGGGTATTCTGGTTATTTATAATGGATTATGGGCTTAAGTAGGACATAAAACATGTCGGTCCTGTCTTCTGAGATCACCGTCGATCTTGTCATTCATCTTCTCGACAGGTTCCTCTTGCGAGGCAAACAAAACACTCTCCAGTAAAACCGGCATAACTTTGGATCTAGGATCCTGATTGACCTCAAACTGGTGGCATTGAAAATCTTACTCAAAGCTCTATCTTATGTCAAAATATCAGCTCAATCTCACCATGGTAAGGTCTCCATATATAGCTAAACATCTGATGCATCTGCACAGTTTTGCTTCTCTAAAAGCTTCAGAATCACCAAAGTTCTCCAAAACATACATGAACCTGGAAATACTCTAAAAATACTTCAAACACATATAATAGAATCTAAATAGGACTGATATCATGTCACAACAGTGGTAAATATCAGGCTCTATCATTCACCATCATTCACCATCCAGGCGTTTTGCGGCCAGCCTTGCTCCGAGAACTCTACAGTTCATGGTGGAGTGGCCTCTCGTCACGTGGAATTCGCAGAAGGAATTGTCCTTGTATTGGTTCCTGTTCCATGTGTTTCCTGACGTCTAACCCTGCTCAGAGTTGATAGCATAGTTGTGCTCGCCTTGGATATCTTCCCCCTTGTGATGGACATACTTGTTGTTACGGGAGGACCTCTTTTACGCGGATGGTCTCTATGGATTGTGATTCTGCGAGAGGAATTTCATATATTCTTCCATGATGATGAATTTCGTTGCTTTGTGAAGAGCATCATGGATCGTACACGGTTTTTCCAGGGATATCCATTGTCGGAACTTCGACTTGAACCATAGAGTTTTTTTGAGCGTGTCGACCGCCAATTTGTCGCTGATTCCAGTGACTCTCGCCATTACTAGTGTGAATCTAGACATGAAATCGCGCAGCGGTTCATCCTCTCTCTCAGTGACAGGCTCCACAAGTCTACGTTGGAGGTTTCTCTATCAACAAACATGGAGTACTGTTTGAGGGACTCAGACGCGAGCTGTCGAAAGCTTCCGATGGAGTTCCGTTTTAAGCAAAAAAACATTCAAGCTCAGCTCTTTGTAGGTTTTCGACGAAGAGGAGGAAAGCCAGTGACTCGTTCATGCTCCCCAAATTTTCACCGCCCCATCGCGATCTGGAAAGACTGCAGATGCGCCTTTGGGTTGGTGGTGCTGTTGTATGCTGCAATTTTGATTTTCCCAGGGTTAGAGATGTTTATCTCCGTGATGAGAGCTGTCAACGGGGTTTTCCTTGCTTCTTCGAGCAGTCTATCGATCTCGGGCGCAGCACTTGTTGCGTGGTGAATTTGAGATTTTACCTCCTTCACCTCCGCTGAAATTTTTGCGATGTATTTGCGGAGATTGTGCATCTCGTTGAGATCGCCGCCAGCGCTTTTCCGAGTTGTCAGTGTTTGATGCGGACGGGCCGCGCCTGTTTTTCATCCAGTTCCTCTTGTTTGACCCAGAAAAAGTTTTCTTCCTCTTCTGTCATGGGTTTTTCGAACGATGAGTCTCGCTGAGCGGTCCTACTTCACGTTCTCCTAGGATGTACATCAGCGTCTTTATCCGACTGAACGGACTGATTGCTGATATCCAAGTCAATGCGCTCAACAACGTTTTTTCCGTTTTCTCGAGAGGGGGGTGGAAGAGCTTCCGTGGTTGGCTGCATGGCAGTTGGAGTTACTTCATTGGGGTTTCGTCCCGACAGGTTCTTCTGCGTGTTTTCAGCCCCATCTAACGGAGTTTCGAGGTTGAGCCTTCTTCCGTGGATTTTAGTGGTTCCACACAGAAGGATTCCTATGGTTCTCGCAGTTAAAGTCTCGACCTGCTTTGCAAGAGATCCCATGACTTTGTCCTGCTCTTCCGACCTTTTATGGGCGGACCTGAACATCTCCTTAATCTGTTTGAGCACCGCGGTGTTTGCATCTGCAGTGACCTTGATGGCATTCCCAGCTAGAGTTTTCTCAACATTTGCGTCGACGGTATCATTGTAGCGCGTTTACTGAGCGTTGTCGGTGTTTGTGGTCATAACTGATCGAGTTTAATGTGGTTGCAAGTAAGATAGATCTGTACCCCCTCCTTCTAGCACCAAACTGTAGGAACCGAAATTCACACCATTAAGTTTAATGATCGGAGGAAAGTCAAGTCAACCTAACTTTCCCTGAAGGTCCTGGTTATCTATAAGGCCACGCACCAAACGATAAATATATGAAAAACATACAAAAAGTAATAAATCAAAAAAGGTAAAAAGAGCAAAGATGATCTTATTCTGAGTTTGTGTTTAAGCGTGAACAACATGTAAATGCCCAGGCTAACAGAGATGACAGCAAATTCCATAGTCTAGCAACCTAAGACGGCAAAACAACTAATTGATAAATGCCTAAATTGCTCTAAGTGATAAGTTTGATGCGTGGAAAGTTTTTTTGAATCTCTCGTCTTGTTTCTCTTATATACACCTCTTAGGTCTGTTAGCACCTTCCTTTTTTGTCCCTGGGCCGAGTCTATCGCTTTGAGAAAATATTTTATTTTTCCCTGATCTTCATGATTATCCATGAAACTTGACATTTATCTTCTCCTACAAAATTAAAAAAAAAAAATAAACCGTCATACTAATTTTTGGGCTCATTCTTGTCTAAAACTGCAAGTGGGTTGTTAGCCGCATTTTAGACCTTTTGGGTCGTTTTTCGACTTTGGACATTTTTGCGATTTCTTTGAGAAATCACCTTAGTTAATATGCTGGTTTTCATAAAAGAGTTTAAATCAATCATACAGTCGAGGCATCTGGTGTAAGTAAACTGTCACCATGTTGCACAATCGATTTGAACTTATACAAGAAAACAAGTTTTCGCGGTTTTTATCGTAAAGTCTCAATGGTAACCTTGATCGAGACAAACCAAGGGACAATATGGTCACGGTTCGAGACAAGAGTTCCTGATATTGACATGATGCAGTCATACTAGCCTTATGGCGAGCTGGTGTGGAAGAACCCGACCTTGCCTTAAGGCGAGCTAACCCGAGGAACTGAGCTTCCCTAAGGCGAGCTGACCCGAGGAACCGAGCTCTTCTTAGAGCGAGCTGACCAATGAGGAATCAATCTCACCCTAGGAGAAAGCAAACCCGAGGAACCGAGCTCACCCTAGGATGAGATGGCCGTTGAGGGACTGAGCTCGCCCAAGAGCGAGCTGACCCGAGGAATGGAACTCACCTAGGGCGACTGGCCGTTGAGGGACTGAGCTCACCCTAGGGAGAGCTGACCTGAGGAACCAAGATCGCCCTAGGGCAAGCTGGCTGTGGAGGGATTGAGCTCGCCCAAGGGCGAGTTGACCCTAGGAACAGAACTCGCCCTAGGGCGAGCTGGTCGTTGAAGGATTGAGCTCGCCCTAGGGCTAGCTGACCCGAGGAACCGAGCTCGCCCTAGGGCGAGTTGCCCATTGAGGGACTGAGTTCGCCCTAGGGTGTTTTGGCTTAAATCACTTGTTGTGGTTTCGCCCTGCAAAATATTCTCGGCTTATGTGACTTGCATCGATCGGGAACCAAGCATCTCCAAATAAAGTTTAAAATTGTTTGAAAGATACTGACCAAAATTTTGTTTTTTTTTTATAGTGCGCTATTATCCTTCTATCGGATGTCTGAGAGCCTATCTCTATGGAGGACGTTATAGTTTGTTAGTTGTGATCAGCAACAAACAGAATGGTAAATATTAGTGAGCTTACTGTTTGTCTTTGAACCTTTGCAAAGGATGTGTTTTTAATAGATGTTACTGCACATGACTCTTCGAGTTTCCGAGATGGAACTTTCATCAAGGACGACATTTAACATTGAAATTCAGTTCTTTAAGTTTTTGTGACGCTTCGCGGTACTGAAGACTAGGTTTTTCTTTCGAGGAAAATTTTATGTTATTAGAACATGTTAGAGAAGTTTTCGTATTTGGTGTGAAGGTCTCGTTTGACCTTGTGGCCGAGAAATAATTTGGTTTGTTTGCGGAGGTTTCACAGCCGATGTTAAATTTGTAGGGCGAATTATCTGAAAGCATCTTTTGTATAGAAGTTTTCTTTCATATGCCGTGTTACTGTTTGAAACGTTTGTGGGTTTAGAGATATTTTGTGGTGGCGCAAATGTTCTGTCTTGAGCTTGAGGCCGAGAAACATTTTGGTATGTTTGGGGATGTTTTGCAGCCAAAACTGTTGTTTCTGTTTGGATATTAAATTGTTTGATTTGTGATCGGGTAAGTTTTTTCCCTGGGAAGTAACTTTTTCATTTATTGTTCTTTCTAAAGAGTTGGCCTTCTGAGATTTATTTCGTGTATTTTGGGGAAGATATTTTGTATAGCTCTAGGAGTTTTGTTACGAGTGTTTTCTTATATGCCGCGTTTTTACGGGTAAATCATTGCAGGCTCAAAGTGTATTGTGGAGCATGTAGAACTTGGTTGATTGATGATAAGTTCAGATTTTCTGTTAACCGTGTGATTGTTAGGACTGAGACTTGTTGTGAAGACTTTATCGTATGATGTCTGTTTTTGGGTTATACGATAGTTGTTTGTCTAGTCATCACTCAGCATTTTTATACGATTTGTGGATTGTTATTTTTCCGTGGGGTGACTAGGGTGAGCTTTGGTTTCTCAAATGTTTTGGCTTGGAGTGAAGGTCGTTTCCAGATGCAAAGCCAGCGACGTTGTAGGTCAAGGATTAAACCATGCCAATTTTGTGTTAGCATTAAGGTCATGCTTGTTTAGAATTGTCCTTAAGGGGATACAAAACTTTGGTTCGGGCTTTAAGGGAAGGCGTAATTATCCAAGGGCCAAAGAGCTTTTGTTGAGAGTGACAGGGCAAGTATGCCAGAGTTTTCAGAGTTAAGGTGGTCGATATGGTAGAAAAAGATTTTCCACTTCAGGTTTCAGTCATACGTTGAGTGTTTCGTATAATGCCTTCCTTTAGTCATATGTAAATTGTTTTCGCATAATTTTATTTCAGTTACGAAAGCTGTAATGAAAGGCTTTTGTATGATTTTTTTTTTTCATTTTTATCCGTGGAAGACGAAGCTTAAGAGGCTTGCTACTAAATCCATTAGGAGTTAGTCGCAGGATAATGGCCTGCTTGGATGTAAGCGAGGAGATTGAGAGGCAGAAGCCAGTCTAGCCGTAAGGTTAAAGGAAGATATATGTTAGACCATAGTGCGAGGAGATATAGTTAAGATTTGTCGTTGAGAGCGGAATCATACCGCTTTGTTTTTAGCTATACGAAATATTTCTAAAACACTTCTTCGGAAAACCTGTTATGATTATTCTCGAAATTTGCTTCAAATAACTCGATCTGATTATACGAAGGATGTTTTGTGTAAGTTCTTACAAGAAGGGCTTGTCATAGAAGTAGATGGAGAGTGTTACTCGCGGATTACTACTGATGTTTGCAAGCAAGGATTGGGTTCTCCCCATTCGTGTTTTTTGTATCGCAAAGTCATTTTGCATGATACCAATCTTGTTTTCCCATAGGCTGCTCCGTATAAAATGTTTCAGTTATATGAAAGTACTGGGTGACCGGTTTTATGAAGACAGTGAAGCGAAGTTTTTTCTGGAGATGTTAAAGTAGTGATGTTTCCGTAGATTTTAATTTGCTTTGATTTCAATCTTTAATGAAAGTTGCTTCAAGTCACTCGTGGAGCTTTACTGAAGGTTATTTCGTTAAGATCTTTGTGGAAAACGTTTTCATAGGATTTTTAGAGTAATTCTCATGAAAAATTCATATCTTGAGCGGAAGAAATCGGTCGAGCAGTGGTAGATCTAGTCTACGAGTGGGGAGAAAGCGTTTTCTTTGTCTTGCTTGCTGCTACTTGTGTTCTCGATTCTTCTTTGTCGAAAATGTTTTGCTTTTTCGTGACTCGTTTGGTCCAATGAAAATTTGGAGCAATGCTTTGTGTTTGAGCATTTCTCATATAATTTTGAGTTTCATATGAAATTTGTTTTGTTAAGTCGAAAAGGTCCTCACGGATTTGTCTATCCGTCATCTTATCAGTCCGATGTTGGTACAGGTAGTCTAAACGTGTGGTTGCGATAAGAGAGCTGTGAAGTTCTTGAGACTATATTTTTGACCGTTTGGGTATGCTGCTAGAGCTTAGATGAATCAATAGATTGTTGTTTTCCTTTTGGATTATTTCGAAGGACCATTGCATTGCCTAAGTGTTTCGAGTTTAATTTTATAAAAACTGTTTCGCAAAATATCGTCGAGTTTAATTTTACAAAAACTGTTTCGTAAAATGTTTTCGAGTTTAATTTTATGAGAGTCATTTTTAAGATATTGTCGAGCTTAATTTTACGAATGTTGTTTCATAAGTTTAAAAAATATTTTCAAAAATATCGTCAAGTTCAATTTTAATTTGTTTCGTAAAATGTTGTCATTTTGATTTTACGAAAGTTATTCCATAAAATATTTTAGAGTTTGGTGAGATGCTCAAATTGACCCTGGAGAAACTTTCTCTCTAAAATAAGAGGTCTAGTTGTAGTAATTTGTGATCAAAATGACAAAGACTCTAATATTACTCAATAGACATTGTTTTCGACATAAAGCTAGAAGGTAACATTAGAAAGCAGTAAACATGTAATTTAATGAAAGTGCTTGTTAGTTTTCAAGATGAGGGGAAGCCAGACTTAGGTGAACTCTCAGGTACAATAGAAATGCAAATTAAATAAGTTATTAGGGATTTAAAAGACTGTTCTCAAACTCAAACTCAAGTTATAATTGTTCAACTGTCGTATATTAAGACTATTTAATGTGTAAAACTAGGACTTCAAACTCTCGTATGTAAATCCTCGGGGAGTGTCGATCGGCGCTTCTTGCGTAGCGTCGATCTATACTACTTCTAAACAAGCTTTAGAGAATAGGTTTGATGTGTTCTCTAACCACCTAGACCAACTCTCGTTTGCGCTTAGGTAATTAGATCATCTAATGTTTCAATTCAGGTAATAAGTCAAGCTTTCACTTGCACCAATTAATCTTAAGATCTAAGTTTAAGGTGGTCAATCCTAAACTTAGCGTAAGAACAACTAGATGAAGAACTAATTAAATTCCCTAACAACAATACAAATTTAGCTGACCATTAGTAAACTTTAAAGAACTCTGAATCTAACAATAAGAAATACTCAGACATAGTTATGGAGATCATGACGATAGTCTGAATGAATAGCATAAATGAGTAAAGAGATAGAGTATAGAAGATAATGAAGCATGTCTTACAAAACTGCAGAAAACCTTAATAAATATTCTAATATGCGGTTAGAGACTTGTTGTTCAATTCCTAGAACTTCTGGGAAAAAACTTGTAGTTTCCTCAAATCATCATTAAACTCGCGGATTGATGTGGTGTTGATCAATACTTGTCGACTAGCATCGATCGATGCTTCTCTTAAGATCAGACTCTGACTTCAATTCTTCAAGAGAGCTTCCTCAAAGCTCCAAAATGATCCAAAAGTTTAGCACTTCCAATAATTACATAGACCTGAAAAGACTATAAAACGACTTCAAATGCATATTAAAGACTCTAAAAACATACTTATATCATGATGATGCCTGACATACTCATCTACTGACATCATTTATGTAGTAAATGTGCAGGTTTCATTTTGGGAATATCGATCACTGAACACATGGATTCAACTTAAGCAGGTATATGAGTACACATGTAGTCTAACTCTAGTTTCTTTTCTTCCTATCTCTCCCTTCTCTGAACCAAAATTATTATTTTTATTTTTCTGATGAACAGTAATGCTGCTATAATCTGTCTTCTTAATCATAAGCAAAGTGTAGGTGAATAATTAGATTACATGAAATTTTCCTACTCTTCGGTTCTAGCTTTGTGGATCATTCAATCGAAGAAGAATAATGGGATCGCAGGAAATTTTCCTATCCTACTAAATCTCAGGAAATCATTACAATTTTTTTCTTTTGATGCTGAAGGAAATTGAGAGAAGGAAACAAGGAATATCCAGACTTTATCCTTTCCGATCTGAAAGAGGACTCCGATTCAGTGTATACCAAACCCCAAGACAAGCAAAGTAAGTTGATTAGGTTGGAAGTCCGCTTTGGTTTCTTTGGACTTTTTTAGCAGGCATAGATGTTACTTGCAGGTGATCCCCTTTGGTGTTTCCATTCAGTGCATCCTCCAGTCAACAAATTCAAAGAGTGGTGCTAAAGAGTGGTTATGTAGTTAGTAAAAATCAAAAGTTCATCATCTCTTTCTTGACTTTATAAAATAACTTAAAAATACATAATTGACTCTTAAAAATCCAAAAAATAAAACACAATATTAGTGATCATCTCCCCCAGACTTAAACAACATTGTCCCTAGTGTTATACAACCACAGATTGGATAAATAGAATTAAGATTAGAATTGACTAGTCGATTGAGAAGAAAAATCCGTACCTCTCTGTCTTGGGTGTCGATCGCCACGAGAAACGGTGTCGGTCTATACCTATTAGACTGAATAGTTCTGCTGCCAAGTTAACGTGTCAGGGTCCTAAAAGATCAGATTTGGTTCATCGGTCAGTATAATTAGCACTGTTAGACACTCAAATACACATTAGTAGCAAGAAATTAGATAGTCTCAAAGTCAAGCATAGTAAATAAAAGAAAAATAAGTGCGAACATAAGTCCAAATAAACCAAAAAGAAAAAAAGAAGTAGAAAAGGAGTAAAAAGATAAGACTACTCCTCATCGGTATCCTTGTCCTTATTTGGAATCCATGAAGGACCTGCAGTAGCTGGTTGTGATCTACATCACCTCTATCCTTGCCCAGATGGCATGTAGAGCGTTGACATAGTGTGTTGTTTATTGTTTTAGCAGAGTATAAGTATCCTAAATAATTAACTATCAAATTAACCATAATCTTAACACACACAATAATACTCTTGCCAAGAGAGATTAGGTGTAGTACTTAGGGATTGAATCCACAGAGAGCAAAGGCACTCAATAGATTTCTTATTTCTAAAGACTAAGCTAGGTAAATATATATATATATATATTGGTGGTGAACAATCAATTGAAGAAAATATTCCTTGTCAAGAAGTAGTATGCAATATGGAAATATGCTACTAATACAAATACGAAAAAGTGTTATTAATTAAAAGATATAAATATGAATGTAAATATACTAGATCTAGGGTTTCAAGCTAAATGAATTATAGGGGATAGGAAGCATGGAAATGTAAATATATTAGAACTCAAATATCAACTATTTTGACCCTTTTTACTCTAACTCTCGTACGCGAGCAAAAGGAAAGACCATGGATCGACGGCTAAGGCCTGGTGTCGATCGACGGTGAAATCAGAAGGAAGTGTGGGGGAGATTTGATAAGTCCACCAAACTTATTAGACTAGCTCTCGCATGCGCCTAACAGCCTAGTTCAACAAAATCTATTCTGGCACAAAACCTACTCTAGTACTTTTCCATGTCCTATCATCGAGATCCTAGTTAGCTACTCTAGAATGCAAGCCTTAAGCACAACTCAATTGATTGATATTAACTTGACCTAGCAATCTTATTTTTGTGCTAATCCGTGATTGCTATCATTCAATCCTAAATCTAATTGATAACTACTGAAACATTATCTTTGTCACAGAAATCGTAGATAAAATAGATATGAAATATTAAATAGATAAAAACCAAAGGAGTTCCAGGAGGACTCTGAAGGAGTCTCTCCTCTCTCTCCTAACCCGAATACAATATGAACAGAACTAAAATGTTGTAATAAATCTTTGTGTCCATTCTCTCTGTCTTTCTCAAGATTTAAATATAAAACCCTAAATTTAGGTCAAAACTCGTCAAAGGGTATTTTCATCATTCTGACTTAGGCTTTATTCATCGGCTGTCATCGATCGATGGCAAGTTTGCTATATCGATCGATATTGGGATTTAATCATCGGTCGACGCAAAGAGTTTTCCATTGATCAATGGCTTCGTCAACTCCCTAGATGATCAATTACGGATTCTTCTCCTGTAGATGCTCCAAAAGCTCCAAGTATCTCATATATCTCCAAAACGTTCCTTGACATGTAAATACTCTAAAAATAGCCTAGATATATAATAGACTCTAAATAGAGCCTATAACATGGCCTAAAACTGATAATAAATAGGCTGTATCAACTTCCTAGACTTAACCCTTTGCTTGTCCTCAAGCAAAACAATTTGTGAAAGAGGTTTTGAAAAGTGGAGACTCAAATAATATCTAAGTATAACTATCACCCTACTTTGTTGCAACCACATCCTATCAAGTCAATCACAAAGAAATTTTATGTATCCTATCCTAGTATATCAACCAAATCCATTATACCAACAACTTAGCAAATACTAACTTGACTCACCCCTCTACTGATCTCATTTCTTTGAATAAAATAAAAGTGCATGTTTTACCTTGGGAAAATCGATCAAAGAAGACATAGATTCTTACATCTGCAAGTATCTGAACAACTAGGCGCAAAGTGTTCTCTGATCCTTTTCTTCCCTCTTTTCTCACTTCTCTGAATCTTTTTAGATTTCTTCTTCTTTTATTATATATATTTTCGGCAAAGTTTGTAGGCGAATAATGGGATCATCTGTAATTTACCTATCCCTCGCTTCCAACAATGTGTGATCATTCCTCTGAATTAGAATAATGGGTTCATTGGTAATGTACCTACCCCTATACATCTCAGGAAATCATCTCAATCTTTTAAGCTTTGAAGTAGATGCTGAAGAGAGATAGAGAAGGGAACCAAAGGTGCAATGACTTGTACCTACAGACTTGCAGAAGGAATCCGATCCAATGTATACCGATTCCCAAAGCAAGCTAACAATGTCAGGATTAGTGTTGGAAATCAGCTTCAGTTCCTTCAAACTTTCTAAGTAAGTGTGGTATAGTGGCAGGATGATCCACTTTAGTATCTCTAGTAATCTCTGCAAACAACCTTCTAAGAATGGTACTAAAGTGTGGTTAGTCAATAATAAATCTTGATCATAATCTCCTTTTGACTCAATAAAACTTTTTGAAAAACTTATATATATAGCAAATAAAACTCAAAACAAATCAAATAGCGTTAGCGAACCTCCCGCAAACTTAAATTACACTATCCTCAGTGTAAGCCGCCCCAGATTGGTTAGGGAAAATTAAATCATAAGTAAATAGCTTAAGAGAGAAACTCGATATGAGACTTTGTAAAAGAGTGTCGATCGATGTGAGGTATGTTGTGTCGATCGATGGTCGCGATCCATTGTCGACTGATGTGTATGCTTTGAACTCGATAGATGGTACACCTGTAGGTTTCTACTTTTTTTTTATAAGTATAAAACTTAAAATATGAAACAACAATAGTAAACCTACCTTAGACTTAAACAACACTATCACCAGTGCAGTGTTATTCAGTCCGAGATTGGTGAAGAAAATAAACATAAGGACACAATTTAATAAAGGAAAACAATATACCTGCTCGATGATGGTGACCGTCGATCGACATAGTTAAGTGGCGATCGATCGATGCTAAGGTTACTTCATCGATTGATGTTGGCCAGCTATTGATCGATGCTCTGTGCAGACTCATGTTCCTTTTTCTTTTAAAAATTACTAAACAGTGGGTTGCCTCCCACTTAGCACTTGGTTATAGTCTTAAGCTCGACGTTTGAACTTTCTGACTAGTATGGAGGTTTATCAACACTTGGAAAACAAGTGTCTGCATCTTCTCTGCTCATCATAAACCATGTACCAATAAAGCTCTTCATTGCTTCATCACTTCTAGTTTTCTCATTCTTTGTAACCTCTCTAGCAACCTCCATTGAATCTATTCTTCTTTGTAGGTTGTCAATATTGCGTTGTAGCATTCTAAGTCTTGCAGTTGTAGTGTCTGATAAATCTTCCAACTGTTGAGAAATATCTTCCTTCATTAGGCTCTGAGAGAAAGCAATCTCATCAAACCTATCTTCCAATTGCGTTTCTGTTGTTGTCTTATGTTTGTTAGCTACGGTGTCGATCGATTGTCGTAGGGTGCCGTCGATCGATGCTCGTTCTTCTGGCCAAAACGCATGCTGTCTTTGTATAGCATCCAAATCTTGATTCATCTCATCCATGCGTTTAGTCAAACCGGTGAGGCACTTGTCTATAGGATAATAGACATCATCAAGCCTCGTGTAGAACTCATCCAGTGAAATCTCTTGAGCTTTGTAAATCTCATGCACAATATCATCAATCTCTGCTCTATTGTATGTCCTTTGATTCTCCATAGAAATACTGATCCGTGCTGCATGTTCTGGTAAACATTTGTATCTCTGCTCAAACATAGTAGCTCTCTCTAGAACTGCTCTGATGCCTTCAGCTTGCACATTCACTACTCTTCCATATGTAGCTCGTGCATTACCATTCTCATCTCTGTAGAGGCCATACTCATATTTCTTTTCTCAATGGAAAATTCTTCTGCCCTTAGCATCATATACTCTCGTACCATGCTCGATACAGCCGTCGATCGATGCTGGGTTGATCCCGTCGATCGATGTTGAACTCTCCAGATTATAAGCAGTTGAAGTACCAAATTTTTGAAACTTCGGAAGGGTGTTGTCGATCGATGCACCCTGTATGCTGTCGATCAATCTAAGATGTGGAGACGTGTATGGAATATTACTACGGATCAGCTCGTTCTTTTGCTTCTCAATGTCGATCGACGCTGAATAATATACTTTGATCGATGCGCGTTTATCCACTTTCGCCCAACTGGCGTCATCCGATACTAGGTCGTGGTATTCAATCAGCTTTCCTTCTCCATCGATCGATGGTGTATAGTGTCAGTTGATCGATGCTTGATTACCAAGTTGTTGTCCGAACAGATTTCCAGCTCCATTGGCCATTGCAAGCATTTTGCCATCATTTGAATCTAGTTTCGACTCTGCTTCTTGGTCAGTATCGATCGATGGCGAATGGTTGCCGTTGATTGATGTCAATTTCCGAGTTTATGGGAAACTTGGAAAATACTAGCATCTTCCATTGCAATACCACGATACTTGATTAGCTCTTCTTCTCTGTAATCTTCGTCGTACTCGAGGTAGGCTGGGCTGTAATTGCCATCTGCGTAGCAGGTATTGATCGGTTCTGGGGTTAGGCCGTCGATCGATAACGAAGGGTGGGGATCGACCGATTGCTGAACAGCAATCGCATCAATCAATTCTCTGGGTTGGGTGTCGATCGATGCTACATCTTCAGGGTTCTCGTTGAACTCATAATTGCAGAAGCATGTGGCCACAAGTTCTGCATCATTAGACAACTTTGTGAGGGCAGGTTTATTCTTATAAAATTTCATAATTAATATTAGGATCAATCAAGAAAAGTCACAATCTGTTAGTCTTCATGTCGTAGATAGCTCCCACGGTAGCCATGAATGCTCTCCCAAGTAGTAGTGAAGAGTTCCAATTGATCTGAATATCCATCACATGGAAGTCTATAGGGACTAGGACATTTTGAATCTGAAGTAGGACATCTCTACAGATACCACCTTAATCAACTCTGGAGCAATCCACAAAAACGAACGAATCACTGGAAGGCTCCACTCTCAGGTTCAACTTTTCTGCCATAGCTCTTGGTATGATGCTCACTGATGATCCGGTGTCGCAAAGGGCATTAGGAAACTTGTGACCTTTGATCAAGCATGGAATCACGAACTTCCCAGGATCACTTTTTTCAGAATGATTCTCTGCCCTAGAGATATCATATTAGTGACTTTTGGTAGATGAACTCATTTCGTTGCTGGAAACCATCATCGATTCTACAGTCTCTCCGTCAATCGATGGTTGAGGGTTATCTCGATCCTACTAACTCCATGGGTACCGTCGATCGATGCGCCTTGATCTGCTTTGATCGATGCATGTGCGACCTGTCGAACAAACTCGAATTTTCCACACGGGAATCCCCCTCTTGTAGTCTTTCTCTCTTGACTTCTACCCAAAAATCGTCATCAGTTAATGCATTGTCAACCATTTCTTCAATCTTGCTTCCTTGAGTTTCTGGTAGGAATACTCATAACCTTTGTTGTTGTTGAAGGGTCTTCGCTGTGAATTCTGATTAAAATTACTCTTTTGACCATTTCCATAGGAGTTCTTGTTGAAACCTTCATTCCCTTGTCTCTGGAAACCATTCCCATCAATGTAGTTCACATCCTCTTCATTCTCATCATCTCCAGACTCCATTGCTTCCACTTCTGCGAAAGTGACTTGCTTCCTGAGAAACTTCTGAACACTATCCAGTTTTACCTTGACTTCTTCAATCTGGTCATTCCTCATTGATGGAGTTGATTTCTTTCTCTCAAAATCTGTGTTTGTGGTGCTGATGATGGATGCCATATTCTCAATCAACCTTGTAGCCTCTTCAGGACTTCTGGTGCTATAATTTTTTTCATTCGCTGTGGCCAAAGCCATATGGTACTGTAATCCAATACCTCTAAAGAAAGGGCTGAGAAGTTGCACTTCGTTGAACTCATGATGTGGACAATCTCTCTGGTATGATTTGAATCTGATCCAGGAGTTTATGAAAGATTCTGAAGGGTCTTATGAAAAGGTAACAATCTTCCTCCTCAGGTCTTCTGCTCATGCGTCATCAAAGAAGTTGCCAAGAAAGCATTCTTGATGTCAGTCGAGGATGTCAAGGATCCTGGTGGTAACTGCTTGAGCCAATATGAAGCTTCTCCAGCAAGTGAGTACTTGAAGAGCTTACAAAAAAAGATAATCCTCACGGACTCCAATGGCTTTAATTGCATTCACTAGATCTTCAAATCGCTCCAGATGATCCATAGGGTGCTCATGTCGCAGCCCATGGTAGGGTGTCTATGCTACAAATCCGAAGAAGGCGGGCTTGATTTCAAAATCGTGTCTCTGAAAATCTGGAGGACGAATGGCGGATCTGTTAGCTTAGTACTGGTTTGGACGGTTGTAAACAACCAGTGTTATCTGAGCAGCTTGGGCATTAGCTTCAGGTTGAGCTTCTGCATCAGGGATTATGGTCCCATGATCGTCTACCTTATCACCTGCTGCATTACACAGGTGACCGTCAGGGTCACGCAGGTCTCCGTTCTCATCCTCTGCTTCTGTCGATTGATGCAGGTCGGTTGATGTCGATCGATGCTAAGTGATCAATGTCGGTCAATGTGAGTAAGTTGATGTTGAACGGTGGGTGTAGGTTGAAGTTGATCGAAGCTAAGTGATCAATGTTGATCGACGGTGGAGTTCAGATAATGGTCGATATGGTCCGCGAAGAAGTGTCGGTCGACGCGGTACTAGTGTTGTCGATCGATGCTTGTCGTCTTTCTTTGCGGATCACGCATTCAAGTCTGGGAGGATCAGAGGATAATGCTAGTTCTTGCCTTTTATTGCTCTTGGTGCTTCTTTGCATGTACCTGAAAACAAAAGAAAATTAAATTATTAGGAACTTAAAATTAGTAACAACCCTAGACTAAATTCTAAAAATTAAATCTAATGGCGATCAATGTTACCCGGCAATGGCGCCAAATTTGACATTGTGTGTTGTTTATTGTTCTAGCAGGGTATAAATATCCTAAAGAATTAACTTTAAAATTAACCATAATCTTAACACACACAATAATACTCTTGCGAAGAGAGATCAAGTGTAGTACTTAGGGATCAAATCCACAAAGAGCAAAGGCACACAATAGATTTCTTATTTCTATAGACTAAGCTAGGTAAATATATATATTAGTGGTGAACAATCAATTTAACGAAATATTCCTTGTCAAGAGGTAGGATGCAATATGGAAATATGCTACTAATGCAAATATGTTATTAATTAACTAGATGTAAATATGAATGTAAATATGCTAGATCTAGGGTTTCAAGCTAAATGAATGATAGGGGATAGGAAGCACAAAAATGTAAATATACTAGAACTCAAATGTTAACTATTCTGACCTTTTTTACTCCAACTCTCGTATGCGAGCAAAAGAAAAAACCATCGATCGACGGCTAAGGCCTGGTGTTGATCGACGGTGAAATCTGAAAGAAGTGTGGGCGAGATTTGATAAGTCCACCAGACTTATTAGACCAGCTCTCGCATGCGCCTAACAGCCTAGTTCAACAGAATCTTTTATGGCACAGAACCTACTCTCGTAGTTGTCCATGTCCTATTATCGAGATCCTAGTTAACTACTCTAGAATGCAAGCATTAAGCACAACTCAACTGATGGATATTAACCTGACCTAGTAATCCTATTTTTGGGTTAATCCATGATTGTTATCATTAGGGTTACAGAAATCATAAATAAAATATATATGAAATATAAAATAGATAAAAACCAAAGGAGTTCTATGAGGACTTTGAAGGAGTCTCTCCTCTCTCTCATAACCCTAATACAAAATGAATAGAACTAAAATGTTGTAATAAATCCCTGTCTCCATTCTCTCTGTCTTTTTTAAGATATAAATATAAAACCCTAAATTTAGGTCAAAACCCGTCATGGGTATTTTTGTCATTCTAACTTAGGCTTTATTCATCGGCTGTCATCGATCGATGTCAAGTGTGCTACGTCGATCGATCTTGGGCTTTAATCATCGGTCGGCGCCAAGAGTTTTCCATCGATCGATGGCTTCGTCGACTCCCTAGATGATCAACTACGGATTCTTCTCATGTATATGCTCCAAAAGCTCCAAGTATCTCATGTATCTCCAAAACGTTCATGGGCCTATAAATACTCTAAAACATAGACTAGACACACATAATAGACTCTAAATAGAGCTTATAACATGGCCTAAAACTGGTAATAATTAGGCTATATTAAGCGTCCACCATAACACGCTGGTAGTGGATGATTGTGGTCTGATCCACAAATGGCCTGTCATGGATGATTGTGGTCTGATCCAAGCGGATCCCGAGGTGTCTAAAGATCAGTGTAAGAAGACTCCCCATTGTCTCCTATTTTGCGGCTGTCCGGCGAATGGTTTGTTCTTCAGTGAGACCAGGTGCTCAGCAATTACGGCTCCTAGGTTGACCAGATGCTCATCGTCCGGTCCCTTAATTTCGCCGATCCTGACTAAGTCCCTGACTAAGTAGTACAGCAGTATCAGCTCCTTCACCCTTACTTTGTTTGGTTTCGTTCGACGCCTCTCAGACTTATTGGTTCTTTATGTTTTTCTTTCTATTATTATTATTATTATTTATTTTAAAATAATTATTAATATATACATATATATATATATATTTAGTTAGTTTTAAAAAAATGAATTTAAATCCCAAATTGGAAAACTCATAATAAATCTTAAAAATATTAGTAATATATTAATGTACCAGTGGGTTGCCTTCCACTAAGCGCTTGTTTTAAGTCATCTAGCTTGACTTTCTTGACTGATCAATCACTAGTTGGCAATCCTAGACGCATAATTTGCTTGTACGGTATATCTGCCTTTGCCCAATAGTGCTTTACTCTCTCTTCGTTCACCATGAACTCTTCTCCTTTAGCGTTTATTAGCAAGATGGTTCCATAGGGTCTGATTTCCTTAATTGTAAAGGGGCCTGAACCGCATGAATTTAATTTTCCATGGAAAATTGTACAAACGGGAATTGTATAGAAGCACTTGGTCATTTGGTTTGAAATGTCTGGAGATTTTCTTCTTATCGTGATAAGCATTTGTTCTTTCTTTGTAGAGCTTTCTAGTTTTCATAAGCGTTGTCTGATTTCTTCTAACTCATTTAGCTGTCTTGTGTTCTAACTCCACCATAAGGTGACATGCTTTCCCATAAAGTAAGTGAAATGGTGTAGTTCCCACTAGCGTTTTAAATGAAGTTTTGTAAGCTCAAATTGCATCATCCAACTTTGTAAACCAATCTTTTCATGTTTTTCCTACTGTCTTTTCGAATATCTCCTTGATCTGATGGTTACAAACTTCTACTTATCTATTGGTCTGAGAATGATAAGGTGTAGCTACTCGATGGTGAACTCAATGCTTTTAAGCAGGTTTTCAAATATTTTGTTGATGAAGTGAGTATCCCCATCACTTATGACTAATCAGGGAACTCCAAATTTAGGGAAAAGGTGTTTTTGAAAAGTTGTATGACTACGACAGCATAATTTTTCGGTGTTGTGATTGCATCTACCCATTTAGATACATAGTCAACAGCGACTGTGATGTATTTATTTCCAAATGAAGAAGGGAAAGGGACCATAAAGTTGATGCCCTAACAATCAAACACTTCCACTTCGAGTATGAAGTTATGCTGCATCTCGTGCTTTTTGCTGATTTTTCCTCTTCTCTGCCAGCGATAACATTGTGATATGTAAGATTGAGAATCTTTAAACATGCTGAGCCACCAGAAACCTACCTGAAGAATTTTAGACACAGTCTTTAAACTCACAAAATACCCAGCATAATCATATAATTGGTAGTGGAATAGGATATTTGGAACTTAGGATTCTGTGACGTAACGTCTATATATCCCGTCATAACATTGCTTATAGAGGTAGGGCACGTCCCAATAATATCTTTGAATTTCTCTCAAAATTTTATTTTTAGTATCTCCTTTAAATGTTTCTGGCTCTACCACAGCCCGTCTGAATTGGTTGCAGTTAACGCACACACACCCGACTTAAACTTTTACCTCTAGGAGAATCTTGTCCAGTTTTCGTAGGGTGGCAAGAGACATTGATATCTATATTGACCATCACTTCTGTAGGTGGATGAGATTGTTCCTTGTTTGAGGTGTCGGTCGGTGCTCATGGGTATCGATCGGCACTTCCTCAGATGTTACACGCACAATACCTATAAACGTTGATTCTATATCATAGACATTTTTGGTGGGTAGGAAGTCATCAATAGGGACTTCGTCTTCATTTCTATTTCGTGTGCGATGATCGGAAAATCTATTTTCTACACCTCTTTTATCTTTGATCTCGATATCAAATTCTTGGAAGAGCATAATCCATCTCTAGAGTCTCGGTTTTGCATCTTTCTTTTGCATTAAGTATTTCAAGGCAGTGTGGTCTGTGTGAACAACTACTTTGGAACCGACTAGGTGATGGTAAAAAAATTTGAAAGAAAATACAACAGTTAGTAATTCCTTTTCCGTTGTTGCACAATTTATTTGTGCATCGTCAAGAGTCCTACTAGCATAGTAGACGACATGTAGCTTCTTTTCTTTTTCTGTCCAAGTACTACGCCTAATGCGAAATCGCGTATGGTGCATATTAGTTCGAAAGGTAAACTCCAATCTGGAGCTTGCACGATAGGAGACGTCACTACAGCTGACTTAATCTCCTTAAAAGCATTTAAATAATCAAGGGTGACATCAAATTTGACTTCTTTGCACAGAAGAGTTGTAAGGGGTCTAGCTATTTTGCTAAAATATTTTATGAATCTTCTGCAAAATAAAGCATTCCCCAGACAATTTCTTATATCTTTCATCTTAGTGGGTGCTGGCAATACGGTCATTACTTCGACTTTAGCCCAATCTACCTCGATACCGGCTGAAGAAACTTTGAGTCCCACAACAATTCATCATTAACCATAAATTAGCATTTCTCCCAACTAACGACTAGATTATTTTCCTCAATTCTGGCTAATACCTTGCATAAGTTGTCAAGAAACGACTTAAAATCAGATCAATACACTGAAAAATCGTTTATCAAAACTTCCATGAAATCTTCAATCATATATGTGAAGATGGACATCATACATCTTTGGAAGGTGGCGAGAGCATTACAAAGTCGAAAAGACATCCTTCGGTATGCGAATGTACCGTATGGACAAGTGAAAGTTGTCTTCTCTTGGTCGTCCGGATCAACAATGATATGGAAAAATCCGGAATACCCATAGAGAAAACAATAATATTGGTGATTAGCAATCCTTTCTAGAATCTCATCTATGAAGAGCAGGGGAAAATGATCTTTTCTTGTAGCAGCATTCAGCTTCATGTAGTCTATGCACATCTTGTGCCCAGTAACAGTCCTTAAGCGATCATCATGTCTTTAGCATTCTTTATTAATGTAACCCCTCATTTCTTAGGAAACACATGTACCAGGACTGACCCAATTCTTGTCTGAAAATAATATATAATTCCTGCTTCTAGAAGTTTCATAATCTCTTTCTTCACCACCTTTTTCAGATTTGGTGACTTGAAGGAGAGAGAAAGGCAGTGTGGTGAGGCTGAGGGGAGAAAAAGGTTGTGTGGCGAGGCTGAGGTAAAAGAGGGTGTGTGTGGAAAGATTGAGGAAAGAGAGAGAGTGTGTGTGGCAGGATGGTAGAGAGAGAGAGAGATTCTGTGTAGCGAGATGGTAGAGAGAGAATGTGTGTGTGGTAACATGGAAGAGAAAGAGGATTGTATTGGGCGACATTGAGTTCATGAGGGGTGGTGATGCCTTTTCACCGTTTTCATTCCCTCCGTTGATCGCCTTGTAGACTTTCAGAACTATTTTGTTTGTTTTACAAGTTTTCCGCAAAGATTTCTCAAAGTTGTTTTGTGGAATCTTATCTCAGAGACTCTCCTATGAGATTCTTTCGCGGAAACTTTCTGATATTTCGTTTTATGGAAGATTGTTTAGTAAAACTCGTCACTTTTTCCAAAAACCTTAAATAAGAACGTTAATCCGATCACTTATTGTTTGGATATACATTCTATTAGTCTTTGTCTAAGATGAAATATACAAAGTTTGTTCTTGTCCCCTTATGCAAATAGGTTTGGCATATGTTGTATAGTTTCTTCGACATTTCTAGCTCATATTTTCGTAAGACATAATTTTTCGGTGGATTTTAATCGTTGATTTGGCCATTGCCGATTTTGACCCCAACAAGGCTTGCATTAAACTAATCACTTAGTGTACGATTCTAAGTTTTATCTATTAATCAAAAGTGTTTTAGGTTGCTAGACATAGCATGAATGAGCAACTCGTCCCTAACCAACGAAAGTAGATATTAAGGCGATAAGAACTGATGGATTCTGAGAATTAATTTTATCATCATATTTTAATTCAAACGACAGTTTAGGTATTAAGATTGCTTGATTAAAAGGGAGATACCACGAAAGTGGATCGATCTTTATGTGTATTATAAATTCTAGACTTGTTTTAACAGATCCTTGAACAGTTATATGGCTCATAATCACTTGACACCTGATACATCATTCTAGGCTCAGCTCTTTCACAATCTGAAAACCAACCCAATCCAACTCTAATACTTGCTTTGTTTTGATGTTTTTATTTGCATTAATACGACTTGTCTTAGCTTGATATCGAACTCATAAGAACAAAGCGTCAAAACTGTCCTTTGGAATTGAATCTTAAATATCACAATAGCCATTGTAGCTTGCAGTAGAAAAAAATCCATTTTTACTGTATCAAGCTTGTGTTGTGCTTTGTTCTGCAACGCGAGAACGAGAAGCTTGGTTGCACCATGACGAATAGCGTTATTGTTGCTCAAACGATGCAGCGCGCCTATGGGCCTCTGCTATTCTCGTCGGATAACTGAGCTAACTCTGTTTGTAGCTGGGGACGCAGACCGCCGATGAACCTTGAAACCAGTTTTTCAGCACTGTCATAAATTTCCGTTCTAGTCAATAGAAGGGAAAATTGTCGGCATATTCATCCACTGAGTAGGAACCTTGTCGGAGATTCTTGTACATTGTGCACTCATAATTGTGCGATAAGAATGTAGCTTTCAGATGTTTCTTTCGGTGTCTCGTCGTCTTGACCTGTTTCCACCATGACTCTGCATGACCACGAAACTTCATCGCCACCAGAGGTACAAGTCTTTCCTCTGGAACTTGTTTGAAGTCCAATAATTCATCCACCGTTGCTAGCCAATCAAGTAGAGCTTCACCACGAGATCCGCCATGGAATTCAGGTATTTCTACCTTGAAAGAGGATTCTCAGCATTGATTGGGTGGTCGCAAACGAACCATATCATCCCATCGTTGATAAGGTAGACGACGTTCTCTTCGACGTGCAAACTGGTTGTTGTCTTCCGAGCATTCATTCATCTTCTGTTACATCTTCGTGAAAGAGTGGATTGTTGCTTGTTAATCTTTGCGAGATCATATCACCCATCTCCAAGATTGAAGCATTGATGGTACTTTAAATATTTTCCTTCATCGTCAGAAAAGCTTGGCGGAACTCTGTCCAATCTCTAGCTTCTCGAGGAGTGTTTGGAGCATTGGTTTTCCTCTGTGGTGGCATAGTTACAGGAAAGAAAGAATTCCAAAACGTTTTGTATCTGATACCATTTGATATAAAGACTTCCTAAGAACAATGATTCGACAAGAACTCGAGAGGGCTTGAAGAATGATATGGTCTTGGCTATGTTGATACTCTCAACATGACAAGAGAATATTTAATATTTGGTGATACTCTCCATAAGATTAAAAGAAGGTAGAATACTCTTCTAGGTGCTTTAAAAGCTCTAATTTGCAATTGCTATTATTAATCAAAAGGTTAGTTTATTTACATGACACTAGGCTAGTTTATATATAAAACTAAGAATCGTATACTCAAAATCTAATAAAGATTCATATAAATATAAACATAATATATATATATATATATATATATATATATATATATCCTCTTAACACCAAAACAAAACAAAACAAAAAAGAAAAGAAAAGGAATCATCGTTGTGCCAACTAAGATTGGGTAAAATACCTGTAAATTTTGATTCATTTTATTATTTGTTATGATTCAAACCGAAAATCCGGATATCAGTAACTCTACGAAGCAAAGCAAATACTAATATGTAATATTTGTAAGTAACAAAGGAAATCATAAATACTAAAAAAAAATGAAATAAATATTTGATATAATCCGCTATATGCATATATACACATATATTTTATATAAGTGTTACAATATTTTTATTTATTAAATTTAATATATTAGTTATTAGAATTTTGAAAGGTAAATATTTTTTTGTAATAAAATATTATTATTATTTATTATTTTGCATTTTGCATTTTTATTTAATTTTAATTTTTTTTTATTTTTATTTGAACGAATTGAATCAGATATCCTGTTAAAAATCCAAAAATATGAGTATTTGGGATACTGAATATCCAGATTGCTACGGATCGAATCAAATAAGATAATTGCTTATTTAGATGAAACGAACCGAGTCACAAATACCTCCAAAAACTCAGATATTCGATATGTGCACATGTGCTTGTACGGTACATCAGAAGTCAATATAGTCCAATTGACCATTAAAATATTATATAAAAGCAGAGCACTAGAAATCTTGCTAAAAAGAAAAGATGTTCATTAAAATATATTCATTAAATTTTGCTAAAGAAAAAAGTTGCTCATTAAATTAGTTAAGAATTACAAATCTTGTTTACAATAGAAAGTTCATTAGATTTTTTTTTCTTTTTTTCATCAACATACAAACTCAATTAAGATTTTGCGAGCCATTTTGGTAACTTTGCATCCATGTGAACGACGAAAGACGATTGCTTTTGAGCACTATATGTCTGGTTGTCTGCCCTTGTATTATGTGTTTTGGGGACATGTATGATCTCTGAGTTATTAAAACTCTCTCTCATGATCCGGATAGTTTCCAAATAGATTGCGTATGCTGGCTATTATGTTAGTTTGGAAACCATATTCACCAATTAAGAACAGTCCATTGGAAACGTCATGTGAAATTGCCGTAAATTCTCCATACTTTCTAATGTCCAAATGAAAGTCTCTATTTTGGCACTGAGGGGGTGATAGTCTAGCACTTTTGTTTCTCGCTCTCATCAAACCGTCAAGTCCTTCTAGAGTGCTATCCCATCCTTGTCCTGAAAAAAATATCATGTGCTTTTCAAGATCCATCCATGAAACACCATCGTCATTAAATCAGAGGCAGTGATGCTGGAATTGCTTTCCTATGTTGTGCAAGTCAATGAGAATGTAATGTTTGTGCCTCAAGCCATGTGTATGCTTCAGTTTCTGCCAATTGGATGGTATCCCTTGGATCCATGTCTATATTACTAAAAAACATATTGTTCCTTCCTTTCCAAATATACAAGAGAATCCATACAAATTGATGATTCTCCATGTGTGGTGTGTCTCTCCAAAACAAATTAACCATATTTTGCAAAAAATAGATTGGGTGAAAAAACTTTGTGGATTCGAGGGGATGCTTGAAAGAGCCCAAACTTGGATAGCCAGAGGACATACAAAAATATATGATCTATTGATTCCTCTTCTTCTCCACAACGTGCACATTGTGTGTCTCCTTGTACCTCTCTTGCTAGCAGATTTATCTTGACTGATATACAACCTAAGAAAATTTTCCACAGAAAAATGATTAAATCTTCAGTGGACATCGTATAAATCTAGGGATGAGCCTTCAAAGGAGTAATAGTTGTTCCAAAACTTGGAAGAGTTTTTCCTGTATCTGGATACCCCCTCTCCACATGATACCTGAATTTACTGTGTATTTTCTATTATTGGTATAATGTATTCCATCTTTATTGAGTAATTGGTGTCGACTTAACAGTATTATCTCTATTATATTTGCATCGTACTGGTCCACCAAAGCTCTAATCACCTATGAATTCCATGTTCGTGAAGTTGTAAGTATGAGTAAATCCATTGTAAGGTCCGGTTGAAGATTTTTTTGATTATTGTTTGCTAACCTTGGGTGAGTGCTTGGGAGCCAATGATTATTCCATACTGAGATGGAGGACCCTGATCCCACTCTTTTGATTAGTCTTTTCCTTACCAGAGGTCTGGCAGAGACTATACTACATCATCCATAAGAAGGAGAGTATGATTTTATCGGTTCTAGGGGTAAAGCAAGAAAATAAAGTACCAGGTTTCTCGATCAATCGCCAAAACTGTTTTCAAACGTAGCCGTATTAAAATTCACTATATCTTTAAATCCTAATCCCCATTCATCCTTCTGTACTAATAATTATCCCATAATTTCCAATGCATGCCTCTAGAACTTTTCCCTGGAATCCACAAAAATTGTGCAACTGCACTCGTCAATTTTTTTATTATGGTCTTTGGAATGCGTTTACAAGACATTACATGATTTGGTAATGTTGTAATCACTGACTTGATGATCACCTTCATTCTCCCTTTTGAAAATAATTTAAAGGTCTAACCATTGACTTTGTTATTGAGCCGATCCTGAACAAAGCTAAATATCTGCGTTTTTGAACAACCAATAGAATGTGGGAGATTGACGGGCATGCCCTTGCCACCTTTATACTTGTTAGCCTTTATTGTATTTCAGCCTTTGTAATGTTTGCAATTAAAGTTTTTGTGCACATAATGAAAAAGTAAGGAGAAAGTGGGTCATCCTGCAGTAAACCTCTATGTGGGGTGAAAAGCCCACGTGGTTAACCATTCAGTAATACTTTATATTGGATTAAAGATATGCATTCAATGATCAACTGAATTCATTGAGGATCAAACACATTTTATGTAGCAATGCCTTAATAAAAGCCCCTCCACTATATTGTATGCTCTATATCGGGTGTTTTTCTCATATTTGTTTTGATTGCCATAAATTTACTCTAACAAAATTTACTCATTCTGAGACCATGAAACATTTCCTGATCAGTGAGGATATTGTCTGATATTAATCACCAAACCACAAAAATCTATTTTGTTTCCAAAATAAGGGATGGTAAACAGTCATTTAACCTTTGACACAAAACCTTCGAGATAATCTTACATCATACATTGCAAAGACTTATAAGTCATAATTCAGTCGTCCTTGTAGGTCTCTCCGTCTTTGGGATCAAACATATATTTGTCAGATTCAACCTAGCATTTAACTGTCCAGTTCTTAAAAAAAAAGTATTGACCAGCCTCCACGACGAAACTGGAAAGTGGACGACAATTACTTTTTCCACCCCTTTTATCCTCTGTCGTCCACTTTCCAGTTTCGTCGTGGAAGGTCACAATTCAATTTTCATTCTATGTTGTTTTGTTAAAGTATGATAAAATTTAGTATTAAAATCTCTTAAATTGTACCACATATTTCTACTCTTCTGATGCCAATATTCTTCTTCATTCTTGTATATTTCTTGTAGTTTCCTAAAGACATCCACAATTTCCTCCTAAGACTTAATATCATTTGATTGAACTTTCTTCAGTGTTCTTTCGAGTTTGCTTATCCTCTCTTTCCTATATAAAAGATTATTTTTCCTCCATTTAACAATTTCATAACGCCAATTGCCAATTTAGTGACCTTGCCAATTGCCAATTTAGTGACTTTGCCAATTGCCAATTGCAAGTTCATTAGATTAAAAAACCTTTAACGTATATTATAAGCCTTATACCAAAGCACCAACATATATTCACTAATTATATTATCTGAATTTTATTTTCTCCAATTGGTAATTTATTTTCGCTCGGTTAATTTCAAATTTCACTTTCAAGGAATCTTGCCTCAAGATAACTTACATCATTATGAATAGTGTCTCCACAAAATGATGATATTTTATTTAAAAGTTCTAGTTCTTGAATTTTTTTGTGAAACTTTTTTGATATTTAATTAATTCACTTTTATCAGTCATCTAAAAAGTATTTCAGTTACATATTCACTAAAAATCCATTCAGAGAAAAATTCATTGTGAAGCTTCATATTTATGACAAAATATTTTCCACAAAGAGTTCTGATTTCTTTTTGAATGCATAGGTACATATTTTTGTCATCACTCGTAAATGAAAATAAACATCACCAAATCAGTACAAATTAAGACAAAATAGTCATTAGTTTGTTTTGATACGTAAACGACGCATCATTCATAATATTTACTAGGTTAAGACCTGCGCCTTGCGCAAGGTGAATTTATTCTATACTATTTTTTCAAGATTATTATTTGGTTAATCTAATATTATGTATTTATACAGTTTCATAATCTTTTATATATTCTGTATACTTTGTAAATGTGAATCCTATAACAATCAAATGTTTTGTATTGGGAGAACTACATCTGGACTTAATTTTTATTCAATGGATCGTATTCGATTATGACTAATCTTGGCCCATTTTTTGTAATATTTTTCTTGGGCTGGATTGGTCACTTGAATTCTATTAATATATATAGTATCAATTCTGTGTTTCAGAATCTTTATTTTTAGAAATTGTCGGCAACAAAGTACTTTCCTAATAAATAAATAAAAGATGTGTTTGCAAAGAAAATTTTAAGATTCTTTCTTTGAGATTTTCCATCTGATAACTGTATTTTTGTTTGTTCAACTTCAAGGTAACACATCTTCTTCCCTGTGAAACTAACAGAAAATTTATGTTCCTTTACAAACTCAGACATTCACGGAATTAAAGATCTTCTTTGCGTGCTTGTAATAATTCTGCTCGGTATTTGTCATGTCATATGCAGTGTAGCATATGTAATTAAAAAAAAAATGAACACAGCATCCATGAAATTAGTATATTAAATAAATATTAGTTGTATTAACTTTGTAATTGTTTGTTTCTGATCGCCACAATCAAAGAGAATTTATATTGGCAGAATTTTATGGACCAACTGAGTTGGGCCAACAAAATGGTTCTAATTAATGGATCAGAATATCACCACATTATTATTAGACCAGGCATGTATTTGGAGTTATATGGGCTGCGACTTAGTCCATCAGATTGCATATCTCAGTTTCTTCTTTCTTTTTTCACTGGAAAGAAAATAATAACAAAAGGGATTAGGTTTTGACTTGTACTATCAAAATTTGATCGGTTCTTTTTTCATTCTTCACCACTCATCATTATGTTTCGATTCTTCTTTCGATCAATTCCAAGTTTTTAGTGTGGTAAACTATCTATGTCCCTGCATGTCTTGTCGTACACTCAGTAGTTTATGAAAAGAAGATCTGAAATCTACAAATGTGGGATATGTGTTTCAACTACATATATGACAACGAATCTCATGTTAGTATCTTCTTATTTTGTCAAGTTACCCTTAATTAATTTGTTATTTTAGATCAGCTGATAGTTTGAACAAAATTATTATTTACCTTTCATTTAAGATTTCCATGTTGTTACTTTAGTTCGGCTTTGTTGGACTCTCAATCTGAGATGTTAACTTAGTCTTAAACAGATGCTTAAATATAACTTCCACCACGAATGTTGACAGAAAAGAAAAATAAAAACTTTTAAACATTAATAGAAAACACCAACTGCAAATGATACATGTGAATTGGAGAACACATATCCCACATGATAAAGGGGATACATTAATAGTAAACACCAATTACTAGTGTTACATGTGATAAATTGAAAATTCAAAAAAAAAAAATTATACTTTGCATGGTGAGTTTATAGTTAAATTATATGAAAAACAAACTGAATTATAATTAAATATAGTACAAAATGTATATCCAGGTGATAAATTAATAGTAAACACCAATTGCTAGTGATACAGGTGATAAAATTGAAAAATCGAAAAAAGTAAATTATATTTTGCATGGTGTGTTTATAGTTAAACTATATGAAAAACAAACTGAATTATAATTAAAAATATATATATCTTAATGCAATAACCAAAAACATAATCCTAAGTAGCCCAGTTATGATTGGTAAAATAAAGCCCATTAATACATTAACTATTCCCCCGTAAAAGGTCGCAACAACGAAACGTGTTCACTGAAAAAGATGGATTTATTTTATTTCTTTGTCGGTGTCTCTTAGTTATCTCTTCTTCCGTTGACAAAAAAAAACTATCTCTTCTTCTCCGAGGTTCATCAAAACCTTAACCAAATCATAACTAAAAGAAGTCGTTTTCTGTTTATCAAAACAGTTTACTCTATTCTCAAAGCCATTCAATCTACTTATTATCTAAAGGTTAGTCTATCAGATTTTGGTTTCTAAACTTTTCAATATTGAACAATTAGGGTTTGAATCGCTAATAGATTTTTGATTTATTACTTTCTCATGTGTGTACACCTCTCATGTCTCTAATTATAGATCGGCCATGCGCTGAGAATCTTTCAAGACATGCATTCGAAAATTAGTCGTTTACACACTGTGAATGGTAAAGTATCTACTTTTGTCTCTCTTTTTTAAGTTGACCAAATTATTAAAATACAAGACAGTTCTAATCTTTGGTTTTTGTTTTTTTCTAAATGTTTTGGTCCTTTGGGAACCAAACTGAGTTTTAAATAAGAGCGAGAAGATTATTGAATCACCCAGTACTTCTCTCAAAGAGGTTGAGGTTCCCTTCATACATGCTCGGATGCTTCTTCAGGTGACAACTACATAGGAGAGCAAATGTAAATGGTATGTCTGCCTGTGACAGATTCTAATATCAATTTATCTTTGTTTTCAGGACTCAATTGTTGTCCCTGCA
Organism: Sinapis alba; assembly: GCA_012274485.2. Lineage (NCBI taxonomy): Eukaryota > Viridiplantae > Streptophyta > Magnoliopsida > Brassicales > Brassicaceae > Sinapis > Sinapis alba. The sequence continues at coordinate 177,124 of MU105742.1, forward strand.
GTATTTTATCAAGATTACATAAGAGAGATGCCACTCAGATAACATGGTTAGTTTCCTTCTGCTATTTACTGAGCTTGATTAATATCATTTGAATATTTGGGGACTGGTTAGTGTCCACACTTAGTAGTTCATAGAATAATTGTATGGGTACTGAATAAAGCAAAACTATATTATTTTGTAAAGAGAACAGTTTCTTAAAACATATAGAAAAAAACTTGCAACCCGCATATAAAAGAAACAAAACACAAAGAATTCTTTAAAAAGAAACTTCAAGTTTTACTGGATAATTAAAGCTCAAATATTTCTTCAACTCTTTTGCAGTACCTTCAATATGGGTTATTTGGAATCCTGAATACAAATAGATAACATACGGGTACTAAATTAAGTTTACAAAATGTATACACGATCACAGTGCCTCAGTTAAGAAAAAATGTAGGATGTTAGTACCTCATACGGAACGCTTGAAATTTCTGGAATTTCAGGCTCAATCAATATTTTCGAGTACCCTTCAATGTTAGTCACATGTTGGACGCCACCTAAGTATAATATCAATTTCTTATTATAATAAATAATAAAATGTATATGAACAAATATTTGCTTTACAATAACAAATGGAAATTACCTTCTCCCCGTTCAATACACCAGAAATTCAAAACAAATAGTACGACAGGAGCAACAGTGGAGTTCCATTTTTGAATCTCTATAGCCATATTTCGATAAGCAACACACTTTATCTCAACAAACATATATTTAGGTCAATAATAGATTGTATGTTATCAGTGATAGTGGTTTAATAATAAACAATCTTTGGCAGTATAATATTGATCAAAGAGAAGTTTATATGATGGTTTATCCCAACATCATTCTCACCAAGAATTTCATCATGAAATGCCATAAGATAGCATACCCCAATCAAAGCTCCATAAAGATTTAGAAAAGTAGTACCAAATATTTAAACATTAACTCAGGAAGTATCTAGAAATTATACATCTTAATTTGAAAATATACATATATCATACCTATAGAGTACTTTGGGTGTGCACGAAGACCATCTCAATACTCTCACCATCCGCAGCTGAATACTGCTTGCACAGCCGGATGATTTTAACTTTAACCTTCCACATTGACTTGAAAGGCCTCAGATTAGAGATTTGGTTCATCGCAGCCATGTTTCTTGTTTTAGAATTTGTTTTGTTTAGTGAGTGTTTGGATGACTCACATCCTCTGCGGCTTATATGGAGATACATGCGTAATGTAAGAAATCAATGGAATCGATTTGCCTTGCCAATCAATTTAAAATCTACGCATAATATATTCACTTATTACCATATATAGCTAATTGATATAATATTCTATCTAAATGTAGTATTAACTTGCGGAATCAGCATAAATTTTTACCATATATATGGGTAACTGATAGTTAATTTAGTCAAATCTATATTTATATATACTAACCTAAAATAAAATGGCCACATCGTACGTATTTAAAGAACGTACTTAGGTCAGTTATTAGGAAAGATACATTCTTAAACTTTTTGCATAAACCGGCAGACAATTGTGGTTATAATTCAAATATGGTTTAAATTATACTAAGCGGTTTGTGGTTCAAACCGGTATATACGTCTTGTTCTTCTCGTCGAGTTTAAGACCATATCAAACCGTTACATACAAATTTTTTTCAATATAACTAACATTATGCTTATGATGAATATGCTATTACTTCTTGGAATTGCTAATGGTTCAATGGAACTCAGTGACTTATCATACGATAGAAGTAGTAGTTCTTATATGCAGATATTTGAGCTACCTCTTGATCATTTCTAAGTGTTTATGTTTATGTTGTGTGTATAGCTTGCATATATGTTGAGATGGTCTTATATATAATATAGTATTATATATGGCTGTTATGAGAAATAGTGCAGGCGAATGTGGAGTCTACATGTGGCTGCGATGGAAGTAATCTTTTGGCTATAAATTTTAATCTTCTAGGATGAGAGTACTCTATATAAAATTTAATTTGTACATTTTAATATAAGGTGATGTAAATAATAAAGGACTCATGTAATTTTGGATGGGAATGACATTAGATATAAATACTCTAGGGAAGAAAGGGTAATTTAATATGTAAGATGGGAGTGAATGTGACGCTGACACGTCACCATGGGATGTTTGTAAATAGTTAACACTTAAAAAGTTAGTTTTTTAATTTTTTTCTCCATTAATAAGAAAGGGATTGAAAAGATTTCGTCAAATCCGTATAGTATTTCTGACAAAAAATAGTCATATAGACGTCAATGTTAGTTACAAGATTTAGTCATATTTTTATAATAATGTTTATTACAAAAAGAAATTAGTACAATTATACTATTAGATCTTAAATCAGAATACACTTAGACACTACCTCTTATTTTTTAATTTACTTATCATGTTATGTCAGTACCTTTTAATCTTTCATTAATAATTAAGGGATCTACGTCGTTAAATAAAATAAACTTGCCAATTTGTCAACTAACAAATCTCTAATTTTTTTTATGATTTTAACAAACTATACATTGTCAACTCAGATTTGGCGGGTTATAGTATAACAGTAAAGGGGAAACAGTCAATTCTGACCTCAACACTGTTCTGCGGTCCCGACCCGAACATATACTGATCACATATGCTAAGACATACTTTAATTCAAAAATTATTTAAACTTTATACATCAACTCATAAAAACTGGTTTTTGCATACATTGACTAACGTTGATCTGAGATCCGTCATTTAATTATTTATTAATGGGGATATGGAATTAATGTGTCATATGAATCAACTTAAACTATTTACAATACAAAAACAACGTCGTTTCATCAAGTATATAAAAAATTTAAAAAGGAAGAAAACATTATCGTTGACTAGAGTCGAAACATGGTGGGGGAAGAGTTGGATTTAATCCAATCGCTACTGCTATATCATCTTTTGGAAAAAAAAATCTACTATAATAATATATCTCCTAAAATTTATCAAATACATGAGTTTTTCCTTCATCTTCCTCGTCATATTCTTGATGCATAGAAGGAGTAGACATGGAAGGCGACGAGATTCTCCGCTATCAGTTGTTAGGTTGCAATTCGTATCGGTTACGATGTTGTTTGATGGGTCGGATGGGGTTTCTAAGCTAATCCGATGAAGATGTCGAGGATGAAGAGAGAGCCTAGACGACCCTTCATGGTGACTTTTGATTTGTCCATTGGAACACCACCGACATGTATGAAGGCATGACTTAGTAACTTTCTAAAGCCAACATATAAACACAATATTATACCAGCTCCCCTGTGTATCTCAATCAATTATCTAATTTGATTTGCAAGCCGTTAACTCAGTTTCTAAAGAAAACACATCATTTCCTTGAGTGGATTTAAAATACTCTTAGATTTCACATTGGATGACCATGAAGAAACTATTTTATACTGATCACCTATCTAAAAAACAGTTCGCAAAGCTATGTCAAGAAATGAAAACGAAGAAACTTTCAGTAACCGATCCAAATTGCAACCCGACGACCTGTATGATGGAGAATTTCGTCCCCATCCATGTCCACTAGCTCCTTCGTTACATCGAGAATATAACTAGAAAGATGGAGGAGAAACTCATGTATTTAACAAACCTTTAGGAGATATATATTATTGTAGTTGAGCTTATTGTCCAAAAAAAAATGATATAGCACAGTGGTGCCTGGACTAAATATAACTCCTTCCTCACCATGTTTCAACTTTGGTTAACAACATGTTTTCCTTCTTTTAAAAAACTTTATATACTTAACGAAACAACGTTGTTTTGTATTGCAAGTATTTTAAGTTGATTCATATGACATGGCAATGAAGTGTCACCATTAACTAATGGTTAAATGATGGATTTCGCGTCATCGTTAGTCAATGTATGCAAAAACTGAGTTTTATGAATTGATGTATGAAATCTATTATATAATAGTACAGTTTTGACTCTCCTATATGTATCCATGTGTAACATTTGTGGGGTCCATTTAATGTTAAGTTGGTTTACTACTGTTTTTTTTGGTTCGGTCTGGTCAGATCTATGTTTTTAGGGTTGATTAAAACTCGGCGTTTAATGTGTGCTTCGTGTAGGGCTTCAAACGAGGCATCACCTCAAATGCCCTTATACAAAAAAAGAAAATCACTTATATCCTTTACAAATCTCAATATCCTTGGATTTCATTAATACACATACAATTACAACATTGGCCTCAGAGAAAAGAAAAGAAATTTAAAAAAATCCGAAAATATGTGAAAGAAAAGCGTTTGTGCTTGCGGTGAAGAGTTGCGGTCTTCAGCATTTTCGTTTGGAGTCATCACCTCCAAAAAAATCGATTCCGTACGACGAGAGCGATCAAGCTCGGTCACTCCGCACAGGTCCTCTCCCTCGATTTGACTCCCCTCTCCTCTCGCAGTGGAAGCTCCGCCGGGTGAATCTTCCGTACTCCACCGTATCTTCATCAATCGAATTCCACCACGCCGGTGAAAACGGGTATTCCCCATAACTGTTACAAAGCTCGATTGTAATGGATTTAGATGTGGCTGGAGGTCCAGTTAGTCCATTATGAATTCAATTGAGTAGGACATTAGTTGCATTGTTTGAATCGTAGTACATTCAATGTTGATTTGAGAATCAATACTGGTAAGACAGGACAACTAGTGAAACTAGTATTATTGATAATTGTAGTATAGCTAGTAATACTGGTATTACTGAATCAGTTGTAACTGAATAAGTTTACGCAACCATAATTATTCTTGTTTTCACTTTTCTATGCATAATGAAAGGTATTCATTGGTTGTCTTGGCAGGATCCAATGAGCAACAACGTCATCATACATTTCAGATATGAAGGTGACACGTATTGTTTAGTGTTTAAGAATGGAGCAGACGATATAACTGTTTCAATGGTAGAAGCACGCATATGCAAGAAGCTTGCTTTTGATGAATGTTTTGTGAAGTTGAAATTGAGTTACATTCCACTGCTGGTTGGGTGTGAGGAACAATTTATCATTTATGATGATGATGACCTTTGTGGTTATCTATCATCCATTGATAAAGAGAACCGCAGGTGCATATTGTATGTGGAAATCATCAGAAGATCAGAACTCCCCGAGCAACTTTCAAGAGCCGGGAAGCGAAGTTCATTAGGTATGAACTATGAAGTGTTGCATTCGAATGACAATGATCACAGAGCTAATGCTCTAACTGTATATGGTGGCGACATTCAAATTGAAAAACAAACCGAGGGAGGGATAGTGGCGATTGAGGAGATGTTTGAAGAAGGTGATGAAGAAGTAAATTTGGATGAAAATGTTGGTGGAAAGGAGGATGCTAGTGGTGGTGGTAAGGAGGATGAAAATGGTGATGGTAAGGAGGATGAAAATACTGGTGGAAAAGAGAATGAACATATTGATGGGAATGTGGGAAATAGTAGAGAAGACTCAGAAATGCGTGATACATATGGAGAGGCTCCTCCTCTTGGCAAACCCGTTCAGTTTATGGAGGCATGGGAAGATGGGCTGGGGTTAAAAATACAACAAGAGTTTGTTAGTAAAAAGGCAGTGCAAGAAGTGGTGGATCGAGGCGCATGTTTAAAAAGTTTTGGGTTTGACGTGGTGAAGTCGGATAAGGAGAGATTAGTACTAAAATGTCCTAAGGAAGGTTGTAAATGGGGAATACGAGCTGCGAAGATTAAAAAGACTGAAATGTTCTCTATTAGAACGTACACAAGCATGCATACATGCTCTCGTGGAAGTCAGAGTAAATGCAACTCAAGGAGGAAAGGCACACCACATCTAGTTGCATCGATATTGCATGATGATTATCCAGGACAAATGGAAACTCCTCCTCCTAAAAGTATCGTTGAACTGGTGTGGAACAAACTTGGTGTGACGGTATCGTACTCCACTGCTTTGCGAGGTAAAAATGAAGCTGTGAACGTTTTGCGTGGGACTCCCGAAGAAAGTTACGAGATGTTGTTTTGTTATTTGTACATGTTGGAGAAGATGAATTATGGGACAATAACAAGCGTAGAATTGGATGAGTCAGACAAATTCAAGTATTTGTTCATTGCTCTTGGAGCTAGCGTAGAGGGTTTTCAAGTGATGAGGAAAGTGATAACCGTGGATGCCACATTTCTCAAAAATGGCTATGGGGGTGTACTAGTTTTTGCCACGGCCCAGGATCCTAATCGGCACCACTATCCTTTAGCATTTGGTGTATTAGATGGTGAGAATAAGGACAGTTGGAGTTGGTTTTTCGAGATGTTGAAAATTGTTGTGCCGGATTCATCGGAATTAGTGTTTATGAGTGACAGGAATGTAAGCCTCATCAATGCCATAAGCAATGTGTTTCCGATGGCTCATCATGCACATTGTATATGGCATTTGGCGCAAAATGTGAAAGGTCGTGTAACTAACGTCAACAAGGATGTTGTTGAATGTAGATTTATGGACATTGCTCGGATTCACAGTGCCTGAATTCGATGTTGCTTATTCTGGTTTCAAGACTCGGTATCCATCTGCTGCGAAGTATTTGGAGGAAAGTAGTAAGAAAGAAAAGTGGGCGAGGTGTTGGTTTCCAGGAGATAGATACAACATCGACACAAGCAACGTTGTGGAGTCGATGAACAGCGTGTTCAAAGAAGCGAGGAAGTACTCTTTGATACCATTGCTGGATACAATCGTTAAAAAAACTGCAGATTGGTTTAATGAGCATAGGAAAGAGACCGTTAAAGGATCCAATGAGCGCAAACTAGTGCCTCAAGTGGAGAACTTTCTGCATGACACATGGGGAGAAGCAGAAAAACTAATTGTGTCGGAGCTAAACACTTTCAACCTTGAATACAGTGTTATGGGCAGTGATGGGAAACCGTATTTGGTGAATTTAGTAGCCAAAAGTTGCAGTTGCAGGTTCTTTGACATTGAAAAGTATCCTTGTATCCACGGATTAGCTGCTTTCATTTTTTACTCTAAGAAAGGTGATAGCAATCATGTTTTCGATTTAGAAGATTTGATATCTAAATACTATTGGACAGAGCTGTGGGCATTGGCATATTACAGGACTATATACGTTGTTCCAGATAGGAGTCAATGGGATGTCCCAGAATACATCAAAAAAAAGAAGATATTGGCTCCTAAGCGCACTGGCAGAGGGGAAGAAAAAGAGTGAAAAGGTTCCCATCAGCAGGGGAACGTCGGCCAAGGACACAAAATAAAAGGCGTCCAAGACAAAGCTTGCAGTGGTTGCTATTTAGAAATCGAAATGTTTGATTTTAACTCTGTTTTCTTTGTACAACTAGTATAACTAGTATAACTTTCTGAGGAATTTCAAATTGAATGAGAATTTTTCAATGTTGCATCATTATATGAAATCTATAATCAAAATAATCAAACTGATTCAAACAAATTTTATACTCTAAAATCAAAAGAACAACCCAACAGAATAAAACAAATTTAAAATCGAAAGAACTACCCAACATACTACATATACTTTTGTTGTCACTTTGGACAATATGTGAGTAGTGAAGATGAGATTTTGTTTGAAGAAGTGTTATAGACAATTTGATTACGAGAAACACGAATAATCATATTCTTAAATATTATATAACATTGGACAACTTTGAAAACAAAATTTATTTATATGTAATACTGAAATAATTAAAAATAACCCGATGCACAACTATTTGTAATTTCTGTACAACTACTATATTACGGGAGAACTACTTGTTAAAATTTTGGCGGACTATTCGAAACAGTTCCAAATTATCGGCGGGATTTCTCAAAAATCACGGGTCAAAGGGGGATTTTCGAGGGAAAAAAGCAAAAAGCAGATTCCCACTCTTGTCGACTCCAGCGATAACTCTCTAAAACCTTTATCTCTCATCGAGCACTCTCTCTCATCATCCTCTCAACAATTTCCGAACTCACAATTTCCTCAACAATTCTCTTATACTTTTCTTAACATGGATCCATGGATTGAGAAACAGGAAAGGAGGGAGATGAAGAAAATGAAGAAACACTTTGACAAGGTTTAGTTTACATGCGATGGTCTGTACGGGATTCCAAGATCTTGTCCATGCGGGGGACGAATCGTCAACGAGGTTTCAACAAATCCGAAAGATAAGGATTTCTTACCAGGTCACAAGTACTTTACTTACGACGCGTTTGAGGTAATATGGACTGAGTGCAACTATGTAAAACTGAGTGCAACTATGTAAAACTGAGTGCAACTATGTAAAACTGGCAGGATGATGGTCTCCACTTCCGTCAGCCATGGGTAATCGGAGTTGAGGAAGAGGTATGCCGCTTAAGGAAGGAGATGGACAACATGGCTGCGAAAATTGCAGCTCTGAAAGAACTTAATCCCCGTGTATAAGAACCGTTTGTTTTAAGAGTGCTCTTCCTTGAACTTGGTTACTCGTCTTTAATTTTCGGTAAATACAAGTCTTTGTTTGTTAAGACTTGTATGTGTTTCTGCATTAAGACTTATGTTGTTTGTTTGCATGCATTAAGACTCTCGAAAAAAATTAAACATATGTTCCAAAATACTTAAATGCAACATAGGTTTGAACCAAACCACTTAAAAGTAGAACACATAAAGAGCACTCACACATAAACATAGGTCTTTCTAAAGGATCTAAAGCACTTAAACAAAGAATTCTTCAAACTTTCTAACAATTTCATCTTCATTTTGTATCTTCTCCAAATTGCTTCTAAGTTCAGCAATGGTTTCGTTTAACTGCTCAATGACTCTACTCTTCTCTACGATCTCATCCCGGGCTTCAATCAAAGCTCTTTTTTGCCATAATGTACCATCCTCTTCATCAAACCATGCGAAGAACTTGCATCCATTTACCTGCTACCACATATTCTATTTTCAATCTATTTCTCACAATCAGAATCACTAGTTAACATCTATGGATTTACCTTATAACGTGGACAACCATAAAAACGTCGCCCTGGGTTCTTGTCTGTCCAAGCTTGTCTTATGTTTGCCTCCAAGCCACAAAAACAGAATTTCCGACCAGAATTTCGTCTTCTCCTCGACGATCCAGATCCAACTTCCATCTTTAGTCTAAGAAGGAGAAGACTCGAGATCGAGAGAGAAAGTCGGTATCGAGAGAGAGAGAGAGAGAGAGAGAGAGAGAGAGATAGAGAAATTCGGTATCGATCGAGAGAGAGAGAGAAAGTCGGTTTCGAGAGAGAGAGAAAATGCTCCTCGAGAATGATTTATTGAGAAATATAAGACTTCCTCCAAATATAAAGATCTTCCTCCGACTTTAATTAATTAATTAATACCTAGTTGTACTAGTTCAAGTTTAAGTTTTACTATACACATAAAGTAACATCCGACCAAAGCAATACATAAGTTTAAGTTTTAGTACACACCAAAATCAACATAAGTTTTAGAACAAACGACCAAAGCAATACATTAGTTTTTCTTTGACCTCTTCTTTGGCCTCTTCGAGTTGTCCTCTTCCCCTACACCCGCATTCATAGCCATACTCCCTACCTCCTGAACATAATCTTCTGAGGCAGCGAGTCTAAGGTCAAACTCTCCAACCTTATCCTCAATCTTCTTCATCCACTGTCCAACATCTGCTTTGAAGCTGTTTAACATTTCTACCAGTTCATTTACCTTCATTGAGTTCTCTCCTGCTTCATTGGTGGTGCCTCCAGTCTCGTTTCCACCATTCTGAATGGGAGGGGCTTCTCGGGCAGTCACATCCTCCTCTAACATATCTTCAAACCTTACAACATATCCACGACCCAGCCTCTTCATCCAGCTCTCCACAATCACGTCATCCTTATCTCTGATATCCTCTGGTTCTGTTATGTGATCTAGTAGAGTCTGTTCCTCTTCGGAAACAGACAAGATGTTCTCAATGTCCTGCAGTGTCAGCATTTTGTGTCAACGCCTTATAAAATTACCATACATGTGTGACAAATATTCAGATAAAGAGGACAACTAACCTTAGTATTACCAAGTTCTTTGTTTATTTTCGATAGGGGAAATCCTTTCATTTCACTTCTCTTGAACTTTGATTGGCACATTCGTGGACATGTTGGAGATGCGTCTTCAACGGCCACTCGGAATTTACTCCCCAATTCTGTGATGGCCTCAAATGCTAGAAGCTACACATTTAAAGAAAAACACTCCAAGTATCAATATCACACTTTCCATCAACACTACAAGCGTACAAGTCATTACAGCTCTAAAATGTACCTCCATTGGAATACAGAAACCAGGAATTGGCCATATCACACCTTCTTTCACCTCCCCACCAAAATGAGCCATGGTGTGTGAAATCTCTTTCATCATGTAGTCAAAAGACAATCTACCCCAAGGGAACGTTCTACATAATTTTAGATCATCAACTGCTCTCAGCAAGAATGGATCCACGGGAGGGGCTTCATTTCCGCTTTTCGTTTGACCAAGAATAACACTCGATAGGAAATACAAGACCAACAACCTCAACCTATCACGAGTAGGTTCTATCCTCTCACGAACTTTTGCTTTCACGTCTTGATATCTAATTATTCCCCTCCCAAAATATTTCTCCACAAACTTCGTGCCTCCGGAGTTCTTGTAGTTCAATGGATAGTTTCGACAGTTCAATCCCGATATCAAAGCATGTTCTCTGATACCATACCGGATGGGACTACCATTCACCGCAAACCAGGCCTCTTTTTCTTTTGCAATGCGAGCGTTTCGGAGAAGGAGCATCCACATGCCCATAACCTTGTGGTTTCCATCTTGTGGCATGTGGAATATGTGTTTGAACTGTGGATGATTCTCAAACCAATTCTTCTCTACCTCAGTTATCGGAGGGTCTAATTCACCAAAGGTTTTCATTACATCAGCAATAAAACACCTTGTCGATATCTTTATCTTCTTCCTATACTCAGACGGTGGGAAGTACATGCCCAATGGTTTTAACGCCTCATAGTCAGAATCCTTCAAACAAACAACAAAATTTTTTACCTAGTTATACCAATATTACAAGATAACAGGCTCTCTAGTTTACGCTACCTGAAACCATCAGATACATCATCTATCACTAACACCCGTCCAGTTACTAAATAAGATTACACATTATCATTTCTTCCTATCACAAACAAAACAGTTATCCTTAGTTCTACCAGTTTTCCTTTGACATACTATCAGACACATAGAAAAATACTAACCTCGCTTAAGGTTCCACTGCTACTTCCTTCTTCTCTAGCTCTTTCTACATTGTTTTGCACATCTTCACCAGTATTCTGATCTACTTCATTTACCTCTTCTTCCTCTGACCTCTCTTCCTCTCCGTCTACATTTTCATTCAAGTTTTCTGCTTCCTCCTCTGCGTTCTCTTCTTCTTCTACTGTGTTGTCTTGGTTCTCATTATCTTCATCATCACTTTGGTTCTCGAAGGCCTCTTCGTTTTTGTTCTCTTGATCTTCACTTTCGTTTTCGTTTTCGTTCTCTTGATCTTCACTTTCGTTTTCGTTCTCTTGCTCTTCACTTTTGTTACAGTTCTCTTCATCTTCACTTTGGTTCTCGTTCTCTTCAACTTCAACAGGGTTTGCATCGTCAATGGGGTTCTCGTTCTCTTCATCTTCATTTCGGTTCAGATCTTCATTAGGGTTCTCGTTCTCTTCATCTACATCACGGTTCTTTTCCTTCTCCTTCTCAACCGATTTCGGTTTCTCAACCTCAACATCGGGAACTTGCTTTAAAGGAGAAGTTATATCCTTCAGTGGTTTCGTTCTTCTCTTCCTCCTAGTCCACCGTGTCTTCGCCATTTTCACTTCCTACAGTTAATGAGAGGATTACGAGTAACTAAAGGATTACAAAATCGAAAGAGAGAGACACAACGAAACGAGATCGAATCAACTTCTAATCGAAACACTTAGTTGAAACAGTAAAGAATCTTACCTCTCGATCCTTGTAGTTGGTTTTCGCCTTACTTCTCTTAGTTTCGCCACAGAGATGAGTATTGAGAGAGAGAGAGAACCAATAGAGGAAACTAAACAGTCGAGAGAATATAAGAGGAGTGCTCGAAATGAGAAGAGTGAGTAAATGAAAAGAGAAATTGAGGGAGCGATTAGAAATCGCGTTTGATTTTAGGGTTTGGTTAGTTTATTTCGGTTTACCCATTTAGATCCGACGGGTTATTGGATGGGTAGGTTTGACCCTGGTTTTTATGGTAAATATCCATGTTCAAAAACGCGCTCTCGGCGGCCGTTGACTCGCCGGTTATACGCTTGGCGGGGGAGAGCCGTCGCGATTTTGCTCAAATCGGTGAAAAACGCGGATACATATAAAGAACTCTAAATTTTGATGATATGTGGTTCGAAATCGTGTTCTAGACATATATTTCTCCGTATGGATGTTAAATCCAGTTGATACGGTAATGAAATCGGCAAAAAAAAAACGTAAGTGAAATCAATGGCGGTCGCGTGTGTTGACACAAAAAAAATTAGGTCAGTAGAGAAGACGATTGGGAAATGACATTTTTACCTTTACTAAATAAATGAGCAAAATAGTTCTTAAATGCGAGAAAAGAGCATCGAACCTACCACCTGACATTCAGCAGAAAACGCATTAACCATCTCGACTACCAGAACTCAATATTTAATACCGAAATCACAAATATATATCCATGATAGGTAAAAAAATTTAATTTAGTTATATATAATATTTTTTTTTAAATTAAAATAAATCCCCGATTAATCTTCGATTAATCTCCGATTAATTCATTCGGTGCTAGGCCCTCTACCACCGCACGCGTAGCGCCTAGCGCATTTCCGAACCTTGGTAAATATCAACACTTCTCATAATTTTTTCGTATTTTACTCATTTCTCGATTAAAAAATAAATGCTAATGAAAAAACAGTTATATCGAGGAGATAGTAGCTTTACATTTCTCGTCCAAGGGCACTCCAGACGATTACTCGGCTTCAAACTCATTCACTTTGCAAAAGTTAACCTGGCCGCCTACTCTTGAATCATCCTATACTCATCTCTTCAAATTCCCGACTTTATCTCTTCGCCTCAGGTTCAATGTATTTTCCAATCGGAAATTATTGGGGACGTCTATGTTTCCTTCGTGTGGAGACTATATATATGATGGGGTTGTGAGAAGAAGGGATGTTCAGAACCTCTGTCATATTATTATTTTTCTTAAGAATTTTATCTGAAAAATTTCATCCTCCACCACCGTTGTCGCTTAATCATGCTTTGACGCCCTCCGTATTGGAAGATCTGCTCAGATCATCGTCTGTCGTTTAAGCATGCGAGCAAGTTCCTCACCGGTTCTCTGAGGGAGGACATAGAGGAAGGAATCAGATTTGGCCTTATACGCACATCTTTTTACGACGGCGTGTTAGCTTTGAGCTGGGATTTGGAGGATGAAACCGAGGTTGGAGGCGGCGATGGCAGAGGCCGGAAGAGAAGGAGTGGCGGAAGATCCGGTGGTGATGATGACGGAGAGGATAGCATAGACGTTCATTATCTCAAGATGATTGAAGCTAATCCTAGAAACTGGATCTTTCTCAGCAGTTACGCTAAGTTCTTGAAAGAGGTACACTTTCTTTCTTTATAGATCTGAAAGTTTGAAACTTTAAATTGGATTGTGATATTACGAGTGTTGATTTGAAACAGGTTCGGAAAGATTACTTGAAAGCAGAGGAGTATTGCGGGAGAGCTGTTTTGGTGAGTCCTAACGATGGGAATGTTCTCGCCATGTACGCGGAGCTTGTGTGGATGATTCATAAGGATTCGTCTCATGCTGAGTCTTACTTCAATCGAGCTGTTGCAGCTGCTCCTGACGACTGGTAAGAAAGATTCTTAACTTGTGAAGGTCGTTTCTTTAGGGGCTTGTGTGCTTATGTGTACTTTCGTTGTTTGCTGCAGTTATGTACAAGCTTCATATGCGTGGTTCCTTTGGGACGCTGAAGAGGACGAAGATGAAGAAGAAAAGAGACACAAAGGAGAAGTACTTGAGCCTCAAACTTCTTGAATGGATTTCTTCACCGGACCTTACCCAATTACGGCAATGTCTTAACTCATGGTATTGGCATATCTTATAGATTTAGATAAATAATGATACTTCTATGATCTATCTAACCTTTTTGTTTTAATGTGAATTCTTTAAATGTGTCCTCCCTTTCATGGGTGTTTCTCTGCTTCAGTTTTAGAATTTACCTCAGTTGTAGACTTGTAGTAATAAAATTGGAATAAAAAGTTCTACTTTTGATGGAGAATCGTGATGAAAATTCTTTAAATTCTTTTTTATATCTTACTAGAACTGCACCAGCACTCTCATTTCTCTTAAGATCATTACCAAGATTTATATGATTCATATCATCCTTATTGAACGAGCTGTGTGTAGCTGGATGACTTGCTAAGAGAGGTTCATATAACAAGGATCTATATGGCTGAATGATGTAGATGCGATGCAAATGTTTTACACCTGGAAAAAAAACATGAGAATGAGTTTATTTCCAAGCTCAAGAGAGAAGCTATTAGGTTAAAGAAACAACAAATCAAATATTTTACAGCTTCTTGGTCAATTTTGTGGTACATGAGCTTCTTTCTTTCTCTACAAGTCTTTCGATAACCTGCCACGACATGCGCTACATCGAAACCAATGTTGTTTAGTTAGCATTTTATTCTTTCTTAATAGACAAAATCAGTTTAGATATAATTTTAAACTATATACATATTCAGGGAAATTCTGTTTTAAACATCAAGTCAATTACTTGTATCCTTTTAAATGGTATTTAAAGTTTTTTTACAAAGATTAAGAAACTATAAATTTTAATACAATTTATCTTAGTAACATAAAATAACATTCAATCAATAAAAAAGTAATATTTTATGATTGGTCACAAATTTCAGAAAAAGCCATTGATACCAAATTAAAAACAAACTAATGCAAATTTAGGAAATTAATTAATTACATTACTCACATACTTCATGAGTTAGAGAACAAATTAATGTCAAACCGAACAAATTTTCTAAATTTCTATAGTTATTAATTTTTTTAAAAAAACACAATTTATTACAATTCTCTATTTTTGAAATTAATTTTGGGTAAAATAAGAAAAATAATTTAATTTATTGTTCCTATAAATTGTTAAATTTTTAAATTTGAATTTTATATTTTTCCTTATTTGATTATATACTAACGACTACCTAAGTTAACAATAACCAATCCCATAAACCTCAGCTTTAAAACATAAAAGCGCTAATAATGCTAATGGTCGATCAAATCATTACGAAGATAAGATATGAAAATATCAACACATGAATTCGTTGGTCATTTTTAGATCAATCTTATCAAGTTGTCTCAATTCTAATGTTCCATTCATCACAATTATAGACAATACAGAAAAAAAAGTAAAAAGAAAAAAAAAAGAAAACAATTCTTACACAAACTTACTTAACGTATGAACAATGCATCCGGCCCCGCGCTTGCGCAAAAGCTATGCCCCTAGTTCAAATAATTTTCGAATTAATGTCTATTTTAGCACAATGATCATATTCGGATCGGAACCACAGAGCAGTGTTAAGATCGAAGTTAGCCTTTTTCATAATGTTATACAATACTTAATACATACATATATGTTTTATACAATACTATAAAAACGTGTTATATCATATGACAGTTTTCTATGCTAATCAAACACCGTTTATCATATGAATGTGTTTTATGACTTATATCATACGACAGCACATGTCTTACATTAATTGAATAATCATATTTATTATATCATAAATGCGTAGATAACAAACCTTATAATTATTTACATTAGGGACGTTGTCTCCATGCAAGCACGGAGTCGTGGATAAAGTTCTTGTTTCATCTCAATATTTGCTAGGGTTACAGTAGTTGTGATGTTTAAATTTTAGATTGATTATTGTTTTCAAGTTTTTTATTGTTAAAGGGCTAGAGTTGTGATAATGAACTGTGTAGGCATTGTTTTCAACTTATGAAGAACTAAATTGTTTTAATATTGTGATTGTTATAATTCACTATGTTGCTTGTTGTATCACTGAGACTTATTGTTTGTTTGTCTTTTTAATTTACTTCTTATATTGTTGTACTTTTGAGAGTACATAAATTATATTAAGTTTTTTAATAGTACCTTTTGTTTCTGAATATTTTTTCTCCAGTTTACTTGTGTAAGTTGTGTATTAAGTAATAATTTTTGTTATTCTTATTATGTTTGTTATATATTTTATTTTATTTTTAAACTTATCGCTTTTACTAGACCTTAAAAACAAATACATGAAGACTTGTAGAAATAACTATAAAATGAGCGATAATTTTGAGTATTTGGGCTTTAATGGGTTTTAAACGAATTTATTTATTTTTTGAAAATACTTTTCACCGGAGGCAAGAGACAGATTATAGATCAAGTTTATGGAGCTAGTTCAGGGTGGTGTATCAGTTCAGAGGTACAATGCATAATTTACCCGTCTCAAGCAGTATGTACACTATGAACATGAAGATGAGATGATGATTATCCGAAGTTCCTTCGGGGACTTAGCCCGGATATCAGGAGCAGACTTGAGGCGGTAGAGTTTCATAGGCTTGCTGATGTTGACGAAGCCATTGCTGCTGAGAGAGATTCTGCCAGCCATTCTGCACCACCAAGACGTCCATCTGTTCCATTACAGCGTCAGCCATCTTTGGTTATGCAGAGAGGACGTGGAGGTAGAGTTTTTTGGGGAGGTCGTTCTGGAGGACTGACCTAGAACCCCGACTTGTTTCAGTTGTGGCCAGCTTGGCCATGTTAGGCGAGATTGTCCAACCATGGGACAGTTCCGACCAGCGGTACCATCTCACATCACTTGCTTCACATGTGGAGAGCGAGGACATTACGTGACATCCTGTCCACGCACACATACTGTTTAGCCTGTTGTTTCGGGTGTTCCACCAGTTGGACACATTAACCCACCCTTAACCTTATCCCTGGCTAAGCGTCAAGCCACTGCTGGTAGGGCTCACGCTTTAGAATTACCAGGACCATCCATACCGCCAAAGGGTCCGATCTCAGGTTTGGTTCCTTATCAAATTGAGTATTGCATAATTTATAAATATATATATATATAGAATGATTGGTGCATTAGTAATATAAAATTATTATAAAGTGATTGACTAAATAATTGATGGTAAAGTCAATTATTGTCAGGGAATTTGTTTGTGGGCGGAATATCAGCCCATATCCTGTTTGATTTGGGAGCAACACATAGTTTTGTAGCTCCCAAAGTTGCATCCAGATTTGATGGAGAATTCACTAAAGTGGATTTGACCATTCATGTTCTAACTCCCGGAGATCAAGTTCTTGAAACTGAAGGTTTTATTCTAAGAGTTCCAATCATTATCCAAGAGATGGTTTTTCCGGCCCATTTGTTAGTACTTCCTTTAGAGCGGTACGAGGTAATCCTATGAATGGATTGACTGTCTAGCTATCGAGCTCATCTGGATTGTGGTCGAGGGAAGATTATCTTTGAAAGAGATACCCAACCCCTTTTAGCTTACTACATAATAGTACCAAGTGTTGGAGTGTCACTAGTATCAGCCTTAAGAGTCAAAAACGTTTTGGAGAAGGGTGAAGAAGTATACCTAGTTACCTTAATCGTCGGACCAGTAGAAGATGAGAAAGAACAGAATCTAGAAAACATTCCAGTAGCTAGAGAATATAAAAATGTATTCAAGGCACTGGAAGGATTGCCACCGTCTAGGAGTAACCCCTTTACCATAACCTTAGAACCTGGATCTGCCGCGATAGCAAAGGCACCATACCGAATGGCACCAACAGAACTTGCAGAGTTGAAGCAACAGTTAGCTGATTTGCGAGAGAAAGGTTTCATTTGTCCTAGTTAATCACCATGGGGAGCACCAGTGCTGTTTGTGAAAAAGAAAGATGGAAGTATGTGGTTGTGTATCGACTACCGTGGAATCAACAATGTGACAATCAAAGACAAGTACCCACTTCCAAGAATTGATGAGCTGTTAGACCAATTACAAGGTGCAAGTTGGTTTTCAAAGATTGATCTAGCTTCGGGTTATCATCAAATTCCGATTTCTGAAACCGACATCATGAAGACCGCCTTTAGAACACAGTATGGACACGTTGAGTTTGTAGTGATGCCCTTTGGTCTTACCAATGGTCCGGCTGAATTTATGCATCTGATGAATGAAGTATTTCGGGATTACCTGGACGATTTTGTTATCATCTTCATCGATGACATCCTCATATATTCCTGAAGGGCGGAAGAACACGGGAGGTATCTACGACTAGTTCTTGAGAGTCTAGAAGATCAAAAGATTTTTGCTAAGCTTAGTAAATGTCGTTTTTGGAAAAGAGAAGTTGGCTTCTTAGTACATTGAGTGTCAGAACAAGGAGTTGCCGTTGATCCAGAAAAGATATATACTATTAAAGATTGGCCTCGCCCGACTTCTGTTATTGAGATTCAGATTTTTCTTGGATTGGCCGGCTATTACATAAAATTTGTTCAAGGGTTTGCAAGGATATCGAAGCCGCTGACTCGTCTGACCGGTAAAGGTGTTGCTTATGAATGGATTTCTGAAACAGAAGAAGCATTCGATAAGTTGAAGGAAGCTTTAACGTCTGCACCTATCTTAGCTTTGCCTAAGCCTAACCATCCATACATCGTGTATACAGATGCATCTCATGTGGGATTAGGTTGTGTGCTGATGGAGGACGATAAGGAATCACCTATGCATCAAGAAAACTAAGAAAGCATGAAGTAAACTATCCAACGCATGATCTTGAGATGGGCACAATAGTGTTTGCTCTTCGAATTTGGCGATCATGTCTATATGGAGAAAAGATCCAAGTGTTCACCGACCACAAAGGCCTTAAGTATCTTTTCACTCAACCTGATTTGAACCTAAGTCAAATGCGATGGATGGAGTTCATAACCGACTACGACATGCATATTCTATATCATCCTGGAAAGGAAAATGTTGTTGCTGATGCTTTGAGCAGAAGGAAAGTCGATGTGGATGTTTAAAAGGAAATCCAAAACCTTAAATGAGAATTCAAGATGATTAGTTTGGTTGCCTTGGAAGGAGAGGAAGGAGAACCTCTAGTATTGCAAGCAGTGAGCCAAGCCGGATTACTTGCTCGTATCTGAGAATGTCAATTGAGAGATGTGAACCTGAAGAATATACGAGAGCAGTTGACTGACAGAAACTTTGGAGGATATCAAGTTGCAAGCAATGGAACTTTGTTACTCAATGGTCGAGTAACCGTTCCGAAAGGAGAAGGACTTCGAGAGGAGATTTTAAGGACTGCACACCATTCTCTCTTAAGCATTCATCCCGGAAGCACCAAGATGTATCGAGATATCAGAAGGTATTATCACTGGCTAGGGATAAAAAGAGATGTTGCCATATGGGTTTCTCAGTGTCAGACTTACCAGCAGATAAAGGCTGAACATCAGCTTTCAAGTGGCTTACTTCAAAGTCTACCAGTCTCTGAATGGAAATGGGATGCAGTGGCAATGGACTTTGTTTCTGGTTTACCTCGAGCACCAGGCCGTGGGAATGATGCAGTTTGGGTAGCTGTCGATCGTCTCACCAAATCCGCTCATTTCTTACCGATGAAACTTACAGACAAGGTTGAGACGTTAGCATAGCTGTATTTGGAGGAAATAGTAAAGCTTCGTGGGGTACCAGAAAATATAGTATCAGATCGAGACCAGCGCTTTACAGTTGAATTTTGGCGAGCTTTTCAACAAGCCTTGGGAACTGATTTGCATATGAGCACTGCGTTTCATCCAAAAACCGATGAGCAAACTGAAAGAACCATCAGAACTCTTGAAGATCTGTTAAGGTTGTGCATTTTAGATTGGAATGGTCCATGGGATAAGTTTTTGCCGCTGATTGAATTGTCCTACAACAATAGCTACCACTCAAGTATCGGTATATCACCGTACGAAGCACTGTATGGTCGACCTTGCAGAACACCAGTGTGTTGGACAGAAGTGGGTGAGAGAAGAATACTTGGTCCATAAATAGTATATGAGGCTCCTGAGAAAGTAAAGATAATTCAAGCAAATATGAAGAAGCCTCAAGACCGACAAAAGAACGCGGTAGAAGAGAAATCATTTTTGCAGTAAATGATTTAGTCTTCTTGAAGGTGGCTGCACAGAAAGGAAAGGATTGATTCTGAAAAATTGGAAAGTTAGCAACCCGTTACATTGGTCCATATCGAATTGCTACTAGAGTTGGAGAAGTAGTCTATAGACTAGAACTTCCACCAGATATGCTTATGCATCCAGTATTTCATGTATCAATGTTGCATAAGCATGTACCAGACCCGAATATGGTCGAGCCGCAGTAACCAGAAAACTTGCAACCTAACCTCACCTCTCCTGAAGGTCCTTTGCGGATAGGCAAGCGTCGTATCAAGAAATTGAAGAACCGAGGGATTTCTCCAGTTCAAGTATTTTGGGGCAAGCAACAGAGAATTGTTGTCACATGGGAAAATGAAGATAAGTTCCGAGATGATTACCCATAACTCTTCTCAAATACCTCACTTGTTTAGTAAAGAATTTACATCTATATTTTGAGAATTCGGGGATGAATTCTTTTGAGGGGGAAAGAGTGTAATGACCCTCACGAGCGGATATAATTTTGGTCAAGAATTTCTGAAAAAAATCATATTCGAGTTTAATCAATCATAATTAAAAATAAAAATTGAAATAATGAATTAATGGCTTGAGGGGATTGTCTTGTGGTCGAATATGACTTCCCTTGATAGTTCTGGTCGAGTACTAATTATGTTGGTCGAATTTTATTCAACCTGGACAAGTTTGGCTGAGGCAGGAGGAGATTCAAAATCGAGAAAATTTTAGTAGAAAACTGTTCGAAAAAGATCAATCAGCTTCTTATTATGTCTAAACCACCACATGCCATCCACCTGCCCACTTGCTTAGCTTCTGTAGTAAATGTCACATACAAGTCATGAGCTTCCTGTGTGCTTGTTCTTTTCTCCTTGATTAATTATGATTGGTTGGAGACTACTTAAGGAGAAGAAAGGACAGTGTGCTGCAGATTGATGAAGCAGGTCACCAGCTGGCTCCACTGCCCCTTGTTTTGGTTTGTCATCTGGGCCCTCTGTCACAAACCATCAGAAGTATTTAACCCTCTCATTCACCTGCTTGGACACGTCCAGAAACCTCAGAAAAATCCAGAGAGTTTGCAGAAAGAAACTTAACAACAAGAAGAGAAAAACAGTGAGAAAATTCAGAAAACAAAAATCAAGAAAAATATTTCTGGTGATTTTGATCTTCAACCCTTGCCCAGTCTTATACTTTGAGAAATATCAGAAGGTGATATTTTAAAATAAAACCCTAAACCTAGTTCAGTTAAGATCATGGTTAGAGTTTGATCTTTCTTTTTGATCAGTCCAGCCACAAGCTTACCTCGGAGAGGAGAACTATCTGAGTTCATCCAACGATTTGGATTTTGGGTAATCATCATCTTCTTGGCTCAGACTGTCTTGATCAGATTTGGTTGATGATTAGCTAAGTTCATGGTCGGATCAGATTTCTAAGATGTTATACAGTTCAGTTTAGTTTTTTTTATCGGTTTGAATCCATCTCTTAAAATCGCTAGCCAAGTTGTTGTTAATTGATTGGAGTTAAACCGAAATGAACTCAGGATGATCTTGTTCTGAACTGTTATAACTGATTAGAACCTTTCTTAGCTGAGCATGGACTGAGATGATATGAACCAAATTAATTGTTGTAGCTTGAACCAAACTGATCCTGTGATCAAACATCACTGTTTCAGGTCAGAAGTGAAGTAAGACTTCAAGTATGAAACCGGTTCATACTGTTGAACCTTGTCCTGTATAGCTAAGGTGTAGTGTTGCGAGTCCAATCCAGTCCACTTAGTCCCTTAGTCCATTCAGATTGTTTAAGTGCAAGACAAGTCATTTCCAAGCCAGTTTCAAGACTGCTCTTTAGGTGAATCTAGACAGATGGTGAGATAAATCATGAATGAGTACCTTATTAAGTTAGTAAAGTGCTTGAAACATTAAAAATGGTATTGTGTTTACACTTAAATACTTAACACTTAAATAAATAATCGGAAATCTTAATCGAGGTTAATCTTAATCTTAGTACTTGTTTACAAGTACTAACAAAAATTATGAAATAATTATGGATTAATCTTGAACTAATTATGAATTAATCTTGACCTAATTATGGATTAATTAAGGAATAATCATGGATTAATTAAGAATTAATATTGGATTAATTAAGGATTAATCTTGGATTAATTAAGGATTAATCTTGGATTAATTTTGGAATAATTAAGGATTAATCTTGGATTAATTTTGGAATAATTAAGGATTAATCTTGGATTAATTAAGAATTAATTACAATTAAATAAGGAATAATCTTGGATTAATTAAGGAATAATTATGGAAGTGTAAATCATGTGAAGTCTTATTATATTCACTATTCATAAAGTCCTGCATTACCGTGACTTGGTCCTGCGAATGGAACAAGTTCATGAAGACACGATGATGAGGTAGCTCCCTTGAGACCATGTACTGCATGACAATGCAGTTATGAATGTTCATAAGGACATTGGAGGAGGATGGTAATGCTAACTCACTAAGCTTGGTTAGCCTTCGTGGTTTATCGGGTTTATTAAATATATTGTACTTATATGAAAGGTGACTAGCGGGTATTGTGCAAGTGATGTTTAAAATAAGAATTTCCAAGGATGATTGAGATTCTAAAGTATAGTACTATTACTTGCATATTCATGTATTTGCATTTGATAATTGTTTGGTTTATTAATGATTGTAGTTGATCTAGATTCAGTGAGTAAACTAGTTGCTAATGACTCATTGTGTGTGCAGGTAACCCTTAGGCGGGAGCCTTACTCTTTTGGATGGAAGGAACGGCCAACCAGGGGTAGTATTTTGTTGTCCTTGCAATGTTCCTTTTGATGTATATTTACTTAAAACGTTGTTGGGCAGTTGGCCGTAGGGTAAAACTATAACGCTTTGTAAGATGTTTAAAGCAAATAAATAATGTATAAATGAATGTTTATAAATAACGAGTTCTCATATAATATTAGTCCTTGTTTGGAACGAACTAACTATCAGGTATTACTTGGTCGGGTTGAAAAGCCTGGAGTGATATCCGATAGGAGCGTTGGTGTTCTTTGGTTGTTGGTCTAAGGTGATCGGTTGTATTCTGAGAACCTTGGGTTGACCATCGGGGAACATCGACCGTGTCATTTCCGGTCATCTATGATCGTGGGGGTGTCACAATGAAAATGAATGTACTAACAAGAAAGTAATGATCCTCTTGAAGACTGGTGAGTTGGTATCTGAAGAAGAAAAGGCACATGAGTCTGAAGAAGAAGCTCTAGACTATCTAGCCCATGAAGAACTATTGGTTACTAGGAGATCACTGCAAGTTCAATCCAAACCTGAAGAGAATGATCAAAGGGAGAATCTTTTTCATACTTGTTCCTTTGTTTATGTTAAATTTTGCAGTTTGATTATAGATGGTGGGAGTTGTACTAATGTTGGTTGCTAGTGAATCTCTTGTAGAAAAGTTTGGATTGAAGACTGGAAAGCATCCTAGACCTTACCTACTGCAATGGATGAATGAAGATGGCAAACTGAATGTCACAAAACAAGTAATGGTACCTATAACCATTGGGAGATACCAGGATGAGATTGTGTGTTATGTTGTGCCCATTGACTCCATCCATATCTTGTTGAGGCGGCCTTGGCAGTTTGAAAAGAAAGCCATTCATGATGGGTTTACAAAACGCTATTCTTTCACCCACAGAGATAAGAAGATTGTTCTTGCACCATTATCATCACATGACGTTCATACTGATCAACTACAACTCAAACTCAGGAGAGAGGAAGTTAAAGGTACATAAAAAACCAGCAGATGATAAGAAAAACAAGGAGGTACACCTCATGGCCAAAAAAATGAGGTTAATAAAGTTATGTACATTCAACCGTCTATGCTCTTGTTTATCTTTAAAGGTGCTCTACTACTTCTAACATTGCACCGGAGCCACCAAGTGGTTTTGATTTTATTTTGTAGTATTAGGGTGATGTATTTCTAGATGAAGGTCCAATAGGCTTGCCTCCTTTTCGAGGGAATAAGCATCAGATAGACTTGGTTCCAGGCGCCTCTCTTCGTAACAGACCAGCCTACAGAACCAACCCTGATGAGACCAAGGAGCTACAGAGACAGGTTGAAGAGCTGATGAAGAAAGGACACATCAGAGAGAGTATGAGTCCTTACACAGAGCATGTGCTCTTGGTGCCCAAGAAAGATGGAAGTTGGTGTATGTGTGTAGACTGCAGAGCCATCAACAATATCACTGTAAAGTACAAACATCATATCCCTAGACTTGATGATATGCTTGATGAGTTGCATGGTGACACGAGGGTTTTTATGTATTTCAATGCAAACTCTATCAAATTAACCCTACGAACTATTCTTGCCAAGAGAGGTCAAATTGTAGTATTTAGGGATCAAATCTACAGGGAGCGTGAGCACACAATAAACTCAATACAGTCGCGATGAAGCTAAGTAAATAGATTAATAAGCAGTAAAAAAACTATAACAGATAATTAATTGATTGGTAAGTAAACAATAATAATAAATAGCTAGATATAGGATTTCAGGCAAGTTGATTATTGAAGATAGAAACTAAGGTATTAATCATAGAACTTGTTAACTAAGTCTGATGTCTCAGCTCTCGCTTGTTGACACGGAATGACCGTCGGTCGATGGCAATGATTCTGCGTCGATCGATAGTCTCTTGGGTCAAGATTTATGAACTAATTCGATAAGTTCACTAAATTAACTAAATCAAATCTCGTTTGTTTCTAGCAATCTAGCTCAACATGATTAATTCTGGTAGTAGACCATGCTCTCGCTTGCGCCTAACTATCCTATGATCAGGGTTCTAGTTAGCTACTCTACAACACAAGCAATAAACACAATTATATTGATAGGTCTAATAATCACCCTAGAAATTCAATTTGTTTTGCTAATCCATCAATACCGTTAATAAACCCTAAACCTAACAAGAGATATATTCATACATGATCTTTGTCACATAAATCATAGATGAATAGAATAGAGATAATATAAAGAACCAAAAGAATTCCAGGAGAACTCTGAAGGAGATTCTCCCTTCTCTCCTAACCCTAGAACAATGAATAAAAGAAATCTTTGTAAGTGTTTTTCTGTCCAGACGTCAACAATGGCTTAGAAAACATATAAATAAAGTTTTAAGTCGTCCAAGGGCATTTTGGTAATTTATGATGGCTTATGGGCTTAAGTCGGCCATAAAACAAGTTGGGCCTATCATCTGGGATCACTGTTGATCGACACCAAGACTGTGCCGTCGATCGACACCAAGGCTGTGCCGTCGATCGACACCAAGGCTGTGCCGTCGATCGACTCTCATTCATCTTCTCGACAGCTTCCTCTCGCGAGGCAGACATATAACTCTCCAATAAAACGGGCATAACTTTGGTTCTAGGATCTTGATTGACCTCAAACCGGTGGAATAGGAAAGCTAACTCAAATCGCTATCTTATTACAAAATATCCACTCAATCTCACCGTGATAAGGGCTTCATCTATAACTAAACATCTGATGTATCTGCGCAGTTCTGCATCTCTAAAAGCTCCAGAATCACCAAAGTTCTCCAGAACGTACCTGAACCTGAAAATACTCTAAAACATAACCCAAACAAATATAATAGACTCTAAATATGGCTGATATCATGACACAATAGTGGTAAATATCAGACCCTATCAACTCCCCCAGACTTAACCTTTTGCTTGTCCTCAAGCAAACAAAGCATGTGAAAGAGGTTTTGAAAAGCGGAGACTCACAATAATGTCTAAGTATAACTATCACCCTACTTTGTTGCAACCACATCCTATCAAGTCAATCACAGCGAAACTTTATATACCCTATCCTAGTATAGCAACCAAATCCATTCCATCAACAACTTAACAAATACTTGATTGACTCACCCCTCTACAGATTCATTTCTTTACATAAAATAAAAGTGCAGGCTTTACTTTAAGAGTATCGATCAAAAGCCACATAGACTCTTACCTCTCCAAGTATCTGAAAAAACAGGCACAAAGTCTTCTCTGGTCTTTTTCTTCCCTCTTTTCTCTGTTTACTGAATTCTTTTAGATCTCAAACTTAATGGACAATGATGCTATATTATTTTCGATCTTCTCTTTTTTTTTTTTTTCTTTTTTTTAGGAAAAAGTTTTAGGTGAATGGGGTCATAGGGAATTTACCTACCCCTCGCTTCCAACAATGTGTAATCATTCCTCCGAATTAGAATAGTGGGGTCATTGGTAATGTACCTACCCATCTGCATCTCGGGAAGTCATCTCAATCTTTTAAGATTTTAAGTAGATGCTGAAGAGAGAGAGAGAAGGGAACCAAAGGTGCAATGACTTATACCTACAAACTTGCAAAAGGAATTCGATTCAGTATATACAAAGCCGCAAAGCAAGCAAATAATGTCAGGATTAGTGTTGGAAATCAGCTTTGGTTCCTTCAAACTTTCTAAGCAAGTGTGATATATTGGCACGATGATCCACTTTGGTATCTCTAGTAATCTCTACAAACAACCTTCTAAGAATGATACTAAAGTGTGGTTAGTCAATAATAAATCTTGATCATAGTCCCCTTATAAATTCAATAATTTTTTTTGAAAAACTTATATATATAGCAAATAAAACTCAAAACAAATCAAATAGCATTAACGAACCTCCCCCAATCTTAAATTACAGTGTCCCTAGTGTAATCCCGCCCAGTTCGGTTAGGGAAAAAATAAATCATATGTAAATAGCTTAAGTAGGAAACTCGATACCTCTCTCTGTAAGAGAGTATCGATCGATGGTAGGCAGGTGGGGTCGATCGATGTTCACGATCCATGGTGGATCGATGTTGATTCTTTAAAATCGATCGATGAAACACCTGCTTGTTGATGGTGATCGCCGATTGACACAATTAAGTGGCGATCGATCGATGCTAGGGTTACTCTGTCGATCGACAGTGATCAAGTGTTGGTCGATGCTCTGTGCAGGCTATGTACCTCGTTTTTTTTCTTTGAAAACCTGCAATGATAAAATAAAATCCGAAATTAGACTAATATAATCGAAAACTAATTAAAAACTTACTAAACTGTCGGTTGCCTCTCACTCAACGTTTGTTTATAGTCGTTTAGCTTGACGTTTTGAAGTTCTGATTCAGTTCCGATGAGATTGGGGACTTGCTCCAAAACAATTCCCGATTTCCAATGTCTTCAGCTTCATCACCCTTTTTGTGAAAGTCTCCATAGACTCTTCTCCTTTGTCTATCATCTCAGCAATAAGGAGTGCTCGAAGCTTTGCAAATGGCTGCGAGAAACATTTGTTGCACACTTTGTACTTCCTGACACCATCTGAGAAGTGGGGAATCAATGATAACTGAGAACTATCCTTGGTCCTTTTTCTCTTCTTCCAACTCCTCCTCTTCTTTCCCCCAGGCTTGTCTGATTTCGTGGTGGTGTCCCTTTCTAAATTATTTCCACACACATCGAACCCATTTTGCTCTGATATGCGCCCGGTGTCGATCGATGGTATCTGGTCGGTGTCAATCAATGGTATCTTGTCAGTGTCGATCGATGGTATCTGGTCGGTGTCGATTGATGATGCTTCTGCTGGCCCTTCATCGACTTCACCTCTACATCTCGACCCTCTCTAAGAAGCTACTGCAAACATAGAATCATCAAATACTCCATTGTTGGAACCTAGATGTGTACCTCTATCTGGTGGGATATGAAATTCAGCTTCCAATACAGCACAAGGAACCACAAACTTCACAGGGTCATGTAACAACTTCAGTCTTTTGTGAATCCCATCAGCTTCTTCTACACAAATAGGTGTTTGCATATGCTTTGGAACAGCACGGTGTGAACCCTTGGACTCGTGCATTCTCTCCTCAACCATTTCTGGTTCAATCATGTAACCTTGCTCTTCGTCCAATGATGGGTGTGGATTGATATCAGGTGGTGTTTGTCGATCGATGCTCTCCCTTGGGCGTCAATTGATTCTCTGCTGTTTTTGTTGATAGTTGGTCGCCCATTGTTGTCGACCGATGTCGTCTTGTTGGTGTTAATCGATATATGGTGTGTACCGTCGATCGATACTGCCAACGAAAGAGGTTTCATCTGGGATCAATTGCTCTTGTTCTGGTGTATCGACATCCTGCTGATTGGTGTTCACTGTTAGCCTTTTTATGAGCGGTGTGATTTTGGGCTTGACATGGGCGGGTGTCGATTGATGCTCGGCTGCTTATGTCGATTGTTGGTCACTCGCTTATGTATACTGATCTCATCTTGTTGGTGTCGATCGACAGAGTGCGTTTTAACCCAGTACATGCTGGAAGGATGCGGGTGTTGTGTGGCGAAGTCTAAGTGGCTCTGAATTCTTACTATTCATATACACTCTTCAATGGGTGTCGACCGATGCTAAGATATTGGTGTCGATTGACACCAGTGCGAGCTGCCAAAGGACATATAAATTTCGACTAGAAAAGCACCTTCTTCCAGCTTCTCATGCTTGATTAATCCAACCTCAGATTTAAGTATACACTTGTCATCTGCTGAATTTCTATGACTCGTTCCAGAATAGATTCCATCCTCTGATATATATGATTCTCGTCCTCTTTTGTAGCATGTTCCACTAACGAGACTTCATGTACATAATCAGTTTTGTCCTCGACCTCAATGATCTTGCCATTATTCATAACACCTGATTGCAGCCTATGAGTATCCATATTCCTGATATTGTTTCTAGACACAAAGTTCTGAATCAGTCTCTTAGCTTCCTCTGGAGTCTTGGTTTCAAAGTTTCCTTCGCTTGCCTGATCCAGCATCATATGATACTGCACATTAATACCCTTGCAGGAGAATCTTAGCAGTTGAACTTTCACGAAACCATGATGTGGACAGTCTTTTTGGTACCCACAAAATCTGTCCCAAGAATTTCTGAACCCTTCAGTAGGTCCTTGAGAGAATGTCAAAATTTTATCCCTTAGCTTTTCGGTCTTCGCGTCATAAAAGAAATTAGTCAGAAACACAGTCTTGACACCATTCAAGGTAGTGAGAGATCCTGGTGGTAGAAGTTTCAGCCAAACAATTGCATTCCCAAAGAGAGAATACTTAAATAACTTGCATAGGATATAGTCTGTAGTTCCTTCATGCTCCAGGATGCTAAACACAAAATCATCTTGTGTTTCAAGGTGGTCTATGGGATCTTCATGGGGAAGGCCATGAAAGGAGTGCTTGCGCACATAATTAAAGTATGCAGGTTTTATCTGGTCGTCGATCCCCTAAGTTTCTCGAGGTTTAATTTCAGACCTGTTAACATAGAGTTGAGTAGGCCTGATCAATTCTGCTATTGATCGATGCTCATGGATTACAGCCCCCTTGTCTTTCTCTTTTTTCCTGCAAATAATATCGATCGACGGCAAAGTGTGGGCGTCGATCGACGTCAAGATGTTAGTATCGGTGGATGGTGAAGTATGGGTGTCGATCGATTTCTTGATGTTAGTATCGGTCGACGGTGAAGTATTAGTGTCAATCGATACTTGTTTCTCTTCGCTAGCAATTGCTGCTTGGAGGGTGTCGGTTTCCCTCTTAGACTTATGGATCGTGCGTGAATTAGCAGGATCCTTCTTTGAAGAACCCAAAAGTCTTGTCCTCATTGCTTCCTGGTACTAATACGTATGTACCTGAAACACAAGATTTTTTTTTATGTAAGTAAACTAATATAGAAAAATACCTACACTAAATCAAACAAATTGAGTCTAATAGCGAATCTTTGCTCCCCGGCAACAGCGCCAAATTTGTCAAGAGGGTTTTTATGTATTTCAATGCAAACTCTATCAAAATAACCCTACGAACTACTCTTGCCAAGAAAGGTCAAATTGTATAATTTAGGGATCGAATCCACAGGGAGCGTGAGCACACAATAAACTTAATACAGTCGCGATTAAGCTAGGCAAATAGATTAATAAGCAAGAAATAAACTATATCAGATATTTGATTGATTGATAAGTAAACAATAATAATAAATAGCTAGATCTACGGTTTCAGGAAAGTGGATTATAGAGGATATAAGCTAAGGGTGTTAATCATAGAACTCGTTGACTAAGTCCGATGTCTAAGCTCTCGCTTGTTGACCCGAAATGACCGTCGATTGATGGCAATGATCCTGCGTCGATTGATGACAATGATCCTGCATCGATCGATTGTCTCTTGAGTCAAGCTTTATGACCTAATTCGATAAGTTCACTAAATTAACTAAATCAACTCTCGTTTGTTTCTAGCAACCTAGCTCAACAGGATTAATTTTGGTAGTAGACCATGCTCTCGTTTGGCCTAACTATCCTATGATCAAGGTTCTAGTTAGCTACTTTAGAACACAAGAAATAAACATAATTTTATTGATAGATCTAATAATCACCCTAGCAATTCTATTATTTGGCAAATCCATCAATACCATTAACAAACCCTAAACCTAACAAGAGATCTATTTAGACATGATCTTTGTCACAAAAATCATAGATGAATAGAATAGATATAATATAAGGAAACAAAAGAGTTCCAGGAGGACTCTGAAGGAGTTCCTCCCTTCCCTTCTAACCCTAGAACAATGAATAAAAGAAATCTTTGTAAGTGTTTTTCTGTCCAGCCATCAACAATGGCTTAGAAAACAAATATTTGTTGATGGCTTAGAAAACAAATAAATAGGATTTTAAGTCGTCCAAGGACATTCTAGTAATTTGTGATGGCTTTTGGGCTTAAGTCATCTATAAAAAAGTCGGGGCTGTCTTCTGGGATCACTGTT
Source organism: Sinapis alba (assembly GCA_012274485.2). NCBI lineage: Eukaryota > Viridiplantae > Streptophyta > Magnoliopsida > Brassicales > Brassicaceae > Sinapis > Sinapis alba. Next base: position 208,118 of record MU105742.1, read on the forward strand.
GATTGACACCAAGGCTATACCGTCGATTGATACTCATTCATCTTCTCGACAGCTTCCTCTCGCGAGGCAGACAGACCACTCTCTAGTACAACGGGCATAACTTTGGTTCTAGGATCCTGATTGACCTCAAACCAGTGGCATTGGAAATCTAACTCAAATAATTATCTTATGTCAGAAGATCAGCTCAATCTCACTGTGGGAAGGCCTCCATCCATAGATAAACATCTGACGCATCTTTGCAGTTTTGCATCTCTAAAAGCTCAGAATCATCAAAGTTCTCCAGAACGTACCTGAACCTGAAATACTCTAAAACATACCCAAACACATATAGTAGACTCTAAATAGGTCTGATATCATGGCACAATAGTGGTAAATATCAGACCCTATTACATGGATCCTGCATATTTTTAAAGATAGATTTGAAAAGTGGTTATCATCAGATTAGGATGAAAGAAGGTGGTGAGTCGAAAACTCCTTTTAAAACAAAACATGGTTTGTATGAGTGGCTTGTTATGCCATTTGTTCTTACTAACACACCTAGTACTTTCATAAGGCTGATGAATCATGTTTTGAGAGCTTTTATAGGTCACTTTGTTGTAGTTTATTTTGATGATATCCTAATCTAGAACAAGAGTTTGAATGAGCATGTTAATCATCTTAAATATGTTATTGAAGTGCTTAGAAAGGAATCACTTTTTTGCTAATTTTAAAAGTGTACTTTTTGAGCAGATCACCTTGTGTTTTTAGACTCTGTTGGTACAGCTCAAGGAATCAAGGTGGATAAAGAAAAGATCAAAGAAATTTGAGATTGGCCAAGTCAAAAGAATGTCAGTGAAATAAGAAGCTTTCATGGGCTGGTTGGTTTCTACCGAAGGTTTGTCAAAGACTTCAGCACCATTGCAGCACCTCTCACTGAACTTATCAAGAAGAATGTAGGGTTTAAGTGGGGAAAATCACAAAAGGAGGCCTTCCAAAACCTGGAAGGGAAGTTAATCAATGCACCCTTACTTGCTCTTCCTAATTTTACTAAGACTTATGAGATTGAGTGTATGCTTCTAGTAGGAATTAGACCAGTGCTAATACAGGAGAAAAGACCAATTGCCTATTTCAGTGAGAAACTTGAGGGAGCTATGTTAAACTATCCTACGTGTGACAAGGAGCTCTATGCCATGATCAAATCTCTCAAGATCTAGCGCCACTATCTCTGGCCAAAAGAGTTTGTTATACACACTGACCATGAATCACTCAAGTACCTAAAAGTCCAACACAAGCTGAACAAGAGACACGCCAAGTGGGTTGAATTACTTGAAACCTTTCCTTATGTTATCCACTACGGGTAAGGTAAGGAAAATATTTTCGATGATGCACTATCTAAAAGGTATACCTTGCTCACTTCCATTGAAACTAAGTTGTTAGGCTTTGAACAAGTGAAAACTTATTATGCTGATGATCCTAATTTCAAAGAACTCTTTAAAATTGTGAGAAACATACTACTGGCAAGTTCTATCAAGCTGATGGGTTGTTATTCTTTGAAAATCGTTTGTGTTTGCCTAATTGTTCTTTGAGAGAGTTATATGTCAAAGAAGCAAATGGAGAAGGACTGATGGGACACTTTGGTGTAGCTAAGACTTACATTATACTGAAAGAGCACTTCTACTGGCGAATCATGAAGAAAGACGTTGAGAGAGTATGCAGTAGATGTGTTGTTTGTACTTAAGCCAAAGCTAAAGCTCGCCCACAAGGTCTATATACTCCCCTGCCTATTCCTAAAGCACCTTGGGTTGGTATATTTATGGACTTTCTTCTAGGATTTCTTAGGACTAGGAAAGGTAGAGACTCAATTTTTGTGGTTGTTGATAGGTTTTCTAAGATGGCCCACTTCATTTCTTGCCACAAAACTGATAAAGCTCTCATCATTGCTGATATGTTCTTTAGAGATGTGGTTCGACTTCATGGACCAAGTTCTGATAGAGACACCAAGTTCTTGAGTCACTTATGGAAAACAGATTGGTCTAGACTAGGAACTAAGCTGATGTTTTCTACTACTTGTCATCCACAAGCTGATTGACAAACAAAATTAGTCGATAGAATTCTAGTTACTCTTTTGTGTGATGTGATTAAAAAGAACATTAAAAAATGGAAGATTATTTGTCTCATTTTGAGTTTGCTTATAATCACTTTGTGCACCGTGCTACTAAGCTCTCACCTTTTCAGTTTGTGAATGTGTTTAATTCTCTGACTCCTCTTGATTTGTTACCAAAAGGTTTGTGTATTGGTTTAATCCTCTGACTCATCTTGATTTGTTGCCTTTACCTCTCAATGAACAGACTAATCTTGATGATAAGGCCAAGGCCGAATCTGTTGCGTCTTTGCATGAGCAGGTTAAGAAGAACGTTGAGGAAAGGACTAAGGAGTATACTAAGTATGCAAACAAGGGCAGGCATGAGTTGATACTTGAACCATGAGACTTGGTGGCCATACACTTGAGAAAAGAGAGATTTCCAGAGGAGAGAAAGTCTAAGCTATTTCCAAGGGCGGATGAACCTTTCAAAGTATTGGAAAGGATCAACAACAATGCTTACAAGATAGATCACCAAGCATCAATAACAATACTTACAAGATAGGTAATTATCCAATCAGCTCCAGTTTCAGTGTTGCTGACTTGATCCCATTTCATGCATATCATTTGGATTTGAGAAAAAATACTTTTAAAGGAGGAGAGGATTATGCAAAAAAAGGCTGAACCAGTAGCTGATCATGCGCAAAAAGAGCTGAACCAGCTCGAGGAGCTGAGTGATACTGATGGAGAACAAACTGAGCTGAACCAGATGGAGGAGCTGACAGAGAGTGACATTCAAGAGGAGCTCGACCAGCTAAGTAAAGATAATGGCATGCTATATCAGGCTGGACAAGATGGAAATCGGCCCAACACTTTTGTTGCTTTAGAAACAACTTTGTCAGCCCAGAACCAAGAAGACAAGACCCCATTCTCATTGTCCAGAGGCCCAGTTACAAGATCACAAACCAGAAATTTGAAGAAGGCAATTTCGACAATTGTTTACTCCAAACTATAACCAATTTCGATTGGAAACCAAGTCAAACAGCTATTCAATTATTCAGTCTCCAATATTGCCTAGTTTTCATGCTTTCTTTCTAGTTTTTACACAAGTCAATCTTAGAAAATGTGTTCTTCATTCTATAAAAACCTTGTCAAGTTTTTTTTTGTTTCTCATTCATTTTTTCAATAAAAATCTTCTCTTTGATCATGTGAATCCTTTGTTCAGTTTCTGAACACTGTTGCCTAGGAGTTGATTCTCTGCAAGGCTCTTTTCCATTGATCATTGTTTGCGAGAGTAAATTGCACGATCTCTGGCGCATCAACACAAGTGTCTGATCAGTTCATAGATCAACACTGAAGAACACCTCTATTCTCGATTTCTGTCCAATTATTCTATCAACCATCAATCAATCGATCAAGGAGACATTACCATCCTTCAATACCATCCAGAAAACACAACCCATATCACCCTCAAATCATTCAAAAAAGGATCAGAAACATCAAGGGTTTCATTAAAACCTTAAAATAGCACCAACTTGTTAGAAAATTAATATGATGTAAATTTAAAATTAATAAAAAAAATTACCAATAAGTACTCGGCGGTCGGCCGGGGTCTAGAATATTTAAACCTTCTCGTCCAAGCTGGATAAGAAGATCCTCGACTATATATGAAGTGTAAGGTGCAGATGGAGGCACAAGCAAATCTGGATGAACTCCAGCTGCTGGGCATGAGTTGCACCGTTTGGAGCCACTGGAGGTGTATCGTATGGAGCAGAAGGTGGATGCATCGGTTGGGGTATCTGAGGTGCAGGAGGAGGCGCCCGAGAAATTCTCTGAAACGTCTGAGAATCAGGGACTGCCCCCGGATACGAAATAGATGATGGGGACAAAGAAAATGTCCACACACCGTCAAAAATCTCGGAACAAGTGAGTGGTCGTTTCTTAGGAGCCATCTAAATTCAAAAAATAAATCTAATCAGTTTAAATTACCAAAACCTAATCTTTGAATATATTTATGTTACCTAAACTAACCACTTAAACTAATCACCTAAACTAATTACCTAAACTACCTAAACTAATATTAAAAAAACACATACTTTGAGAGGAGGAGGGGAGGAGAGGGTAGAGAGGAATAAACGAGGAGACCTTCTCAACAACAAGTATAGATTGGTTTATTTGAAGCATCTACCATTTCATAAAAACTGTTTGCATCAAAGTTAGGTTCTTTAATAATTTCAGTTTAATCAGCTATTGTGGTAGTAGTTTCTAAAAGTGCATCAGTAATCATGTCGTAAGCCCTATCATTATCTTACCATCTGTTCCTCCTCTTGATGGTAGCTATATTCATTATGTAGATGATATGGTTCTTCATTATTACCAACATTCTGAAAATTAGTATTACTACTACTAGCTTCATTTCCACAAGAACCCTCTCCATGTTGAGACTAAATATAGTATTGTGGTGTAAAATCTCTTTTTACTAAATGTTTTCATAAAGTTTCACTATAGAAAAATTTGTATTCTTGCACTTCCGATAAAGACATAACATCTTACCGCTTTCATGCGTGATCGGTGTACATCTCACCTGGTACATGAATGTTTCTACTTCGTTAAGAAATGCATATGTCACTCTACCGGCAGAATATTTGTCCATATACATCAAACTTCGTAACTCGTAAATACTTTTGTAATCAGAGATTTTTTATTTCTTGATTTTTTTTCCTTTTTTTGTTTGTGTGTTTCTTTCTTATGAGAATAGACATATACATAAGAAATTTTCGAATTTGGTAGGTGAATATGTAACAATTGATTTACAAGGAAATATTTACTAGAGTTTTACAGCTTTATAACATCTACTTTACAACTAATTTACAACTAAATTAGTTTGGTAAGCACGTTTAAAATACAATTTCACCAAAATAACGGTTATATGTTTTATCGTAATAGCCGTGTAAAGTTACAAGGACTGTATGTCATACAAAAATTTTCTTTCCTCATACAATCTCCTAATACTAAAAGGGCATAATGCTCCACATATAGACATGCCACGTCGTTTAAGAAAATCGTCCAATAGAAACATTTCGTATTGCCACATCATATTATCTTTTCTTTGATCGATAATACAAATTGCAGGCTAGCTGTAATTTAAGTAAGCGAAGGCCCATTGTTAATAGCCCAGTTCTTTCTCCTAACGTTACATGCGTAGTAATGTCTCTGTTTCTTCTTTTTCACCACCGTCGTTACTGATTCCTGCAATTCAACGTTTATGTAGAGTTCCACTATCAGTCTTTCAATTCAGTTATTTATACCTATCTTCATGAACGATTTATCCTTCCACCTCCCTTTTGTTTTTACTCTTATAAGTAAAAACCTCTTCTTTGAAGCTTTCATGGAACCACAATTAACGACCTAAAATCCCGTCATGATTGTTCTTCGTTGACATCATCCCAAATTGTGTGAGGCCAATTTGATTTATAAACATCCATTTGCGGAATCTCAAAATCCACCTAAAAACGGGATGCTCATTCGACTCAAGCTTCTTCTGAGGATAACTGCTACAGATAAAAGGTAACTTATTTGACAATCTTATATGTTGTTTCTGTATACACATCTCTATTTTGTTGCTTGGAAACAAGCAAAGTTATGTATCTCAACTGATAAGGGTTGAAGATTTTTAAAGGAGAGACGTCAAGGCATGGTTAGTGACTTAGTGGTATCCATTTCGTAGTTTCTTTCTTCGTCAACTTGGCTACTTATGACGCCATTTTATATGCAGATTTTGATATCCCATAAAAATGTCTTAAATTCTGCTCTTTTGTTTTTCTCTCTGTTTAAAACATTAGATCTAGCTGGAGAGATCGGAATCGGAAAACAAACAGTAATTGAGATGCTGCGGAAGTTTTACCATCCTGATTATTAAGGATCAATCATATCAATGATTGATTTATGATCTCATGTATTAAGGAAACCATATATTCTTGTCAATAACTCTATCTCTGTAAACCCTAAGACAAGGACATGTATATAAGTCCTCTTGTATAGCAGTACCAAGACATACTCAATATAATCTCTTACATGGTATCAAGAGCCATACGATCTCTCTAAATTTTTCTTTTAGTTCCTTTACAAACATCATGAGTTCTTCTGCAAACACATCTCCTACCATTGTCACTGAAACCATCAGTACAAACACTCAAACGCTTCTCACGGTGAACATGTCTAATGTGTCCAAACTCACCTCAAGCAATTACCTCATGTGGAGTCTCCAAATCCATGCTCTCCTTGATGGCTATGACCTCTCAGGATATGTCGATGGCTCCACAACCGTTCCTCCAGCCACAGTAACCAATGAAGACCAGATCTCGGCGAATCCCGCATACACACTTTGGAAACGCCAAGACAAGCTGATCTACAGTGCTCTCATAGGCGCCATCTCTCCTTCCCTACAACCTCTTGTGTCTCGTGCGGCAACTTCATTTGAAGCATGGACGACACTTGCATCTACCTATGCAAAACTGAGTCGGGGTCATATCAAACAATTGAAAACACAGCTCAAACACTGGAAGAAGGAGAACAAGACAATTGATGTCTACCTCCAAGGCATCACGACCCGTCTTGATCAACTTGCTATTCTAGGCAAGGCAGTAGATCATGAAGATCAAATTGATCTCATCCTGGAAGGTCTCTCTGAGGATTACAAACCAGTGGTAGACCAAGTTGGAGGAAGAGACGCTCCACCATCCATCACGGAACTCCACGAGCGCCTTCTCAATCATGAGGCTAAGCTCCTCATGACAGGGGACATCCTTCAATCTCCTGCTCCTGTCACGGTTAATGTTGCTCAGACCAGAAACAACAACAACAACAACTACAGGAATCAGTCCAAATCAAGAAACAACAACCAGTGGGCGCCACAAACGTATCAACAGTGGAACACCAATCAACAAACCAATCGCTCGGAATCAAAAGGACCTCGACCTTACCTTGGTCGTTGTCAGATTTGTGGTGTCCAGGGACACAGTGCTAAGAGGTGCACCCAGCTCCAGTCCTATCAAGCCGCAACTCAACACCAGCAGCAACAGAGTCCATTCATGCCGTGGAACCCGAGAGCAAACTTCACAGCTTAAACACCGTACACTGCCTCCAATTGGCTTCTAGACAGTGGTGCTACACACCATGTCACGTCCGATCTCGCTAACCTCTCACTTCATCAACCCTACCAAGGTGGAAATGATGTTATGATTGCTGATGGATCTACGGTTCCAATTCACCAAACTGGTTACACAACTCTTCCTGCTTCCAATCGATTTCTAGACCTACATAAAGTTCTCTTTGTTCCAAATATAAATAAGAACCTTATCTCAGTCTATCGATTATGCAATTCTAATGGAGTTTCTGTGGAATTTTTCCCAACCTCTTTTCAGGTGAAGGATCTGACAACGGGGGTTCCATTGGTCTGCGGCAAAGCTAGAGCAGAGCTCTATGAGTGGCCCTTGCAAACTCCTCAAGTCAATACATCGGTCGCGTCTCCGAGTTCCGAAACTACACTTGTGTCTTGGCACTCTCGATTGGGACACCCATCTTCTTCTATTCTGAATAATGTTGTTTCCATCTTTTCTCTACCTGTTTCCTCTCCTTCTCAAAAACATTTCACCTGCAATGATTACTTTATCAATAAAACCGACAAACTCCCATTTTCTCAATCTACAATCACCTCAAAAAGACCATTGGAATACCTTTACTCAGATGTTTGGAGTTCTCCCATTATATCTTCTGAAAACTTCAAATATTACCTTCTGATCATTGATCACTTTACCCGCTACACATGGCTGTTCCCACTGAAACAAAAGTCACAAGTAAAAGAAACGGTTTTCAAAAATATGGTCGAAAACCACTTCCAACAGAAGATTGGAACCTTTTACTCAGACAATGGAGGAGAGTTCATTGCGCTTAAACAATTCTTTCAAACAACTGGTATCTCACACTTCACCTCACCGCCTCATACGCTAGAGCATAACGGATTATCAGAACGAAAACATCGTCATGTTTTTGAGACTGGCATGACTCTTCTTTCTAAAGCATCAGTTCCGAAGAAGTATTGGCCTTTTGCGTTTGCAGTTGCTGTCTACCTTATAAACAGAATGCCTTCACCAACCATATCAATGCAGACGCCATTCCAAAAGCTTTTTGGTAAGCTCCCCAATTACCAGAAACTTCGCATTTTTGGATGCGCATGTTATCCATGGTTGAAGCCATATACGAGACATAAGCTTCAAAATCGCTCCAAAAACTGTGTCTTCTTCGGCTATTCAGCTACACAGAGTGCATACCTCTGTTACGATCCAGAAGATGACCGAATGTACATCTCCTGGCATGTACAGTTTGACGAGACTATCTTCCCTTACTCACAGACCACACACTATACCTCTATGGGGACAGAAAATAATGGAGATCAATCATCGCCACAGACCACTACGCCGATACTAATCGCTTTGCCTCAGCAACCGCCGCTGCAAAACCTCCCACCGGCCCCGTTGTTAGCTCCTTCACCGGTCATGCCCGCATCACCGCAATCTCCATTGTCGTCTTCGACTCAGGTATCGTCTCTCAACCCTACATCTCCTTCTGTTTCCCTCTCCTCCGAGCCCACTGCTCCAGATCAAAATGGGCCGCAACCCACGGCCCAGAAAAACCAATACCCACAAAATACACAAGCCCAATCAGAAAATAGCCACAATCCGTCAAGCCCAATACCTAACTCTCCCTCTTTCTCCTCCTCCGCCGTCCCTACCAACTCGCAACCAGAACCCGAACCACCAAACACTCATCAAAACCACCATCCGATGTCTACCCGTGCCAAATCCGGCATTACAAAACCAAACACAAAATATATTTACGTCTCAAAACTATCATCAAACACCGAACCCAAAACGATTAATCAAGCTCTCAGTGATGAACGATGGAGGAAAGCAGCGACGTCTGAAATCAATGCTCAAATTGAGAACCATAGCTGGGATCTTGTTCCTCCGCCACCGTCTCATGTCACGATTGTCGGCTGTCGTTGGATCTTTACTACGAAGTATAACCCAGATGGCACAATTCTTCGCCCCAAAGCACGTCTAGTGGCAAAAGGCTACAATCAACGTCCGGGTTTGGATTACGCAGAAACGTTTAGCCCCGTTATCAAGTCGACGACAATATGCATTATCCTCGGAGTTGCAGTGGATCAGAATTGGCCAGTGAGACAACTAGACGTAAACAATGCTTTTCTCCAAGGTACACTCACGGATGAAGTATACATGACACAACCACCGGGCTTCATTGACAAGGATAGACCACACTATGTATGTCGTCTTCGGAAAGCTATTTACGGACTCAAACAAGCCCCGAGGGCATGGTATGTTGAACTACAAACCTTCCTAATCAACTCTGGTTTCCATAATTCTGTTTCTGATACATCGCTATTCATCCTCAAGCATGCCAAATCTGTTGTCTACATATTGGTATATGTAGATGACATTTTAATTACTGGTAACGATAGTAATCTTATCTCTCATACACTACAAGCTATTGATAATCGGTTCTCAGTCAAAGAACATGAAGATCTTCACTACTTTCTTGGGATTGAAGCAAAGAGAGGAACTGTGGGTCTTCATCTCAACCAAAGGTGATATATTCTTGATTTGCTACAACGCACAAACATGCTTGGTGCCAAACCTGTTTCCACCCCTATGGCGACAACCCCAAAACTGACTCTTCACACTGGGACGCGTCTATCTGATCCAACAGAGTATAGACGTGTTGTGGGCAGCCTTCAGTACTTGGCATTTACAAGACCAGACCTCTCCTTCACGGTAAACCGTCTCTCACAATTCATGCATGCCCCGACAACTGATCACTGGAATGCAGTCAAGCGCACGCTACGTTATCTGGCAGGAACAGTTGATCACGGCATTCTCCTACGACGAGGTAACTCCATGGTTCTTCATGCTTTTTCTGATGCAGATTGGGCTGGGGATACTGATGATTACATTTCAACCAATGGATACGTCGTATACATTGGACACCAACCGGTTTCTTGGTCCTCTAAGAAGCAGAAAACAATTGCAAGGTCTTCCACGGAGGCAGAATATAGGTATGTGGCTAATACCGCCTCCGAGCTCATATGGGTCTTCTCGTTGCTACAAGAACTGGGTCTACGGATTACACAAGCTCCCACCATATATTGTGACAATGTAGGTGCCACTTACCTATGTGCTAACCCCATCTTCCACTCTCGTATGAAGCATGTAGCTTTGACTACCATTTCATAAGGAATCAAGTTAAATCAGGGGCATTAAGAGTTGTTCATGTCTCCACTAAGGATCAGCTTGCGGATGCAATGACAAAGCCACTTTCAAGACCGGTTTTCAACTCTTTCACAAGCAAGATTGGAGTGGCAAAACCCCCTCCATCTTGAGGGGGTGTATTAAGGATCAATCATATCAATGATTGATTTACGATCTCATGTATTAAGGAAACCATATATTCTTGTCAATAACTCTATCTCTGTAAACCCTAAGACAAGGACATGTATATAAGTCCTCTTGTATAGCAGTACCAAGACATACTCAATATAATCTCTTACACTGATCAGGTCATCACTTTTGACAGATTTGGGATTAACACCTTCAGCTGGAATGGCCAAAGCAACAAACACGGCTGGTGAGCCAAGAACCAGCTCTGTTCAGTGAAACTATCTGAGAAAAACATTGCTTACGGAAAAGGATGTTGGGGATAGATTACATTTACCCACATAGGCCCATTTAAGTGTGAACTCGGCCCGTCATCATAACGAAGTCGGCCCATGAGGCCTGTCAGACCGACCTCGACGATAGAAAAGGTGTATATATAGAAGAAGGTTGGAAGAAAGAAAGGATAGGCAGACTTGAAGGACAAGCTAGAATTAGGGTTCTCATTACTCATTCTTTGTTCAAACCTTGTTCTTCTTCAAACAAACCGATCTTTCATTAATAAAACTCTTCGATTCACCTTCTTAATCGTCTCTTTGAAAAATCCACAATCGAAATCGATATCCAACCTAGGGTTACCGATTTCGGATTCAACAATTGGCGCCGTCTGTGGGGAGATTGTACTATTCGTATAAAGGTCAGATCGGAAATACGACCTAATCCATAATGCATTGCGTAAAGCCTTCACTGCCGTCTTGTCTGGGACATCGACTTTGGAAACGAGGTTCTTGAGCCGTTCCATGAAGTCGTGGAGGGATTCCTTCTGTCCCTGAGAGATCTTCCATAAGTCGGTTGCTGATGCCCCTTGGCGAATATACATGGAGTAATGTTTGAGGAACTCGGTAGAAAGTTCCTTAAAGGTGTTGATTGAATCCGCAGTTAACCGGGAAAACCAGGTAAGGGCGGGTCCTGCCAAACTTTCAACAAAGAGTTGGCAATAGCCGGCATCTCGTTCTTCCGTGGAGAAATAGGCTCGTCCCATAGCAATATTAAAACTGGTCATATGGTCGCTGGGGTCAGAATCACCGCGGAAAGAAGGTACTCGGAGTTTGTCCTGATGCCGTACTCGGACGTCGGTTATCTGCTTGGTGAAGGGAGTTGTTTGAGTTGCTTCCAGGACTCGATCGATTTCAGGTGCGAAACTCGTGGCTTGATGGATTTTTGACGACATGTCTTTAATCGTGTTCCTTGAAGACGTAGAAGTTCTTCATTGGTCGCTTGATCGGCTGCCTGATTTCGCATCGTTGTCTGGAACAAACGTCTCCGGGCGGTATCCAGATCTTGATCGTCTGCTTTTGCAGGAGGTAGACAAGCAGCGGCAATTGTTTCGAGACGTTCTTGAGTCGCCTTATTAGCGGCATCTTGTTGATCGAGTCTTTGAACGACGGCAGCGAGAGACGCACTCCACAGAGCGAATTGCTTCATCCGCATGGAGGAGGATAACGCCGCCTATACCGCAAAACAGAATGCATTGAAGGCTCAGTTGACGCCAAAAGCAACGACGACCTATCAGGAACCTCGTCAGCATCAGCCTAACGAAAAGAAAGGAAAAGTCTTCTCGGCAAACGAGGAACCTGATGCATCTCCCTCCACATCGAAGACCGATCGACCATGGAACGTATGGGACAGAACCCTAGATGGGAAGCCCTTAACATACGATGAAACTAAATTATGCACTTACCATAAGGCCAAAGGCCACGACACTAAAGAGTGCAAGTAACTCGCAGAAGCGTATTCTCAGCATTCAGAAACGGTGCCGTCACGCCCGATCCGCCGAAGTCGAAACAGAACCGAAAGAAAGGGAGCTGGACGAAGAACCGACAAGCTAGTGCCAAAAAACAGGAATCCAACCAAGCGGTCCACCCCGATGATCAGGATGCGGCCGCTCCACCCCGACATCGCGATGATACCGATACGGAGGACGAAAGACCGCAAGTAGCTCGGCGGATCAACGTTATCTCGGAAACCCCCTTACCTTCCTTTGCTATGGAAAACGAGGATAGCTCTGATCTCTGAGATCATCTCCAGCATAGGCGCCCTACAATCGACCTGCGAGATATCCTTCTTCGAAGAAACAAATTGGGGCCTCATGAGAACGAAGATAACCAGGATCTACGAGGTCATCTTCAACGCAAGTGTTCGATAACCGAGCTGCGAGAGTCCCCCCTACAGGATAAAAAATCAGAATCATCCAAGGGCAATGATAGTTACGACCTCCGAGATCACTTGGTACATGTTCGTTCCACACATGAACTGCGAGATCCTCACTCACAAATCAAGAAACCAGTGATTCTGGGAGACGACCTCCAAAATAAACTTACTACTAAGACGGGTGTCGCAACTCCTGACCTACGGACGACACTCTCTAACAAGCGTCCCAGCGTCTTTCGCCAAATTAACGTAATTCGTGGCGGATCACCCCTGTGCAACGATTCGGTGAAATCAATAAAAGAATACCAACGCAGAGCCACAACTGCCCGACGATGGCCGACAAAGCATGAAGGAGAAACTTCTATAACCTTTTCAGAAGGAGATCTCGTCGATATAGATCAGCCACACAACGACCCACTGCTAGTCGAGTTGCAAATCGGTACATGCGAGGTCACACGTGTACTCATCGACACTGGAAGTTCGGTCGATCTAATATTCCGACAGACCTTGGATAAAATGATGGTAGATCTGAACGATATCAAGCCATCGTCGAGAGCCCTTACCGGTTTCAACGGTTCATCGACCTCCTTATTGGGAACCATCCGCCTTAACGTCTTTGCCGGGGCAGTAAATAAACTCGTTAAATTCTCCGTCATCGACACCAAAATGCAGTATAACGCGATCCTAGGCACCCCATGGCTTCACATGATGAAAGCAATCCCGTCAACATACCACCAATGCGTCAAATTTCCCACCAAGGAAGGTACCGTCTTCACATTAAAAGGGAATCAACGCCTCGCACGAAGCATGTTGATCTCCGATCTCAAAAGCCAACAGGTCACTTTTCTTGTCGAGCCAGATAAAAGGCCGTCTCCACAAAAAGAGGAGACAGTCCAAGTCGGTATCGATCCTGATAACCCTGAGAGAACCGTAGGAATTGGCTATGATCTAAGCGACGCCCTATCCACCGAATTGACCACCTTCCTCCGGGCAAACAAATCAACGTTTGCCTGGACGACAGCCGACATGCCTGGTATTGACCCGGCTGTTACATCACATCGACTCAATGTCGACCCAACGTACAAACCCATCAAGCAGAAGCGTCGAAAGCTCGGTCCTGAAAGAGCTAAAGCCGTCAATGAAGAAGTCGATAGACTTTTAGGGGCGGGGTCCATCGCCGAGGTTAAATATCCAGATTGGCTCGATAACCCGGTCATCGTCAAAAAAAAAGAATGGGAAATGGAGGGTGTGCATCGATTTCACCGATCTAAACAAGGCATGCCCTAAGGACAGCTTCCTTTTACACCATATCGATCAGATGGTGGAATCTACGGCCGGAAACGAGCTCCTTTCGTTCATGGATGCCTTCTCAGGCTACAATCAGATTATGATGCACCTGGACAATCGCGAGAAGACATCATTCATCACGGACCGCGGCACATATTGTTACCGAGTTATGCCATTTGGACTCAAGAACGCAGGAGCTACTTATCAATGACTCGTTAATAAAATGTTTGCCGACAAATTAGGAGTCACCATGGAAGTCTACATTGACGACATGCTGGTCAAATCACTCGTCGCCAACGACCACGTTCGACACCTATCTGAATGCTTCGATACCTTAAACAAGTACGGGATGAAACTGAACCCGGCAAAATGCACTTTTGGAGTTACTTCGGGAGAATTTCTTGGTTATATCATCACGAAACGAGGAATCGAAGCAAATCCGAAACAAATCTCTGCGGTTTTGGACTTACCTAATCCCAAAATGTCATGGGAAATTCAGCGTCTAACCGGACGAGTGGCAGCGCTTAACCGTTTCATCTCCCGGTCCACCGATAAGTGCCTCCCTTTCTACGAGTTGCTGCGAGGGAATAAAAAGTTCCTTTGGGATGAAGTATGCGAACAAGCCTTCTCGGCATTGAAACAATACTTAACGACTCCTCCGGTATTAACAAAATCAGACGCAGGCGACACTTTATATCTCTACATCGCAGTCTCTTCTTCAGCAGTAAGCAGCGTTCTAATAAAGGAAGACCGAGGAGAACAGCGCCCCATCTTCTACACCAGTAAACGTCTTACCGACGCAGAGACGAGATATCCCACCCTGGAAAAGATGGCTCTCGCCGTAGTAACATCGGCACGAAAACTGTGACCTTACTTCCAATCCCATTCCATTGTCGTTCTCACCGATCTGCCACTGCGAACCATACTCCAGAATGCTAATCAGTCAGGGAAACTTTCCAAGTGGCCCATCGAACTCAGCGAATACGATATCTCGTATAAAAGCAGGCCCGCAATAAAGGCTCAAGTTTTGGCCGACTTCATCGTCGAAATCTCTCCCGATCAAGCGGCTGATCTCGACATTCCAGTAAAAAATTGGATCTTGCATGTCGACGGAGCGTCGTCCAACAAAGGATCGGGAATAGGCGTTCATCTCCAATCGCCCACCAGAGAACTCATCGAACAATCATTCCGACTCGGGTTTGCGGCATCAAACAATGAAGCCGAATACGAAGCGTTAATCGCAGGTCTTCGTTTAGCCAAAGTAGTAGGAGCCAAGCGAGTACAAGCCTTCTGCGATTCTCAGCTCGTCACCAGTCAGTTCAGCGGTGACTATGAGGCCAAAAATGAGAGGATGGATGCATATCTCGGCGTCGTCAGAAAGTTGACATCCGAGTTTGATCACTTTGAACTCGTCAAGGTTCCCAGAAAAGACAATTTCTTTGCCGACGCGTTAGCCGCACTAGGAAGCAATCAGAGGGATCAGGTCAAACGGACAATCCCCGTTCATACAGTTGAAAATCCGAGTATTTCGTTACCACTTGGTAAGGACGTCCACGCGATTTCCTCCACTATCACCGAGATCGTAGAGTCGGCTACTCAAGATAATGATTGGTGAACCCTCTTTCTCGATTATCTGGATAAGGGGATACTACCTAAGGATAAGTGGGAATCCCGTCGACTTAAAGCGAAAAGCTCCAACTACGTCTCTATCGACGGTAAGTTACACCGGTGGACCGCAAATAAGGTTCTTCTTACCTGCGTCGGGAAGGAAGAAGCAGAACTCGTTATGATCGAAACCCATGAAGGAGAAGGCGGCAACCACAGTGGAGGCAGGGCCCTCGCGCTTAAACTTAAAACTCAGGGGCATTATTGGCCCACCAAGGTCGCAGATTGCGATGAATACGCATCACACTGCAAAAAGTTCCAGCGCCACGCACCTAACATCCACTCGCCAACCGAGTTGTTGAAAACCTCCGTCTCTCCATACCCGTTCATGAGATGGGCAATGGACATAGTCGACCCTCTACCGAGTTCTAAACAAAGGCGTTTCTTACTTGTTTTGACTGATTATTTCACAAAGTGGGTTGAAGCCAAGGCCTACGTTCAAATCACCAAGAACGAGGTTCAAAGTTTTGTTTGGAAGTACATCATCTGCCGTCACGGACTTCCTTATGAAATCGTAACCGACAATGGATCTCAGTTCACATCGAACAAATTTCGGGAGTTTTGTGATAAATGGAGAATTCGACTGAGTTTTTCAACCCCGCGATATCCTCAAGGAAACGGCCAGGCCAAAGCAACAAACAAAACTATCATCGACGGGATCAAGAAGCGATTAGATCTCAAGAAGGGACACTGGGCTGACGAGCTAGACGGAGTACTATGGTCCCATCGAACCACACCGTGGAGTGCAACAGAAAAAACGCCGTTCTCACTCGCCTATGGAGTCGAAGCAATGGCTCCTGCCGAAGTCAACGTCACTAGCCTCAGGAGGTTAAAG
Source organism: Sinapis alba (assembly GCA_012274485.2). Taxonomy (NCBI): domain Eukaryota; kingdom Viridiplantae; phylum Streptophyta; class Magnoliopsida; order Brassicales; family Brassicaceae; genus Sinapis; species Sinapis alba. Next base: position 224,625 of record MU105742.1, read on the forward strand.
ATGCCCCAGAATGAGATCTTGAATCACGAAATGATGATCAATGCCCTGGATCAACTTGAAGAAAGACGAGATCAGGCTTTACTACGGATTCAGAATTATCAACACCTCGCCGAGTCATATTACAACAAAAAGGTGAGGTCTCGACCGTTGCAACTCGGCGATTTTGTCCTTCGAAAGGTCTTCGAGAATACCAAGGAATGGAAAGCCGGAAAGCTTGGTACAAACTGGGAAGGTCCATATAAAATAATACGCGTGGTCAAACCAGGAGTTTATCGACTTGAGACATCTTCCGGAGAACAAATCTCACACTCTTGGAACTCGATCAACCTAAAGCGCTACCTCGGTGCTTAAGCAATAAGAAGAACGAACTACGAGTGGCTTGATCCCGTCTCAGGTACGTAGGCAGCTCTTAACCGAGTTCAGACACAAAAAAAAAACAAAAAACAAAAAAAAAGGAACTACGGGTGACTTGATCCCGTCTCGGTAAGTAATCAACTCTTAAACGAGTTTCGTTTCAAAAAAAAAAAAAAAAAAAAATATATACATAAGACAATCTGTAGAAATTTCATGTTTTTACATCGATTTTAAAGATCGTACTTTAACATGGCTTCTGCGATAATTATACCATTTGAGATTCGTACTATGATATGAAATCCAAGTCGGTATTAAAATCCACAGTATGACAAACACGTCGAATGGATTCAAAGTTGAATGATGGGCGCGACATCACAGTAGACTATATAAAGGAGAAGCCTACTCGGTAACTTAAATAAAGTTAACTACGTATGCTCTTTCCTATTTTGCAGTATAAATGATGTCGGCATATTTGACGAAATAAAGTCCTATTCGTTTATTTTGCAAAAAATTGTTTGGTTCGGCCGATATAACCATCGTCGAGCATGATTTCAACAAAAATCAACAATACTTAGATTAAAAAAAAAAATAAGTGCCATACTCGGCCAAGAGTCATTACAACAAGAGGGAAATAAAATTACAATAAGCAAAGAGAACAGAGGGTCTCAAGATCGGAGTTCTTCTAGGTCTTGGGGAGAAAAGGCCATCATATTGGAGCCGTGCTCATCAAGACTGATCGGGTGAAGATCAATCTCGTCGGCATCTACGACTTCCATCTTCTGTAACTCCTCCAGGAAGTAGGCTTCGTCGATCTTCGCCTTCTGGAAAACCTCATCCATTGCCAAGCCTTGCGACTGGATTTTCTCCAGCCCTTCCCTCGTCCCCTTCGCCTGCGAGTACAGAGCAAGCCTCGACTGGATCTCGGGTTGTTCCCCAAGGAACTGACCCATCTTCTCGTACGTCGGTATCACCCGTTGCCGCAAGATAGACTCAACTCACATTCACTCCTTCTTCACCTCGTGCTCCCTAGACTCCCTCAGACGTCTGGTTGTCGCTTCAAAATTTAGAGAAAGCTCGGACTTCTCTTGTTCCAGATTGAGGCACCGAGAGTCGAGAAGATCTTTTTGAGCCTTCAACACCTCCATTTCCGCCGATAAAAGCTCGTTACGAGATCTCTCCAGCTCGGCCTCGCTCAAAGCCTCATTTTTCTCGGCGGTTAGGGCCTCAATATGACCCTCATAGGAGTTGCATTTGTAGGACAGCTCGGCAATTTCCTTCCTCTTCTTCTTCAAAGAGCCGGTTTTGGCCGTCAGAGAGGCTTCTTGAGCTTTCAGCTTCGCCTCGTAGTCCCTAACCATAAGGTTTGCATTCCCAAGGAACTACAGAACGAAGACGTCAGAAAAGAAAACAAGAAAGATCGACAGAAGAAAGACAGTAAAACGAACACTTACCATGGCGCTGGCTCGAGTCATTTCACGATATCGGCTATCTGGATGAAGTTGATCCAGTTCCGGCATGCCGCGCTTCTTGAGCTTAATTTGGCGGAACAGACGCGCCGGTGCCTCATGGTCTTCGATAAAATGGGACGTCGATCGACCGATATTTAAAATCGATAACATGGGGGTACTCAACCTCCTCACCGTGCGAAACCTGAGCTGGCTCTTGAAGTTGACCCCCTTGTACGACATCTTCTGGCAGTGGATTAGTCGGGTGCTCCGCCGTTGGCATCTCGGTAACAATCATGTCGACTGACCCGACTGGTACTCCAGCCGCAGGATTTTGCTCCTCTTGGTCATCACCATGACACTCTTCCGGTACTTCGGGAGGAGGAAGAGGAGACTGGATAGGGGTAACGAGAGAAGGTTCGGCGTGGGAACTGGACGAGTCCCTCCTTTGTTTGCTGGGTCTGCCGACATCGGTAAAACCCCTGCCATGCTCGGGGGTACTGATCGTGTCAGCATATGATGGAAAGGCGGATAGATTTAGTTTTCCCGTTGATCGTTGTCGGGGACGTACAGAGGCTAAAGTGGGGATCTCGGCTATACGAGATGCAAGTCGTCAGATAAAAGAAAAAAAAAACAAAAAAACAAGAACCAAAATCAAAAGAATCGTTACCTCGGTTAATTCTCTTCAAAGTGGCTTGAATGCGGGCTTCGCTGATATCCGGCCAATGTTGATGACTCAACGTCCTGATTGCCTCGACTTATTCAAGAAAAGATTCTGAGCCGCCTTGTGACCACTTGCTGATACGATCTGCAAAAAAAAAAGGAAAAAGATGAAGTAGATCAGTAGAAGTGCTGTGAGTTAATTCGAAGTCGTACCGATATTGGAATTGAAATATCCGTTAAGGATTATCGTGGGATCTTCGAATGAAGCTTCGTTAATCTTCACGTAGAAATATCGATGATTCCAGAAGTTCACTTTAGATGGCTTCCTGGTGATCACGTTATACTTGGGGACCATTTTCCATAAAATAAGCCCGTCTTCGCGGTAATACTCGGTGTCGTGATTTCTTCAAAGAGCTGAACCGACATCTTGATCCCCAACTCGGCTGCGAGAACCGTCAGGGTTACCAGAATCCTGATCCTGTTCGCGGTGTACTGACCAAGCGCGATCTTCCGACGATTGCAGTAGGTCGTAAGAAATTCCGGAAGAGGCCACCATAGCGAAGAGTTGACAAACCACGATTCATACACGCAAGCGTACCCTGAAGGCGGAGTCCATGGTCGCTGGTGATCTGCAGGAATCAAGAACGAAAACCCAGCAGGTGGGTTTATTTGGAAAATAAGCTTCTGAACGCTCTTGAACGTAGATTTGGTAGGGAAATGGTTCGCCCAGTTCTGCCTCTTCTTGACGCTGAGAGTCCGCTCCTGGTCTGGATCAATCTCCTCGTCAAACTCGAAGTCGGTTCAGTCCATTTCATCGGTAGAAAGTCGGCTAAAGCAAAGTCCACCTCTTTCTCGGCCGTGGTCTTCTCCTTGGCAGCGGAATCAAGATCCCCATCAGTTGGCTCTTCTGCTCGGATCTCGGTTCCTTGCTCCATTCGTCGGCAGGAGCATGACCTGTTGTTTCTCGGTCTTCTAAGCTCAAGCTGAACCTAACAATGTCACGTTCGGCGTAGTCCAAAGAGGCCAGATCTGCAGATGTCGGCCGTGGATTGTCCATTCCCCCGAGCGTTATCGCCCTTGGCCGGCGTATCAGTGGAGAACCAGTGCTTTCTGACTCAGAGTCGGTGGCGACCGCTTTACCTTTCTGGGGAACACCGTCGGATCGGAGAAGTCATTGTCGCCGGAAAGATGTTTCTAGAGAGAGGAAGAAGAGAGAAGGCAGAGAGCAAGAGAAATACCTTTCGAAGTGATGAGCAGCAGAAGAATAGCGAAACAAGCATTGAACGAAGCTTTTATAAGTATCTCGGCGCGGAAGACGAGCGGTTGTCATGATTAGGTCTATAACCCTATAGATGATGACACGTGTCCCACTACTTCCGAATCTCGAAGGTATTAATCATTTCGGGAGATACGAAGTAGGAAGCGTGGTTTCGGAAGATCTAATGATATTAAAAAAAGAGAAGTAAACAAAGACCGAGATCGAGTCTAATGCTCAAGCAAAAAGACGTCGGAAACAGCTCAACTGCTACAAATGTGCCAAGAATATGGACAACCGAGATCACCCTTAAAATCACCCAGTTAACGAAATTCACCGAGTAGCTAACTCGATGAACTGGGGGGGGGACTTATTGTTGGGGATAGATTACATCTACCCACATAGGCTCATTTAAGTGTGAACTCGGCCCGTCATCATAACGAAGTCGGCCCATGAGGCCTGTCAGACCGACCTCGACGATAGAAAAGGTGTATATGTAGAAGAAGGTTGGAAGAAAGAAAGGATAGGCAGACTTGAAGGACAAGCTAGAATTAGGGTTCTCATTACTCATTCTTTGTTCAAACCTTGTTCTTCTTCAAACAAACCGATCTTTCATTAATAAAACTCTTCGATTCACCTTCTTAATCGTCTCTTTGAAAAATCCACAATCAAAATCGATATCCAACCTAGGGTTACCGATTTCAGATTCAACAAAGGAGATGCTTCTTAAACCAATGTCGTATATGCCACTGATATACCTAACGTTCATGGCTTCGTTAATTGACTACAACATGTATATTTAACGGCTCCTGATCAAATGTGCAGCCCTAATTTCTAGATTCATACTAAACTGAAGATGTATTCACTATTGCAGGACCTATGATATGATGGGGGCTGAACGAGTAGTTCAATTATCAGACTGTCATATGTTGAGACTTGAGAGTGGCCATAGCCGATGAAAATTTTGAAGACTCTACGGTGTTGCTTCTAGATGAAGCAACAATTGCTCTAGATGCTTAGTCAGAGTGTGTTGTTCAAGATACAGTTGACCGGAACATGGTTAACACATCGGTTTTCAACAATCAAGAACTCATGTAATGTTTTATTTTATTTTCTTGTGAAACAATGTTTGTTTATTTAATCTAAACTCATGTAATTATTGTGGTTAAGAAGGGTGTTATCGTGGAGAAAGGAAAGCAAGAGACTTTGATTGATATAAAAGATGGAGAATTATTTTATTATTGAATAATTCTTAAATAGAAAATTTAAATATCTGATATGAAACAAACTAATAAAAGGATAAAACTAAATCAAGCCACCTGCAGTATAAAGTAACTCTAGATTACGGTTCGCAACCATGCATGTATTCTTCAAAGAATTTTGGTAATTTTAAGTAGACTAAACATAAGTTAGGGGTATAAATCTAAGTAGTGGTTTGTATTAACAGAGGACAAACAAAAGAAATCCACTTACTCTAAAATCATCAGAAAGTATTAGTACTTAGTAGTAATTTTAATAGTTGTTTTAAGTTAAAATTAAATTGATCTTTCTTGCAATTGAACATATATAATTATAAGTAACTATAAAATAACAAGTTTTGAATTTTAACTTAAACTAGATCTTGATCCACGCATCCACGCGGATGTACATTTTCGGTTTGATAACCTATAATATTTATAATAGATTATTTAAGTGTTGTATTAAATATCTAATATTGTATGATTATATAAAAATTTAAATGATGGATTACATTAGTTATTTATATCAAAATGGTTGAAAAATATTTTTGTTAATTATATAGTTTGTTTGTGATAGTTTTTTAATTTAATAGTCAATAAAAAATATTTGATATATTTTTATACTCATTCACTTACATATTTTTCTAAATATTGTGTTTATATATTTAGAAATGCATAAATCCATATTAAATTATTAACATAATAAAGTTATAGACCAAAATTAGTATTAGATAATTTATGTATATTTGTAAATTTCAATTTCAATTTCTTAAATAAAGTTTTATGTAATAGATTCGATAAAAGTAATATATATGATTACCAAATTGAATTTTTAATTATTGGTGATATATCAAAATATAACCAAAAACTAAATGGAGTTTTCCAATTATTTATGTTAGTCTAATCCCTTTAAATAACACCAGTGGCAGAGAATCGTAAATAATGAAAAGAAGTTAGAGTTATTTATTATTTAAACTTCACTTTTAATAGGATACTAGATCTGGACCCGCGCGCCAGCGCAAGTATTAAGTTTGCGTTTTTGTATGCGTTAATATAGATATAAAGATATATGGATTAGCATTTATCCGATATTTGAACCCGTATCCGAACCTGATCTCAAAAACCCAAACCGAAATCCGAACTGAAGTAGCAAAATATCCGAACGGACATTGAATTAGGAGAGATTGGATATCCGAACCGAAACGGGTAATATCAGAACCCGAATAAATATCTGAAGATATTCGAACTTATGCATATTTAACTTTATATTTCTAGATTACTTCTCTAATTTTATTTAAAATATTTATATTGATGTTACTCATACTTTAAGATCATATAATATACATATAGTTACAAGCACTAAAACACAATATATAAATTAAAAAAGACAAGTATTAAAATAAGAAACTTAAAAAAACACATTAATTTAAGTGAAAAAGAAAAGTAATAAAATATGAAATTTAAAAACATATTAATTTAAGTAAAAAAGACAAACATTAAATAAGAAACTTAACTAAATTCCCAATGGCATGCCATTGTAAATACTAAGCAACTTTAAGAAGTATTTTTAAAGTGTACTTCTAAATTAATAAAGTAGATATGTGTTGGACAAAAACAATCAATAAATAAAAATATTTGAAATTTATGTACTAATTTATATTTTTATAATCGGTTATAGTATATATATAATATATATATATATAATATAATATATATATATATTCAAATAATAATGTAAAATAATAGTAAAACAGAATCAAAATTATAGGAAAATTAATCTACTAGAACTGAAATTCATAAAAATTACCTAATGCATAGACACTAGACACAAATACACAACTAAGGAAACGAGGACAATCTCTACGATCACGAAACAAATCAATATGTATGAAAATATTTCCATATAATTAGTTAACTAATATATTCAAGTCAGCTATGTGTGGTTCATTTTTTATTCGTAATATAAATCTGAATCTAAATTATGCGTCAAAGGGGTAAATGTTAAATAATATAAACTTTATTTTTAACATACAAAATTATCCAATCGAAGTAAGGGGGTTTTAACAACCAACTTCTACACTAAAACGTTCTGATTGTAAGTCATGTTACACGATGTCTAAAACCTCTTCAAACATTTTAATGCATATTAATAAATATATATGTTAAACATGTAGACTATAGAGTGTGTAATTTTCATACTCCCTATATTTTCAGACTATTTTAATAAAAAAAGAAAATGATTTCACCTCTTTGTCCAAGAATCCAAACATTTTAAATATTTTTTTTCAACATGGTTTAAATCCGAGCAACAAAAAACTATTAACATTCTCTTTATCATTAGGCCAACCCAATATTGGTCTATTTTCAGACTTATTAAATATCGTTAAGAAACATAATTATATTGGTGATCAAAAGAATACCTGACCAATGAGGAACCAAACTTCCTATGGAGATATCCGATAAGCCTGAAGGGAAGGTTAGCATAAAATGTACCACCCCCCATTCACATATAAGGGATAGTTACAAAAAAAAAAACTAATCAAAACAGAAGAAGAAAAAGTAAATGTACATGCTTTTTGGATTGTACATAGGCGGTTTTATAGGTCTATGTACTACATATGTGTCCTATATATAAGACTCTCACTTCGCAATTATAATCATCGTATTGCTATATTTGTACTTCATTTGAATTATGAATAGCAGTTGTTTGCACTAACAAGTATACTTGATTATTTATGAACGAAAAGAATAAAGAGACACTGACCATCTGTTTCTTTTAATAAAAACACATGATACCAATGTTAAGTTTCTTTTAAAAAAAGTCCACAATTCTTTTTACAAACATTTCAGTCACTAAAACACACATAAAATCAACAATAATTACATCAACTATAAAAATAATTGTTATATAAATTACCTCTTACGGTTGACATTGATTGTCATGTAATATCTATAATAAATAGTTAACATTATAGTTAAAATTATGATTTGGGATTAAAGTTTTATGTTTTAGATAGAGAATCATTTGTTTTAGGTTTTGTCAATCGTTATCTTCTTCTTCTTCTGCTAATTTAACATTCTACCTCTTTCTATTTTTGACTACATATATTGTTAAACAATTTAAGTTATACATAAATAAAATAATTAGAAACTTTTTTATAAGATATAATCCGCGCGTAGCGCGGAAAAAATATCTAGTAGATGTAATTTAATGTGTAAATTTTGACAAAATGTTTGCGTTTTAACTTTACAACGAATTTATGACGAAAGAAAACTTTATGTCATAAAGTGGTAATAAACTACTCGTACGCTTAGGAGAAATATTTTTCTTCTTAATTTTTCTTCGTGCACGTTTTCTGGTGGTATATAATTGATTGTATATGAAATGTTTATAATAATTGATTTAGCTAATTATATTATTGAAGTGCTTGAAATTGAATTAAACAGCCACTTCTAGCCTTTCCCGTGTTTGCTGCAAATTTGAATACAGAGTATACAATCCCCTAACGTTTATTTCTCTTATTAAGACGTTATTGGTGGTTTTCTTTTAATATGCCCAAAACAACTTGATATATTGTTTTAAATCAGTCATGATTCACCCACCGCACACTGCCATACTTTTAGTTAGAGAGTAGGTCAACAATGATGATATGCCATTTTAACACAAAAAAATTATCATATAGAGGATACTCATGTCCCTTCCTCTAAATTATTTGCTTCCAAACTATAAATTATTGAAATTTTGAATTATTGAAATTTTGAAGAAGTATATATGTTATGTGTAAGATGCAACGAAACAATAGTAATAAAAATAATATAAGAAATTATAGGTATTGAGAAAATATTTTTTTTGTTTTATTATAAATAACTCCAACAATTCATTATTTGTTTAAATTGTTTTTAACATTTGTTATTTCTCTAAAAATTGCCAGTAATATTTTTTAAACAATTCAAGTTGTATCTTTCCATCATTTGATATTGTAGTTATTAGGAATAAATAATTTAGGAAGATATTACTCTTGTTTCGGAAGAGGACATATGTCTTTAGATATCTGGGTAGAGAAATTTTGGCTTAAACTCGACTTCATCCCTGCTCTCGGATAAAATAAAAGATATATACTAAAATAAATGCTTCCATATTTTTGAATATGGATATCTCTAACCTAATTACTTACTATGAATAGTCTATCTAAGGGGATCCATATACTAGAATAAGGGATCTACAATTCAATACACAAATAATATAGCTAGATGGCAAGAACTAGATTGATACACCACGTTTTAGTTCCAGCTCTAAAGATCAATAAGACTATACATTTGATCTTTTTTTCTTTTTGCTTGTTATTTGCTTGTTATTTGCTTATTTTATGTTTTTGTAATACCAACAAATTATATGCACGAATTTACCCTAACAGCCTGCTTCACCACCTCGACACTATATGGTAATTAACATGATATCTCGAGGCTCATAAGTAAGCAAAATAACTCTTGCAAATGCTAAAAGAAAAGAAACCAGAATGCCATGAATGGCCAAGAAACCAGGAATCCCAAACGTCTTCTCCTTGGAACCGACGAAATAAGTTTCACAGCCAAGGAGTAGGAGAAGATCATGACTCCCCATCATGACACCCTAATTATTTCTCCCACTGTGCCAAATTGTTTGGCGAAGAGAATACAAGTGGAGAATGGGAGCTTTACTAAAATTATTTTCCTAGCTGCATACAAAGATCTAAGACTAGAAAAAGATGCACTGATCCAAAAAGTCACTCCACTCATAGGATTCAGTTGTGAGGTCAAACAAACTGTAGGAGAGGTCACCCTAACTGTCTACGAAGAGGGAGTAAACATGTCCCTGAAATTCATGGTAATCGATTGCAACTTGTCAATCAACACCATAATGGGATGTCCATGGATCCACGATATGGGACCAACCTATCCACTCTCCATCAAGCAATCAAGTTTCCCACTCCCTGGGGAATCAAGGAGATCAGAGGGGAACAAGAGAACTTCTATTTCTGTTATCAAACAACCCTAAAGGGTAAGACAAAGGTCTAATATCAACCACAGAAAAACCTTTGTTCCACATACAGAGGAGACAGAGATTAAAGAACTCGATGAGGTGCCACTGGTCATAGGCGATTCCAGCAAGAATCTCAAAATAAGCTCCCAGCTACTAACGGATCTAAGGCAGAGACTAATAATTTCCTCCAGTCTAATTCTGATTGATTTACATGGTCCCATGTAGACATGCCATGATAAGACCTGTAAGTCATCATGCACAAACTACAGATTGATCCTCTACACCAGCCTGTGAGGCAGAAAAGGAGGAAATTTTCTCTTGAACGGGACACAATCATCAACAACGAGGTCAAAAATCTTCTAGATGTTGTTTTCATAAGAGAAGTGTAGTATCCAGAATGGCTGACCAATATGTTATTGGTTTGAAAGAAGAACGACAAATGGTGAGTCTGCATAAACTTCACTGATCTCAACAAGTCCTGCCCGAAGGATAACTTTCTTTTACGCCCACATCAACAAGCTTTCTCCGAGTATAACTAGATCTTAACTCACCCGGATGTCTAGGAGAAAACCTCATTCATGATATCCAGGGGCATCTCATGCTATAAAGTTTTTTCCTTCGACTTGAAGAACGTCGGCTCCACATATCAGAGACTGGTAAATATGATGTTTGTCGAGCAGATATGTCAAACCATGGAAGTTTACATAGAAGACATGCTCGTCAAATCCTAACAGCGAGGACCAGATCTGTCCTCCCTCGCGGAACCACTAGAATTCACGGAAGAAAGCTTGACTTTGCAACTCTTTTTGACGGATCCGCAAACACACAAAGGAACCTGTCGGAACAAAATCCTGGAAATGTAACACCTCTCGCTCTGCAGCCAACCACATAGGATCTTCAACCTCCCGCTCAGAGAACCGAGGAAAACGAAGTTGAGCGCGTCGACTTGGATATCAGCGACAAGTCCGATCAGTTGGAGGTAGACGCTGACATACATCCAAGGAGAACACGAAGCCGGTCAACTCTGCAAAACTCTTCGTTTGAAAAACCCATGACAGAGGAAGAGGAAAACAACTTCTGTGTCGAACAACAGAAAATGGCCGAGGACCAGACACGGATTACTCACAACAAACGCCGACAAGGGTTACGAAATCCAAAATAACAAACTCAAATCGTGCAAATCATATGTAAATAACTAGATAGTTCCTAATCTAGTACTCCATTGCCTTAGATCGTCCTAAAATCTGAGCTAAACACCAAAAGTTTTGATTTTTCTTCAAACCCTAAAAAGTTCCTAAACTAAGAGATTTAGAGAACATACCTTGATGATCGAGTGGTTTAGTGAGTTAAACAAGTATGAGGGTTGAAAATCGAGTGGTTAAGGATCAAGAACGAGAAAAATCGGCCAAAAATTTAGAGAGAAATCGAGTGTTTGCTCGTATGAGTTTTTTGGCGGTTTGGAGAAAAGTATTTTTATGAATCGGGATCGTGTCGAGTTAACCTATCGACACTCGCCACCGATCGACGTTCCTATATGGGCATCGATCGATGGTTTGTTCTGTGATTCCATTTTCCATTTAAGAAATTTGTAAATGCATAATTAATAAAATTATATTTATTATTAATTATTTAATTAAATTATATATATATATATATTATTTTAAAATTAAATATATATTTTAAATTAGTGGGTTGCCTCCCACTCAGTGCTTGTTTAGAGTCGTCAGCTTGACGAGATATGGGTTTATCATTCGGGGTCTGGCATCTCGAGATGCATGGCCTGAGTATATGGAATTTCAGCTTTGGCTCAGTCAAAACTCCAACAATGGATATCCTTCAAAAAAACGTGTACGATCCAGGATGCTCTCCACAAGTCCACAGCCTTCATCATCACTGAGTCAGAGATAAAAGTCCTCTCACAAAAACACAACCGGTAGAAAGCATCCTCTAAGGATTCCACGAGAAAGAAAGGGAACACAAAATTATGCTATGAACTCGGAACAAGGTCAAACGTCGGGGAATACATGCACCAAGAACCAGTACAAGGACAACTCCTTCTGCGAGTTCCACCAGACGAGAAGTCATTCTACCACGAACTGCAAAGTTCTCGGTGCAAGACTAGCCGCAAAGTTCCTTCTTGGCGAAATATCCAAGGTGACGATTGATGTGGTGGGTGTTTTATATCACTTCTCAAATTAACCCTATTTCCCACTTTACTCTCTCAAATAAGAGGTTCAGTGTAGTACTTAGGGATCGAATCCATAAAGACTCTAGGATTGCACAATAAACATTGTTTTCAAATTAAAGCTAGACAAATAGTAATAATAATAATAATGATAATTTAAAGATAGATTTGGTTTGTGAAGATTAAATTAAGGGATTAGACTTAGGGGAAATTCTCAGGTAGTATTAGATAATGTAGATTAATATATTGCTAGGGTTTTAAGTAAGCGTTGTTCTCGAACTCAAACCTAAGTGTTTTATGAGATCGCTCTCGCGTATCTCGATTGAGTGTCGATCGATCCATACAAGGTGACGTCGATCGATGCTCAGTTCAACAGTATGGTTTCACGGTTTGATGGTTTCTCTAAACTTTCAGTTTAACTCTCGTTTGTTATCAGTTATTTAGATTGTTTAAGATAGGTTCAGGGATATAACCATGCTCTCACTTGCGCTATGGAACCCTAGTTTCTTAGATTTAGGTGATCAGATTCAACCTAGCATTAAGAAGAACTTAAACAAAAGAACCAAGAAGATTACCCTAACAATTCTATAAAATCAACAAGATATGACTACCATTGAAGAACCCTAAATTTAACAATGAAATACTTAGACATAGCAATAAAGACCATGATTAAAGTCTGAATAAATTGCATAGAATAAACTAGTAATAAGAAAAAGAGTTCAAGATCTTCTCTGTAATGATGTCCAGATTTGCCTCTCCAATAAACAAGATGTTCAAACTCTCTTCTCTGGCTGCTTGCCTTACCTAAGACTGCTTATGCTCCTAAAACTATAATAGAAAACCCTAATAAATAAATTAAAACTCGTCCAGGGTATTTTTGTCTTTCTGGCTTGGGCTTTGATCATCGATCGATGGCAAGTGTGCTCCATCGACCGTTCTCGAGCTTAGATCATCGGTCGATGCCACGCGTTATCCATCGATCGATGGCTTCATCGACTCCCTATATGATCAGCTGCGGATTCTTCTCTTCTAAAGGCTCCAAAAACTCCAAGTATCTCATTTATCTTCAAAATGTTCCTTGATTTGTATAAACTGTAAAATATAGCCTAGAAACACATAATAGACTCTGAATAAAGCCTATAACATGGCCTAAAACTGGTAATAAATAGGTTATATGAACTCCCCTAGACTTATCTTTTGTTTGTCCTCAAGCAAACAAAGCCTGTGAAAGAGGTTTTGAAAAGCGGAGACTCACATAATCTAAGTATAACTGTCACCCTACTTTGTTGCAACCACATTCTATCAAGTCAATCACAGAGAAACTTTATATACTCTATTCTAGTATAGCAACCAAATCCATTCTACCAACAATTTAGCAAATACTAGCTTGACTCGCCCCTCTATTGATCTCATTTCTTTGCATAGAATAAAAGTAAATGCTTTACCTTAGGAATACCGATCGAAGGACACATGGGTTCTTACCTCTGCAAGTATGTGAACAACTAGGTACAAAATTCTTTTTGGTCCCTTTCTTCCATCTTTTTCTCTCTTCTCTAAATCTTTTTAGATCTCTTCTTCTTATTATTTTTCTCTTTTTCTTTTTCTTTTTCTTTTTGGACAAAGTTGTAGGCGAATAATAGGATCATAGGTAATTTACCTACCCCTCGCTTCCAGCAATGTGTGTCATTCCTTTGAATTAGAATAAGGGGGTCATAGGTAATGTACCTAACCCTCTACATCTTGGGAAATCATCTCAATCTTTTAGACTTTTAAGTAGATGCTGAAGAGAGAGAGAAGGAAACCAAAGTTGCAATGACTTGTACCTACAGACTTGCAGAAGGAACCCGATCCAGTGTATAGCAGTCCCCAAGGCAAGCTGAAAATGTCAGGATTAGTGTTGGAAATCAGCTTCGGTTCCTTCAAGTTTTCTAAGCAAGTGTGATATAGTGGAAGGAGGATCCACTTTAGTATCTCTAGTAGTCTCTGCAACTAACCTTCTAAAAATGGTGCTAAAGTGTGGTTAGTCAATAAATTTTTTTTTGTCTTAATAAAAAATTGTGAAAAACTTATATATATATATAGCGAACCTCCCCCAGACTTAAATTACACTGTTACTAGTGTAATCCGCCTTGGATTGGTTAAGAAAAATTAAAATCATAAGTAAATAGTGTTAGAGAAAGTAGATTATACCATACTGCGAAGGACGTCGATCGATGGTCATAGGTTTATGTCGACCAATGGGAGACCATCTTCGTTGATCGATGGAAGATTCAAACTATCGACTTAACATATCTGTTGGATCGCCGTTGATCGACAACAACAAAGGTGCGTTGATCGATGTGAGGCATGTTAGACTAAAATCGAGTGTGTGTCTACTCTCCATGGATCATCTCTTTGGTTAGCTATGTTAGACACTCAAACACATATTAGATCGTCAAACAGCAGCATAATAGTAATGAGTCCAAATGTAAAAGCAACATCATAAAACATAAGTTTGAAAGTAAGATAAAATAAAAGACGAAGGAGCAACAAGGGAGGCTACTCCTCGTCTGATGTATCCATGTCAGGCTGCTGAGGCTGTGGTGCGGCTCGTGGTGGTGATCTCGCTCTGGTCCTGGGACGGCTGAAACACTGGCATCGAGACATCGTCTCGACCCTAGTCCATATGGCGCGAAGTACGTCCACTACAACTCTCTGGAAGTCACCATGGTCGTGGATGGGAATCTCTGGAATGTCAGGGAAGGGTGGGAGAGGTGGCTGTGGCTGTGTTGGCTCGGGTGCCGCGGCTGCTGCTACCGGATGGGATGGTCTGAGGCCTCCTCTGCGGCGTACTCTGAGCGGTGCTGTGTGGAGGTGCTGCTCAGCTGGTCGGAAATCTAGGCGCTCTGGATCATCAGCAAAATCTGTCACCTCTGGCACTGGAAGCGCTATCATCCTAGGCCCCTCGACGTCAACAAAAGACCAATACTTCCCCTCCTTCAGCCACTGGGTCCTCGTCAAGTGACTGTCATCCATGAATCTCAACTCACTCACGACAGAGGCTCCATCAAAGCTGATACCAAGGAAGCTTAATATAGGTGTCAGGAGGCTCCCAATCGTCTCCTTCTTCGGGCCAGTACCCTTGAAGGGTTTGTCCTTCAGGGTCGCCAGATGCTCAGCAAAAATAGCTCCCAAGTTCACCCGCTGATCGCCCACTGGTGGGAGAAAAATCTTATCATCGAGCTCCACCAAGTCTCTTACGGAGTAGTACAGCAATGTGACCTCCTGAACCCTAACCTTGTTGGGTTCCATCTTTCACAACAAAGTGTTGGCAAGGGCCTTCATGAAGTAGCGAAGGGTGGGGTGACCGACATCCGTCTGAGTAGTGGAGCCTGAGTCGAAAGGGCCCGTAGCAATGAGTCCCCAGAAAGGATTTTAACCTGGGAAAGGAGTGACTGTGCAGGCGGACGTGTCGGACTCAAACCCGTAAATCTCACAGAGCTGTGGATTGGTGATCCAGTGTCGGATGCCTCTGATAAG
Organism: Sinapis alba; assembly: GCA_012274485.2. Lineage (NCBI taxonomy): Eukaryota > Viridiplantae > Streptophyta > Magnoliopsida > Brassicales > Brassicaceae > Sinapis > Sinapis alba. The sequence continues at coordinate 240,304 of MU105742.1, forward strand.
AAAAGTCAACGTGGCTTCGTTTGCCACTTTCACCCGCCGGCTCTTATAGAGAACCTGATCTGTAGCGATACACTGACGAACCACGTCGGGGTAGAGAGGGTATGTTCTAGTGGTCACTGTGCCAAGTCCTATCTCCCATACCATCTGTCTGAAGTCGGTCAGTAGCCTTAGCTTCTTCAAGGTGCGTCTGTCGACGAACCGTGTGGGCTCTATAGAAACGCTTTGCCAAGCGTTGTAGTAGAGGCTGTCAAAGTCGTCCCAATCCTCACTCACATGGCGATGTGTGCATTCCCTCGATGCTACAGCCTTTCGAGGGTTGGGATAGTCCTCGAATGTGACTAGTAAAGCCTCTTCTTCTTTAGGCTAAGGGTCTCGGCATGGAGGACCTCGTGGCTGAGTACTGGAACCACCGGGACCGTATCATGCCTTGGTTCGTCATTCGTTCATATGCAAATAAGAAAGAAAATCAATAATCATAATAGATGTTGAATTAGTGACCATCGATTGATGGCACATCATAGGCATCGATCGAGAAAATCGTACCACTGTCGATGATGATGCCTCATGGGCGTCGATCGATGGTCCATTGCGAACCAAGGGTTACAAAATCCAAAATAACAAACTCAAATCGTGCAAATCATATGTAAATAACTAGATAGTTCCTAATCTAGTACTCTATTGCCTTAGATCGTCCTAAAATCCGAGCTAAACACCAAAAGTTTCGATTTTTCTTCAAAACCTAAAAAGTTCCTAAACTAAGAGATTTAGAGAACATACCTTGATGATCGATTGGTTTAGTGAGTTAAACAAGTATGAGGGTTGAAAATCGAGTGGTTTAGGCTCAAGAACGAGCAAAATTGGCCAAAAATTTAGAGAGAAATCGAGTGTTTGCTCGTATGAGTTTTTTGGCGGTATGGAGAAAGGTATTTTTATGAATCGGGCTCGTGTCGAGTTAACCTATCGACACGCGCCATCGATCGACGTTCCTATATGGGCATCGATCGATGGTTTGTTCTGTGATTCCATTTTCCATTTAAGAAATTTGTAAATGCGTAATTAATAAAAACATATTTATTATTAATTATTTAATTCAATTATATATATTTATATATATTATTTTAAAATTAAATATATATTTTAAATTAGTGGGTTGCCTCCCACTCAGCGCTTGTTTAGACGAGATATGGGTTTATCATTCGGGGTCTGGCATCTCGAGATGCATGGTCTGAGTATGCGGATATTCAGCTTTGGCTCAGTAATGTTTCGCGCTTTGTCCATTCACCGTGAAATCCTCTCCTTTAGGATTAACTAGGACAATTGCCCCGTAAGGCGTAACTTCTTTAATGGTGAAGGGTCCGGACCAACAAGAACATAGTTTTCCAGGAAACAAAGTCAAGCGCGAGTTATACATGAGTACTTGGTCGTTTGGTTCGAAATTCCTAGAAATAATTTTCTGTCATGATAGGCTTTCGTTCTTTCCTTGTATAGCTTCAAGTTTTCGTAGGCATGGTGCCTAATTTCGTCTAGCTCATTTAGCTGGATTAATCTCTTTTCTGCTGCGGGTTTGGCATCCAAATTCGTCTTTTTGATGGCCCATTCAGCTTTGTGTGTTAATTCCACTGGGAGATGACACACTTTTCCATAGAGTAAGTGGAATGGGGTGGTACCTAAGGGTGTTTTATACGCTGTTTGGTATGCCCAGAGCGCATCATCCAGTTTCAAAGACCAATCTTTTCAGGATGATCCTACCATCTTTTCTAAGATTTCTTTGATTTGACGGTTGGATACTTCTACTTGTCTGCTGGTCTGAGGATGGTAGGGTGTGGCTACTCGTTGGTGGACTCCATGTTTCTTGAGTAGTTTCTCAAACACTCTATTTATAAAGTGGGTACCTCCAACGCTTATAACTACTCGAGGGACTCCAAATCTACGAAAGATGATGCTTTTAAGGAGTTTAACTACTACGGAAGCATCATTTTTCGGGGTTGCTATCTTTTCGACCCATTTGGATACGTAGTCTACGGCAACTAATATGTATTTATTTCCGTGCGAGGAAGGGAAAGGGCCCATGAAATTGATGCCCTAACAATCAAACACTTCAACTTTGAGTATGAAATTTTGTTCCATTTCGTTTTTCCTGGTGATTTTTCCTCTTCTTTGGCAAGGATCGCATTTTGCTACGTAGGCTTGAGCATCTTGAAATATAGTTGGCCACCAAAAGCCTGCTTGAAGAATTTTTGATATTGTCTTAAACCTAGCGAAATGTCCGGCGTAATAGGACCCATGACAATGATACAAGATTTCATGTATTTCGCTTTGAGCGACGCATCGTCTCTATATTCCGTTAGAGCAATGTTTATAAAGATAAGGTTCATCCCAGTTATCTCCGTATTTCTCTCAAAAATTTCATTTTATGATATCTTGTGAAGGGTTCGGGTTCCACTTTGGCCGCGAGATAGTTTACTATGTCTGCATACCAAGGTCTATTAGTGGAGTTCAGTGCACAAACCCCCCCCCCCCCCCCCCCCCCCCCCCC
>MU105742.1:242916-330074 GCA_012274485.2 Sinapis alba
GAGAGTCATTAATCGAGAATGAAGGATTACAACTGACGTTGATATCTATTGGAATGGTTATGTGATCGTCTGTTTTGTATACGTTATCGATCATTGCTTTGCGGTTATAATCGTTCGACGAGCTTAGCGTGTTGTCGGTCGATTCCTCTTCATGTGCCGAACTGACTTTTTCAATGAATGTTGATTCATCTGAGAAGACATTTTCAGTGGGTAAGAAGTCATCTATAGGAACATCGTCGTCTACTCTTATTCGTGATAAGTGATCTGCGACTCCGTTTTCCACTCCTTTCTTGTCTTTTAATTCTATATCAAATTCTTGGAGAAGCAGAATCCATCGTAAAAGTCTCGGTTTGACGTCCTTTTTGTTCATTAAGTATTTCAACGCTGAGTGGTCGGTGTGAACAACTACTTTCGAGCCGACTAGATAGGATCAAAAAATTTCGAAAGCGAATACTACAGCTAGTAACTATTTTTCTGTTGTCGCATAATCGCGTTGTGCATCGTCCGTAGTTCTACTGGCATAGTATGTAGCATGCAACTTTTTGTCCTTCTTTTGTCCGAGCACTGTGCCTACAGCGAAATATCTTGTGTCGCACATAATCTCGAATGGTAGCTCCCAGTCTGGTGCTTGAAAAATAGGAGCAGATACGAGTGCCGATTTGATTTCTTTAAAGGCCTTGAGACATTCAGGTGTAAAGTCGAATTTTACTTCTTTGCACAGGAGTGCAGTGACAGGTCGAGAAATTTTGCTAAAATCTTTTATGAATCTCCTATAGAATCCAGCATGTCCTAAAAAGCTTCTCACGTTTTGGACATTAGAGGGTGGCGGTAGCCCAGTCATTACTTCAATCTTTGCCTTGTCCACCTCGATTCCGTCTGCTGAGACTTTGTGTCCCAAGACAATTCCACTGTTAACCATAAAGTGGCATTTTTCCCAGTTCAAAACAAGATTTTTCTCTTTGCATCTAGCTAACACCTTACACAAGTTATCGAGACACGTTTTGAAGTTTGGACCGTATACTGAGAAGTCGTCCATGAAAAACTCCATGAAGTCTTTGATCATATCAATGAATATCGACATCATGCATCTCTGGAAGGTCGCAGGAGCTTTACAGAGTCCGAATGGCATTCTGTGATACGCGAACATTCCACAGGGACAGGTGAAGGTAGTTTTTTCTTGATCATTTGGATGTATGGGAATCTGGAAGAATCCTGAGTACCCGTCGAGCAAACAATAGTATTTGTAGCTTGCAAGCCTTTCTAACATCTGATCAATAAAGGGTAAGGGGAAATGATCTTTTCGTGTGGCAGCATTCAGTTTTCTGTACTCGATGCACATCCTATGTCCGGTGACAGTCCTCATGGGAATTAATTCATCTTTGTCATTCTTTACTACCGTAATTCCTCCTTTCTTTGGAAAAACATGAACTGGACTAACCCAATTACTGTCCGAGATCGGGTAAATAACGCTTGCTTCTAGAAGCTTCATGATTTCATTTTTGACTACTTCCTTCAGGTTGGGATTTAATCTCCTCTGATGCTCAACAAATGATTTGGATTCATCATCAAGGTGTATCATATGCATACATAAATCGGGAGAAATTCCCAGGATGTCCTCTAATGAATATCTGAGAGCTTTGTGATGTTTTCGCAGTTTATTCAGCAATAACGCTTGCTCTCCGCTGCTCAGGTTGGCATTGATGATGATAGGATAGGAACTTTCGTAAAGGAAAGAGTATTTAAGGCCAGCGGGAAGTGGTTTAAGCTTGATTTTAGGCTCTTTGTCTTTGCTCCAGTCGTCGGTTACACCATGCTGTCGATCAACTGCATTATCGGAATGTCGATCGATGGTGGCAGGCAGATCAAGTTCTCCGGTGTCGACGTTGAATATTTCTTCAGTGGCGTCCATCAATCTGGTATATTATTCATTCCTATCATCTATCGCAAAGATGTCATCTTCAGGAGATGTGATTGCTCGCTCGAGAGGATCACTTGAGCATGTAACCATGAATGATTCTTCTGCTAGGTTGGAGAGATAATCAATGTGGTAGGGTTGACCGTCGATCAAAGGCTGTTTAATTATTATTTTCCATGTCAAATACCACCAGTATCTTCCCGATGTTGAGGCATATGCGCCCTCCTCTGACATCAATGATCGCTCCGGCCATGGCCAGGAAAGGTCTCCCCAAAATAATCGGATTTCTAGATTCTCACTCGTATTTAAGCACTATGAAATCTGCAGGTATGTCGCAGTTATGAATGCGTACGGGCACATCTTCAAGGACGCCTTCCAGAATTTTAGTGGATTTATCAGCTAAAACGAGAGTGACTTTGGTAGGTTGAAATTTCGTTAGACCGAGGGTGACTGTAACTGAATAAGGCATCAGGTTTACACTAGAGCCTAAATCACAGAGTGATCTTTGAAATCTTTCATCGCCGATAGTGCGGTCCATAACAAAGCTACTGGGATCAAGGAGTTTAACCGGAGTTTTCCCTTGAATGATTCCGCTTACATCTTCTGATACCATCATTATGCAATGTTCTGATTCATGGAATCCTCGCGTTGCTGCATCTTTCACGTACTGCTTAATAGCAAGCGAGATGTGAATGGCATCGCTCAGTGGCATCTCAATGCTTACTTTGTCGAACGCTTTTTTTGCATATTGCTTTTTCTTACTGTTTCTTTTTCTGCTTAGCGTTCTTTGGGGGAAAAGGGGCGGTTGCTTGGTAAATCCTTGTTCTAACCGGTTCGGTCGGTTCTGGGTCCGAATGTCGATCGCGCCTTGCTTCGGAGCATCGATCGATGGTTGCTTCAGACTGTCGATTAATTCTTGGTAACGAGTGTTGATCGACGTCTCCTACTTCTGTGTCCTTTTCCTTTTGTTTGTCAAATAAGTCCTGGAGGTCGCCAGTTTGGTCTAATTCTTCAATTTTGGGTGAGATCTTGGGGATTTGCTCGTCAGTGTCAAGTGGAACGGGATTTGATTTTTATTTTTCCTTCAGCGCAATTCTCGCGAATTCATCGATAGTTATGCTTTCTCTAACGCCAGTTGCGAGTCGTTTACCACTTCGTAAGGCTACGACGTTGCAATGCCACTTGGGATTAGCGTCTGTTTTACCAGGTAAAACTCCGTCTCCTCTCCTGATTGACATAGCATTATTCGCCACTTGGCTGTTGATCCTTTTAATGTGTTCACTTAGAGTTTTGATTTTTTCCGTCATCTCCGCATATATAAGATCTAACTTCTCGTTGAGGTTGGCGGCTATCCTACGGTTTCCCATAAAGACTTGATTCATCTTCGACTTCAGACTTCTTTCGTATCTATCCACTGTGGTGTCATAGTTGCTTACGAAGTTTTCAGCGCTCTCCCTAAATCGTTGATTGTTCAGACTCATCACATTTGAGAATTCAATTTGCTTTTAGAAATCGCGAGACACAGCATCGTCCAGGAGGGTCGCGACTGATGCCAGAGTCTTTCTGACTCGGGTCGAGTGCTCCTCCTCCGTGAGCATTGGTGTTTCATTCTTCTCAGCATCTCTCATTTCGTAACATCTACCTAAGGCCATGTTCTCTATCAGCCGTTTAGTGCTTGTGGGGCTCCTAGTGCCGAAGTTCCCCTCGCTGGCCGTGTCAAGGATGGTTTGGTAGTCTAGGTTTAGTCCTGTATAGAAAGTGTTGATGAGTTGAGGTTCTAAGAATCCGTGGTGAGGGTACGAGAGCTGGTAGCTTTTGAATCTAGTCCAATCGTTTTTAAAGGATTCGCGGTTACCTTGAATGAATGTGGATATTTCTCTCCTCGCTTCCCAGTATCTTTCCTCGTCAAAGAAGTGATTGATGAAAGCACTTCTTATATCTTCCCAACAGGTCAGGGAACCTGGTAACAGGAGGGTATCGCCCGACAGTAATGGCAACATGAGGGTATCGCCCGACAGTAATGGACTCGTGTCGATTGATTCCAGATGACATTCGTCGATCGATCCATGTTGTCCTGAATCCATATTCTCTCCTTTAAGTACTTGTATCACAGTATCAGGGAAAGAGTAATTTAGCATAAAATAAAATAAAAGAAAAATTAGACGATATTCTAAACAAAATCTAAAGGCAATAAGAAAGAGTCCCCGACAAAGGTACCAAATTTGATGTGGTGGGTATTTTATATCACTTCTGAAATTAACCATATTTCCTACTTTACTCTCTCAAATAAGAGGTTCAGTGTAGTCCTTAGGGATCGAATCCACAGAGACTCTAGGATTGCACAATAGACTTATTGTTTTCGAATTAAAGCTAGACTAATAGTAATAATAATAATAATAATAATTTCAAGATAGATTTGGTTTGTGAAGATTAGATTAAGGGATTAGACTTAAGGGAAATTCCCAGGTAGTATTAGATAATGCAGATTAATAGATTGCTATGGTTTTAATTAAGTGTTGTTCTCGAACTCAAACCCTAAGTATTTTATCAAATCGCCCTCGCGTATCTCGATTGAGTGTCGATCGATGCATACAAGGTAACGTCGATCGATGCTCATTTCAACACTATAGTTTCACGGTTTGATGGGTTCTCTAAACTTCCAATTCAACTCTTGTTCGTTATCAGTTATTTTGATTGTTTAAGATAGGTTCAGGGATATAACCATGCTCTCGCTTGTGCTATGAAATCCTAATTTCTAAGATTGAGGTGATCAGATTCAACCTTGCATTAAGAACAACTTAACAAAAGAACCAAGAACATTACCCTAACAATTCTATAAAATCAACAAGATATGACTACCATTAAAGAACCCTAAATCTAATAATGAATTACTGAGACATAGCAATAAAGACCATGATTAAAGTCTGAATAAATTGCATAAAATAAACTAGTATTAAGAAAAAGAGTTCAAGATCTTTTCTGTAATGATGTCCAAATCTGTCTCTCAAATAAACTAGATGTTCCAACTCTCTTCTCTGGCTGCTTGCCTTACCTAAGACTGCTTAGTCTCCTAAACCTATAATATAAAACCCTAATAAATACGTCAAAACTCGTCCAGGGTATTTTTGTCTTTCTGACTTGGGCGTTGATCATCGATCGATGGCAAGTGTGCTCCATCGACCATTCTCGAGCTTAGATCATCGGTCGACGCCAAGTGTTATCCATCGATCGATGGCTTCGTCGACTCCCTATATGATCAGCTGTGGATTCTTCTCTTCTAAAGGCTCCAAAAGCGCCAAGTATCTCATTTATCTCCAAAATGTTCCTGGACCTGTAAATACTATAAAATATAGCCTAGACACACATAATAGACTCTGAATACAGCCTATAACATGGCATAAAACTGGTAATAGTTAGGTTATATCGACGACTATAAAGGATCTCCTCCTAGATTCCGACCACCAACCAAGAACTGATAAAAGAATCCTGTTCTGGAGAACGATTCGCAAGAAAATCGGTCGGACAACAAATGCGGGATAAGGCAGGACGATAAAGGGAGCGACAATAATCATCGAAGGGTGAACATAATCATATGAGATTTGTAGTTCTACCGCGATTCGGTCTCGTCCATCAAGGCTTACCAGCAAAAAGCGGAGACATGCTCAAACTGGCCGACTTGGTCGCCACTCAACGACGTACCAAATGACACAATCATTTTCGAGGAACAAGAAACCTTTGGATTTGAGAAACCTCACTTCGATCCGCTCATCATCGACTTCGTAATCAGAGATCTCGAAGTAGGTAGGGTCTTAATCGACACAGGAAGCACGGTCAACATCATCTTCCCTGATACCCTCCAAAGAATGAACATCAAACTTGGAGAAGTCATACGAACACCAAAACCCCTAACCGGTTTTCCTGGCACAACGTCAATGACCCTCATATCGATTAAGCTCCCGGTTATAGCAAAAGAACTCACAAAAATTGTTGACTTCGCGGTAGTCGACAATCCGTCCATCTACAACGTGATCATGTGAACGCCTTTAATAAATGCCATAAAAGCAGTGACATCAACATACCATCTGGGTATCATGTTCCCTACTCCCAACGGGATCGCTGCGATCCAGAGATGTCAAAAACAGTAGTGGCTTTGCTTCCTGGCCGAACACAAACTGTGACAGATCACCACCACCTCTATGGTAAAATCAAAACGCGCGAAGATGACTCAGGTAGCGCCTGAAAACTCTCCAGCCAAGGGTGGTTCAGAATCGTCCATCCAAGCAACGGTTACGTAATACGGCCAAGTATCCAAGCCTAACGCTCTTGAAAACCCTGAAAAGCCACCGATTCTGTAACAGTCAACACGACTAAGACAATCAACACAGCCTCGCCGAACGAGTAAAACACTCACGACAACCAACTGAACTATGAGTTGGCTTGATCCTTGAAAGGGGTACGTAGGCAGCTTGTCAAAAGACGAGTTCAGCTATCCATCTCTCTAAAAAAGAGGGGGGAGTGGGTATGTATTCATATACTCGTATACTCACACAATTTTAAAATATTCGCACTTGTACTCGATATTTTTTAAACTTTTTCAGCAATAAGAAAACACAATCCAGCTCTTATAAAGTCTCGCAAATCTCTTTTATCACAAAAACACTCAAATGAAACGACTCACCCAGAGTTAGATATGAAGTGACTATTCATAATCTTCCCTCTACACTTATCAAAAGTACTTATAAGCTCTTGAAACACTAAACTTAATTCATTAGATAGAAAGCCACAAAGCGGCAGGGATTCAAAGCCATACACGACCAATCCTGACAAAGTTAAAACGGCCTTACTCGGCCTAAGCAAGCATAAACATAAAGTGGCCACACTCGGCCTAAGCTAAAAATAAAGATAAGGGAACACAATCCTTTCACCCTTCATGGGTCATATTCGAAATTCCATACATGGAAGCCCCAAGTGTACTCTCGGGCTGATCCACCTCTCTGTCTTTTCCCACATTATCAACACCAGCTTCCTCCGTATCAGGTGAGATGGGAATCCTGTCCAAGAGCCCAAAAATACTCTCCTCGATTGGAGGAACCATCAAATCAGCATTGGCACAATCGCCCATAAAACCCATCATCTTGACCACCTTGGACTGGAAAGAGTAGTCGGCATCCTGCGTGCGCCATAAAGTGCCAATGAAATCCCGACACTCACGGAAATTGCCAACGAGCTCTTGAGCTTCTTTGAGCTTCCCATACTCGGACACAAACTTGGCAGCACGATTCTCAACCACAGTGGCGACTTTCCGCTTCCCTTTCTTTTCTGCACAACGGAGGGCTTTAGCATGCTTCTCAAACAACTTTTGATTACGAAGGTTACGAGCGGTCGCCTTGATTTACAGACAGGAAATCTCCTTTTCCGCCTATTCGGTCTTACAATGGCAGATTTGTGCCTCCCGGCAACTCGCTTTGAGAGCCGTGTTGAACACGTGCAGGCCCTACAAAGATCTCAAAAAATTAAGAAAGAGACTTGGTATCAGAAACTAACAAAGTTTAGGAAACCAACACCATTACACAATCTAGAGGCCTCTGCAAACGTCTCTGACGTCGATGGCTCGTCCATAGCGGGAGGCCGATCAACGTTCGGAGGAAGTGAGGAGAAAAAGTTGTTGAAGTTGCAATCCTAAAAGGGAACATCATTGGTACCACTTCCATCACCAGGATTGAAGTCCAGACACCACTCAGGGAACAGAAACTCTTCCGCAGTAGAATCATCACCGTCGGCTGCGACCCCCTTGTTCCTCAGCGATTTATCTCTCTCCCTCGAAATGGGAACATCGTAAAAAGCAGATTCATCCATTTCTGGATCAGTGTCTTCCTCTACGGATGTTCGAGGGGAGGCCCAGGATCGGTGATACACTAACGCCTTAAGAACTTGGTTCGGAGAGAAATACCCCCAATGAAACGGGCCACCTCAGAGAAGATCTCTTACACCACACAAATCCCCAGGGAACAGGAAAAGAGGGGTGGTAACTGCAAAGAAAAGAAAGAAGATACAAAGTCAGATATTGTCAAAACAGAAAGGCAATCATATGTCCAACCAAAGTTCCATGCTGACTCCAATTACTACGAAAAATAGGGATACAACTCTCTGCAACGGACGCACTGGTTATACGCACAAAGAAAAAACAATCCCTCCAATCGTGTCCATTGGAAGTTGTCCTCTTATTTATCGAAATTTGTTCGTGAGGGGTCAAACGATACATGAGATGGCTCGCTGACGCCAACGGTTTCAAGAGAGCCTGAATGTAATCAGCATCAATAATCATCCATCGCTCGTAACTTAGAACCAAAACCCCAATAAGGTGTTGTAAACCAGTGAGGGTCAACTGGCTTATCGATAATCTGAAGCGGTCCAAGGTTCAGATTATAACCTCCAGAATGGAAAACCACAAACAACAGCGCAGTAGATGCGCCTCATAGCACGTAAAGTAACCGCTAGTAGGATTGTCGGCGTGTTCCCTTCCCTCTGGAATCCAAAACTCCAATTTGTCTGAGACTTGGCAAAAATCTCAGACGGTGTTTAGAAACGGATATGAGCTCTTACTCGGACAGCCAGGAGCTTCCTTAAGAGGGGGACTGGAAGGACACCATGATTCAGGAGGAGGAGCTTTCGTGTTGTATGTAGCAACCCAGTATGCCTGAGCCTCTGCAGGACTACCAGAATGAGGCACAAACTCTTCCTTTGGAATGATATCATCCTCACCGTCATGTTGTACTCTCAGGGTCAGAATGGGGAGGCATGGCACTCTTAGAGGTTCTCTTTCTTGAAGACATGTGTAAAAAAACAAGTAAAAACAGGAAGAGAAAAGGTTTTCCACCTTGAAGAAATTTATTGTGGAAGCGGGCAAGTAAAGAACTAAAAAACTTACTTCACCTTCTTATAGGCTAGAACATCACGATTCTAATGAGCTGGAAGGGTAACTGTTGGGGTCAAAATCAGTCACGACTGAACAAATGCTCGAAAGTTCCCGAGAAATATTTTTCATCTAAAAATATTTGTCTAGATCCGGAACTAAAGTTTCAGAAAATAGTTAGGGTAAACGACCTATTTCCACACCAGAAGTATCGAGGGAATGCACACATCGCCATGTGAGTGAGGACTATCCCAACCCTCGAAAGGCTGTAGCATCGAGGGAATGCACACATCGCCATGTGAGTGAGGTTTGAGACGACTTTGACAGCCTCTACTACAACGCTTGGCATGGCGTTTCTATCGATCCCACACGGTACGTCGAAAGACGCACCTTGAAGAAGCTAGGGCTACTGACCGACTTCAGACAGATGGTACAGGAGTTAGGACTTGGCACTATGGCCACTAGAACATACCCTCTCTACCCCGACCTGGTCCGTCAGTGTATCGCTACAGCTCAGGTTCTCTACAAAAGCTCACAGGTGAAAGTGGCGAACGAAGCCACATTGACTTTTCTTATCAGAGGCATCCAACACCGGATCACCTTTCCACAGCTCTGCGAGATCTACGGGTTCGAGTCCGACACGTCCGCCTGCACAGTCGCTCCTTTCCCAGGTCTACATTCTTTAAGGGAACTCATTGCTATGGGCCCTTTTGACTCAGGCTCGACTACTCAGACGGATGTCTGTCACCCCACCCTTCGCTACTTCATGAAGGCCCTTGCCAACACTTTGTTGTGAAAGATGGAACCCAACAACGTTAGGGTTCAGGATATCACATTGCTGTACTACTCCGTCAGAGACTTAGGGAAGCTCGACGATGAGATTTTTCTCCCACCAGTGGGCGATCAGCGGGTGAACTTGGGAGCTAGTTTTGCTGAGCATCTGGCGACCCTGAAGGACAAACCCTTCAAGGGTACTGGCCCGAAGAAGGAGACGATTGGGAGCCTCCTGACACCTATATTCAGCTTCCTTGGTATCAGCTTTGATGGAGCCTCTGTCGTGAGTGAGTTGCGATTCATGGATGACAGTCACTTGACAAGGACCCAGTGGCTAAAGGAGGGGAAGTATTGCTCTTTTGTGGACGACGAGGGGCCTAGGATGATAGCGCTTCCAGCGCTAGAGGTGACAGATTTTGCTGATGATCCGGAGCGCCTAGCCTTCAGACCAGCTGAGCAGCACCTCCACACAGCACCGCTCAGAGTACGCCACAGAGGAGGCCTCAAACCAGCCCATCTGGTAGCAGAAGTCGCGGCACCCGAGCCAGCACAGCCACAGCCACCTCTCCCACCCTTCTCTAACATTCCAGAGATCCCCATCCACGACCATGGTGACTTCCAGAGAGTTGTAGTGGACACAATTCGCGCCATATGGACTAAGGTCGAGACAATGTCTCAATGCCAGTGATTCAGCCGTCCCATGACCAGAGCGAGATCACTACCAAGACCCGCACCATAGCCTCAGCAGCCTGACATGGATATATTGGACGAGGAGTAGCCTCCCTTGTTTCTCCTTCGTCTTTTATTTTATCTTACTTTCAGACTTATGTTTTATGATGTTGCATTTATATTTGGACTCATTACTATTATGCTGCTGTTTGACGATCTGATATGTGTTTGAGTGTCTAACAGAGCTAACCAAAGAGAGATGATCCATGGAGAGTAGACACACACACGATTTTAGTCTAACATGGCTCACATCGATCAACGCAACTTTGTTGCTGTCGATCGACGGCGATCTAACAGATATGTTAGGTCGATAGTTCGAATTTTCCGTCGATCGACGATGATTGTCTACCATCGGTCGACATAAACCTATGACCATCGATCGACGTCCTTAGCAGTATGGTATAATCTACTTTCTCTAACACTATTTACTTATGATTTTAATTTTTCTTAACCAATCCAAGGCGGATTACACTGGGGATAGTGTAATTTAAGTCTGGGGAAGGTTCGCTAATACTATTTGATTTGTTTTGAGTTTTATTTGCTATGTATATATATATATATATGTATATATATATAAGTTTTTCACAATATTTTATTAAGACAAGAAGGAGATTATGATCAAAAAGTTTTATTGACTAACCACATTTTAGCACCATTTTTAGAAGGTTAGTTGCAGAGATTACTAGAGATACTAAAGTGGATCATTCTGCCACTATATCACACTTACTTAGAAAACTTGAAGGAACCGAAGCTGATTTCCAACACTAATCATGACATTATCAGCTTGCCTTGGGGCTTGGTATATACTGGATTGGGTTCCTTCTGCAAGTCTGTAGGTAAAAGTCTAAAAGACTTAGATGATTTTCCAAGATGCAGAGGGATAGGTACATTACCTATAATCCTATTATTCTAATTAAAAGGAATGATCACATATTGCTGGAAGCGAGGAGTAGGTAAATTACCTATGACCCCATTATTCGTCTACAACTTTGCCCAAAAAGAAAAACAAAAAGAAAAAGAAAAAGAGAAAAATAATAATAAGAAGAGATCTAAAAAGATTCAGAGAAGAAAGGGATCAAAGAGGATTTTGTACCTAGTTTTTCATATACTTGCAGAGGTAAGAACCCATGTGTCATTTGATAGATACTCCCAAGGTAAAGTATTCACATTTATTTTATGCAAAGAAATGAGATCGGTAGAGGGGCGAGTCAAGCTAGTATTTGCTAAGTTGTTGGTAGAATGAATTTGGTTGCTATACTAGGATAGAGTATATAAATTTTTTCTGTGATTGACTTGATAGGATGTGATTGCAACAGAGTAGGGTGACAGTTATACTTAGATATTATGTGAATCTCCATTTTTCAAAACCTCTTTCACATGCTTTGTTTGCTTGAGAACAAGCAAAAGGTAAGTATGGAGGAGTTGATATAACTTATTTATTATCAGTTTTAGGCCATGTTATAGGCTCTATTCAGAGTCTATTATTTGTGTCTAAGCTATGTTTTACAGTATTTACAGGTCCAGGAACATTTTGGAGATAAATCAGATACTTGAAGCTTTTGGAGACTTTAGAAGAGAAGAATCCACAGATGGTCATCTAGGGAGTCGACAGAGCCATTGATCGATGGATCACACTTGGCGTCGACCGAAGATCTAAGCTCAAGAACGATCGATGGAGCACACTTGCCATCGACCGATGATCAAAGCCCAAGTGAGAAAGACAAAAATACCCTGGACGAGTTTTGACCTATTTATTATGGTTTTCTATCATAGTTTTAGAAGCTAAGCAGTCTTAGGTAAGGCAAGCAGACAGAGAAGAGAGAGGCTGAAAACAGAGTTGGAATATCTGGTTTATGGGAGAGACAGATATGAACATCATTATAGAGAAGATCTTCAACTCCTTTTCTTATTACTCAGTTTATTCTATGCAATTTATTCAGACTTTAATCATGGTCTTTATTTCTATGTCTGAGTAATTCATTGTTAGATTTAGGGTTCTTCAATGGTAGTCATATCTTGTTGATTTTATAGAATTTGTAAGGGTAATCTTCTTGGTTCTTTTGTTTAAGTTGTTCTTAATGCTAGGTTGAATTTGATCACCTCAATTTTAGAAACTAGGGTTTCATAGAGCAAGCGAGAGCATGGTTGTATCCCTGAACCTATCTTAAAGAATCTAAATAACTGATAACAAACGAGAGTTGAATTGGAAGTTTAGAGAACCCATCAAACCGTGAAACCAGTACTGTTGGAATGAGCATCGATCGACGTCACCTTGTGTGCATCGATCGACACTCAATCGAGATACGCGAGAGCGATCTCATAAAACAGTTAGGTTTGAGTTTAAGAACGACGCTTAATTAAAACCCTAGCAATCTATTAATCTGCATTATCTAATACTATATGTGTGCCCAAACAGACAGCGACGTGATATCTTTCAAGGATAGGGCAATGTCTGATAAGGAGAAACCCCATAATGATCTCTTTGTCATCAAGTTGACGATCCAAAATATCAACATTGCAAGAGTATTAGTCGACACAGAAAATTTGGTTGATGTTATCTTCAAAAACACCCTCTAGAGAAGGAAAATCAAACAGTCTGAGATCAGAGAAAGACCAAACCCGTAAATGTGATTATCAGGAGAAGCTACTATGACCCTCAGCTCGATTAGCCTCATGGTTAAAGCTAGGAGCATAACAAAAATTGTAGAATTTTTGTCCTTGACCGCCCTGCGTCATACAACGTAATCATGATCACTCCATGGCTAAATTCCAAGCAAGTCGTTCCATCAATGTACCACTTGTGACCTAAGAGTCCAACTCTTCTTTGATTCAAATGATATGGGGAAATCAGAAAGTATCAAAAATTAGTTTCGCTGTAGAATTAAAACAAAAAATATTCCACTCAAACACTTTTTCAAAAAGGAAAAAGAAATTGACTTCCATCAAAAACGCCCCTAAAAATATGAAACAAAATTCTTTTGGCAATTACGGAAAGCCAACCCCTTAAAAGAAAAACGCAAGCCAACTTGCGAATCTGTGATTTCAGTGTGTCTCGACGGAAAGTTCCCTGAGCGCTGCGTCAAAATTGGCTCTAACCTCTGCGAACTGTTAAAAATAGAACTCGTGATTTGTAGAAAAGAGAACTTTCACACGTTTGTTAGGGCTGTGGAAGACATTCCAGGTGCCAACATTAATATAACATGTCATGAACTCAACGTCGACCCGACTTTCAAACCGGTCAAACAAAAAAACAAAAGTTATGACCAAAACGCGCCACTGCAGTTAACGAAGAAGTCGAAAGTCTCTTGAAAGTCGGATCAATAACAGTGGTCATATATTCCGACTGGCTCACTTACCCCGTAGCGAGTCTGCATCGATTTCACTGACCTCAATAAAGCGTGTACATAAAACAGGTTTGCCCTACCACACATCGACCACTTACTCAAAGCAACGACAGTAAATAAGCTTTTATCTTTCATGGACACTTTCGCAGGGTACAACCAGATCATCATGAACCCCAACGATCGCAAGAAAACCGCATTCATCACGGACCGTGGCACATACTGTTACAAAGTAATGCCTTCAGTCTCAAGAATGCAGACACGACCTAACAACGACTCGTAAATCGTATGTTCTCGAAGCAGTACGGAAAAACTGTAGGTTTACATCGATGATATTCTCGTAAAATCTCTTGAGGAACATAATCTTATTGCCCACTTGTGAGAATGTTTCAAGAGATTAAACATTCACAATATGAAACTAAATCCAACAAAATGCCGATTCGCTTTGGCCTCAGGCAACATCATTGAGTACCTCGTCACGTAACAATGAATCAAGGCTAACCCAAAACAAATCAATGCACTGATCGAGATGGCCTCCCTGAAAACCAAACGAGAGGTGCAAAGTTTAACCCGGAGAGTTACAGCACTCAATCGCTTCATCTCATGGTCAACAGATTAGTGTGTATCTTTCTATGACACCTTGAGAGGGAATAAAAAGTTCGGATGGTCCGAAGAATGCGAGAAATCTTTCAAGCAGCTGAGGCATTATCTGACCACTCCTCCAGTTCTCACAAACTTGTCGAGGGAGAACCCTTATTCCTCTAAATTGCGGTATATGTGACGGATGTAAGTGGCGTCCTCATCAGAGAAGACCGAGATGAGCAAAAACAAATTTTTATGTAACTAAAACATTGACAGATGTCGAGACGTGATATACGCTGAAGGAAAAATTGGCACTCGTTGTCGGAATGTTGGCTCGGAAATTAATACCATATTTCTAGTCGCACGCAATCGTAATCCTCACTACATTTCCACTCTAGACAATCTTGCATAGCCCTAGTCAATCGGGGAGATTAGCAAAATAGGCAGTCAAGTTTAGCGAATACGACATCAAATACAAACCAAGAACTTGTGCTAAGTCTCAAGTACTCGCTGATTTTTTTTAGTAGAACTCCCAATGGAGGGCACGATGGATTAAGGACAAAAGTCAACCTAGATCCTTCATGTCGATGAATTCTCATCCAAACAAGGTTCAAGGATCAGAATTCGTCTCACATCACAAACCGGAGAAGTGATAGAATAGTAGTTCCGACTAACTTTCCATGATTCCAATAACAAGGACAAGTACGAGGCACTTATCGCAGGACTGCGGTTAGCCCAAGGGCTCAAGTTACACAAAATTCATGCTTATTGCGACTGTCAACTTGTCGCAAACCAGTATAGCAGGATATACGAAGCAAGAGAAGAACGGATGGATTCGTACTTAAAACTCGTCTAGGATCTTGCCCAAGATTTTGATCATTTCGCTCTACACAAATCCCCCACACAGAAAATGTTCAGGCCGAAACTTTGGCTGCTCTAGCATCGAGCTCAGAGTCTCAAAACAATAATCCCCATGGAATTCATAGAACACCCAAGCATCAGACCACCAAGCGTCATAATTCTAATACAGTCTCAAGACGGTGATGCAGACGAGATCAATCTACCTTCAGGAGAAAACTCAGTACAACCCGTTTTTAGCTGTGACAAGCCATCGATGTAAACAATCAGAGCTTATATCACCGACGAAGAACTCCCTACGTAAAAGTGGGTGGCCCGAATAATAAAAACACCGCCGGCTATATACGTTATAATGGATGGAGAAATCTATAATTGAAGATTCTCTGGACCACTCATGAAATGCAAGAAAAATAATGAAAGAAGTCCATATGAGATCTTGCCGAAACCCCTGGCGGAAGATCTCACAATCAAAATAAAACAACATGGCTACTACTAGCCGACCATAGTTGAAGACTGTGAAAATTTTGCACAAAAATGCGGAAAAACGCCAGAGACACGCACCAAAAATCCATTAACCCGCAGAAGTTTTCTTTTCAATTTTCGCACTTTATCCATTCATGCGCTGGTCAATGGATATCGTCGGCCCTCTACCCAGATTACAACAAAAGTGGTTCCTCCTAGTCTTAACATATTTCTTCTCAAAGTGGCTAGAAGCAGACTCATAGGCGAGCTTTAACAACGTCCAAGTCAAAAGTTTCGTTTAGAAAACTTCATATGTAGACATGAAGTCCCGTACAAAATCGTAACCGACAACATATCTCAATTCATCTCGACAAGTTTCAAAGCATTCTGCAAAAAATGGAAGATACGCTTGACCAAGTCAACACCGATATACCTGCAAGGAAACCGCCAAACCGAAGCAATAAACAAAATAATCCTAGACGGACTTGAAAAACGCCTAGACACTAAAAAGGGCCAATGGGCCAAAGAACTCGAAGGAGTCTTATAGTCCCATCAAACGACTCCGAGGCGAGCAACAGGAGAACTCCCTTCGCCCTTGTCTATGGATCAGAATGTGTATTTCAGTCATAACTCTAATTCTCTGGAGTACGACAAAAATTACTCCCAGAGCAAGAAGACTTGAAAAATATGATGCTTCTAAAAGATCTCGACCTCATATGAATTCAAAACTACCAACAAGTTGCTGGAAAGTATTACAACTCTAACGTACAAAGTTGCAGATTCAGAGAAGGCGACCTGGTCTTGCAAAAAGTTTTTCAAAAATATTGTTGAACGAAACGTGGGCAAATTCAGAGTAAACTGGGAAGGATCATACAAAGTCATAAAAATGGTCCGACCAGAAGCATACAAAATAAAAACTATGGTAAACGTCCAAATCCTAAGGACGTGGAACGCAATACACCTCAAAAGGTACTATCACTAAACACTCACATTGGAAGACACTGAACTACAAGACGGCTTGATCCTTGAAAGGGGTATGTAGGCAACTCGTCAAAGGATGAGTTCAGCTGTCCCCACTCTAGGGGGAGTAGGTACATATATGTATACTCGTATACTCCACATTTTAAAATATCTGCTTCCATGTACTTGATATTTTATAAAGTTTTTTGGTAACAAGAAAACACAATTCGATTTAAAAACGTCTTGGCAATCTCTTTTGCCGTAACAACACTCTTGCAAATCACTTAATGGCAAAACGACAATCCGCAATTTGTCTAAAATCACCAAGTGACGATTACACAAATAACTATCGTATAACCCAAAAGTGGAAAACATATGATAGAGTCTCCAAAACAAAATTCAATCCTAACAACCAAAATTGTTAGCAGAAAACATGAACTTCTTGTCAATCGACCAAATTCCATATACTTCATGAAACATCTCTAAGCTTGCAAATGTTTCAAACAGAAACGTGACATACAAAAAAACCTTCTATATTGAAAGACGCTTTCGATTTATTCGCTATACAAAAACACTCTGAAAATAAAATCTTACTCGAAAGAAAAAACCAATATTTAGTACCAGAGACATCACAAACACTTGAAGAACTGGCTTTCGACGTAAAATATCTTCCGTGATGAAAGTTCAATCTCGGAAACTCGAACAGTCAGACGCACTAACATCTTTTCAAAATCATACCCTTCGCAAAGGCTCCAAATCAAACGGTAACACTTACCATCCCGTTTGTTGCTGATCACAACAACAAAAACTATCACGTCCTAAACATACTTAGCAATCTCCCCCCCCCCCCACAGATATGCTCTTAGACTTTTAACACAATGATAATAGTGCGATATAAAAGAAATTCATTTTTTTGTAAGAATCTTCCAAAGACTCTTTCCACGGTCTGAGATTTGTGTTTGGAGAGATGCTCTGTTCCCGATCGATGCAAGTCACATAAGCCGAGAAATTTTTGCATAATTTAAAATTAAAACAAAATCAGGTCGAAACAACAACAGGTGATTTAATCCAAAAAAGTCATCACAAACTGATACACTATGGACTTTAGCACTTTTTTTGCCATAGTATATGTTCTATTTGGAGTCTTTATATTATGGTTGGAGTCTATTTTAGTGTCTTTTCAGGTTTAGGTGTGTTTTGGAGCATTGTGGAGTTTATGGAGCTAAATGGAGCTTAAAGGGAAGGAAACCCGTGTGGAATCAAAATTTGCACCATCGATTTTTGTCAAATAAGGAAAGTTAGGAAGCCCTAGCTTTCCCTGAGGTCCCGGATTTAGGCTAAACCAAACATTAACAACCAAGCAATCAATACAAACGAGAACAGTGATTATGAAAAACGAGTAAAAGAGATTGAGAGCAAAGTAGATCCTTTATTCTGAATTCGCAGAGAGCGAGTACAAAAGATTCAGCCTTCGGCTACAAGAGCTGACAGTGATATTCCCTAGTTCTAGAAACTGAAAACGAAAACCTAATTGAGTCGCAGCTTGCTAAAAATGGAAATTTGCCTAATTGCTCTATGTACTGGTTTGCAGAGAAAAGTGTTTGTCTTGAAAGAGGTCTTGAGTCTTGCTTATATACTCATCCAAGGTCGATGACGTCTTCATGTAATGCCCTTGATCTGAGTTTTCCTTTTTCTTCTCGATCTTCATGCTTATCCGAAAACTTGACATTTATCTCTTTTTCCATTTATTTTTTAGGAAAACAAGTAGACCGTCATAACGAATGGGCCTCTTTCTCCTCCAGCATTTTGTAAGTGGGCCGTTATCATGATTGGACCCTTTTTGGACTGTTTTATGACTTAGCCGTTTTTATGATTTCTTTCAGAGAAAACGATCGTTCTTACGAGGCTAGCTATCATTTCCTCCGAGATAAAAGGAAATGGATGATTAGTCATAATGTTGGTGTTTTTAAATGATTATCTTCTTATACGACCATTTGGACATAGATTTCTACGAAATATGAGTCTTGCGGTTATTATGGTAAAAATCTAGTGACAAGTCCGATTGAGACAAAACGAAAACCCATATGATCAGGACTTTGAGTGTTATCACATGGCTTGGATGGGAAAGCTTGGCTTTGGGTCGTGAGGTGTCTCCGCCCTAGGACAGGATGGACTAATCCATGGATCGCCCCCGCCCTAGGGCAGGATGGTTTATGGAAGTTTTATCCCGCCCTAGGGTGGGGTGGTCCGGTCCACATCTGTCCCGCCCTAGGGTGGGGTGCTTGGTCCAGGAAAACCTTGGTTATTATGGTAAAAATCTAGTGACAAGTCCGATTGAGACGAAACGAAAACCCATATGACCAGGACTTTGAGTGTTATCACATGGCTTGGATAGGAAAGCTTGGATTTGGGTTGTGAGGTGTCCCTGCTCTAGGACAGGATGGACTGATCCATGGATAACCCCCGCCCTAGAGCGGGGTGGTTTATGGAAGCTTTTCTCCACCCTAGGGCAGGGTGATTGGTCTTGGCTTGCCCCGCCCTAGGGCGGGATAGACTTCAGTGTGTGCCCCGCGGTAGGGGGGGATGGATGGACAAGATGTGCCCAGCCTTAGGGCGGGGTGGACGGTCTTGGCTTGTTCCCCACCCTAGGGAGGGGTGGCTGATGATTCTGGTTGTGGCCCGCCCTATGGCGGGATGGATGGTGTTGACGGTATGTGCCCCGCCCTAGGGCGGGGTGGATTGAGCCGTCTTGCCCCGTCTTAGGGCGTGATGGTTCATTTCCAATCGTCTTGTACCTAAAGCGTTGTGACTTGGCCAGCATGCAACGTTTGTTCGTGGAACACACCCCCAAGATCAATTGACTTGTTGTTTCCAAAGTTTTATTCAAGAAAGTTTCTCAAAAGAGTCTGATGACAGTGTTGGCCGAGAATGTCTTCCTTTAGTTTCTTAAGAGTTTTTACTTAATTGATCGTAGATTTTCACCGCGGCTGTTTCTCGGCATTGATTCCATCGTAACCGATTTTTCCCCTAACAATTCGTAGCTCAGAAAATGAAGAGGAGACATAGTCGATACACAGAGGAAGTGTCGGTCAACACACATCCTTGGTGTTGATCGACACCGAACGAGAAAGCCTTGCTGGCTCAAGATCAAGAATTTGGCCTAGAAGTTTCCACAAAATTATTAGATTTCCCATGACGAGTTTTGACCTAAACTAAATATGTTATGCCACTGTTTATGCAGAGACATACAAATTTGATATTAATATTCTTAGAAGCTTTTGAAGGTTTGGAGAGAAAATCCAAGAATCCTTCTGAGTATTATATTAGAACTCTTGTTTTTCTATCTCTAATGTAATTATGCAATTCATTCAGTTTTTATCTATGTGTTGCCTGATTATGTCTGAGTAGACACCTTGTTAGACTTAGGGTTTGTAATGGTTATGATGAATTATTGATTATAGAACTGCTAAGGTGATTATCTAGAATCCTTCACATAATTGATCTTATTGCTTCCATTCGAGGGTAGCTATTTAGAATCATGAGCCTAGGTAATTGAAAATTGTGAGAGTGGGATTATAAATAATAGTAATTATGCTGAGCTAGGTTGTTAGAAACGAGCTATATCGAGCTAGTTTAATTGACTTAGTAAACCTATCGATCTTAATGATAAGGCTTGTTTGAAAGATGTATCAATCGACATTCCATAAAAGTATCGATCTATACTCGTTATGTATCAGATATGAAATTATGGGCATATATTCAAACATGTAGACTCACTGTGAGAGCTGGAGATCTTACAATTGCATTCGAGTTCTAGGATTGATCATCACATATACTTAGCACCTATATCATAATTTGGATTACGTAAATCTGAATTCTAGCTTCGTTCTTATATGTTCATCACCCACATTTATCTTGTTTACTTTTTTGTATTTATTTATTTCTTTAATATTTATTTGCCTAGCTTGATCTTACATTAAATATGATCTATTATGTGCCCCTTCTTCCAGTGGATTTGATCCCTAAGTACTACATTTGATCTCTTATGTCTGAGAGTTGGCTGTAGGGTTAGTTTGAGCAGCATCAAATTTGGTGCCGTTGCCGGGGAGTATTGGTTTCGCCATTTGATTCAATTTTATAGATTTAGTCTAGTTTTTTTCTTTAATTTTATTTTATTTTACTGATAACAAACTTTTTTCTTGTGTTTTCAGGTGCATGCCTAACAACAATAGAAGCAGCAAGGAAAAAGATCTCTTACCACCTTCAGACCCTAAAACTCGAACATACAATCCTAAAAGAGAAGCGATCGTCACCGATCGACACTCCTACTTCGTCGATCAACACTATTCATAGGGGTGCAATGGTCGACACCTTTTCAGAAGCATCTATCGATACCAACCGGCGAGTTATCAACATGGTCACACCTCTTATATGACCCGAATTGAGCAAGGAGACCTGCGTGACCCAGAGGGTCACCAATGTAATGCAGCAGCTCGAAAGATAGATGATCAAGGGGCTGAAATCCCTGACTCTGAAGCTGATGCATTGCAAGCTGCTTTGGAATATGAGAATGCTGCAGCTAATGCAACTAATGCTCAGGCTGCTCTGTTGGAATGAATAAATAAAGAGAAGAAGAAGCAAGCTGGTTGAAGATACATTTCACAAATTAGAGACTTGACTTCCAAGGAAAGCTTAACCTACACCACTTGACCTAACCTGACTTGGAAGGCAAGGAATGAGTTGGGGAGGACTTTTTGGACGTGGCTAAGCTGCAGATACATAAGGATACTCAGTTTAAATTCAAATGTTTGGTTTTGGTTTGAATTAGACAAGAAGAAGTCACATGGGTGCTTTGGACAAGCAGCTGGACCTATCACTATCAACCTAAGGAGACTGTGCCTCTCTCTCCTGTCACTCTCACCATGGTAGACAAGCCACAGCCTGTTCTACACCAGTCTGTCCAGCCAGTTCTGAATCATCTTTCCCTACAGAATTATTAATTTATGTTTCCCTGCTTTAGTAATTGTTTAATCATGTGTCTTGCCTATTTAAAGGCTTCTCCATCACTTGTAACATCTGAACAATATTAATACAAGTTTCTCTCATCTGATTTCGTGGCTTCTCTCCCTCTCTTGTGTCTAAACAATAGTTCACTCTTAAGGCAGCCTAATACTTGTAAAACTCACTCTAAACTCTTCTTTATGTCTTCTCAAACTCTAGCTTACTGATTCTAAATCTCATTCATCTAGTCCACAAACTCTAAAGTGTTGTGTCACTTCTCAAGGATTAGATTCAAACAAGAGATTCTTTGCCTTATATAATCAGTTTACTGTCTAGGATTCTTGGTTATATTTGTATGCTTTGTGTGAGGATTCAATCACAAGTTGGTTGTCTATTCTATTGAATGGTGAGTTCTTGTTGTGTGGTTGAAGGGGATCAATCACAAGTTGACTGAATTCTCTCTTGACATGAGACAAACACTCATGAATTCCAACATGCTCTACCCAAAACGTTGGCTAACTACAACCGTCCATATCATTTCTATGCCAACAGATCTGCAATTCTTTCTCCAGCTTTCCAGAGGCACGATTTCGTGCTAAAACCTTCTTACATCACTCTTGTGGGATAGACACTGTTCCATTGTCTCTCACATGAGCACCATATAGATCATTTGGAACAATTCAAGGATCTAGTTTCTATTATCAAAGGCAATGGAGTCCTTGAGGACTATCTTCTTTATAAGCTCTTCAAGTACTCACTTGTATGAGATGCTTCATATTGGCTTAAGCAGCTAGAACCAGGATCACTGACATTCTGGACTGACATCAAGAACGCTTCCTGCATAATTTGTTTGATGATGTGCAAGCTGAAGACTTGAGGAACAAGGTTTCTACATATACTCAGGAGCCTGCAGAGTCTTTCAGGAACTCATGGATCAGATTCAGGTCATATCAGCGAGATTGTCCACATCATGGGTTTAACCAGGTACAGCTGCTAAGTACCTTCTTTAGTGGCATTTCTTTAGTCAACCAGAAGGCTCTAGACATAGCTAGTGAAGGGAACTTCAACACCAGGAACCCAGAGGGATCTCCAGACTCATTGAGAACTTAGCATCTAGTAATTGTACCAAAATACTGATTATCAGAGGAAGAAATCAGTTGCCATGCTGGATAAGGAACAATTGGATGAAGTCAAGGCAAAGCTGGATGGAGTCCACAAACTTCTCATGAAGCAAGTAAGTTTCATAAAGGTAGAAGCTATAGCCCTCAATGGCGAAAAGGAAGAAGAAGAGCAGGATGTGGACTTTGTGAGCGGTGCTGGTTTTCAAAGTCAAAAGTCTGGGAATCACATAAACAATAGGAACTTCATTGGTGCTGGCCAAAGGAGTAATTTCAACAACCAGATCTCTCAGTACCAGAAACCCTTCAGAAACAACAACAGTAGCTTCACAAGGAACTATGGAGCTTCTTCCTATTAGAACCCTACTCCAGCAACTCAGAAAAGCAAACTAGAATCAATGATTGATCAAGTTCTTGTGGGGCAGAAGAAGATGACTGTAAACTCTAATTAGAAGATATATAGTGTGTACACCAATCTGAATGAGAAGTTTGAATCTCTTAGGACCCATGTGAAGAAGTTAGAAACTCAAGTTGCGTGGAACAGTGAAGCTATAAGGAAGCAGGAAGCATTGGTTAAAGAGAGAAGTGAGGCTGGACAAAGACACCACGTGAGTGCCATCATAGATGATGACTAATGGCAGGTGGTGAAACATGAGAAAGTTCAAGAAGGAGAGTTTAAATTCAAGAGCTCCATGTCGTTTGGCAGTTCGCATTGGTGTCGCTCGGAGACCATCAACTGAGCAATGATTGTCACCACTTGAAGAATCCATAGGATCACGACAGACTTCGAGCATCACTCGATGACGATAGGTATTACCCCGATGACGATTGGTACTACCCCAATGATGATCAAAACTACCCTGCACCCATGACATATCACACACAATTACCAAGCATTGATCGACACCGACTTTGTATCGATCGACACCGACTTTGTATCAATCAATACCCTTCTCAGACAAGGCCGACTGTTGATATTGATCGACAACCTAACTACAGTCTATGCCCTCCGGAGTATCATGCACCAGAGCCGGTTGTCTATAAAGAGGCTATTGACGGACATGTTCATGTTGGAAAGAGGAAAAAGAACAAGGTTCCTAAGCATCTAAGGAGAAAAGCAACTGAAAAGGAGATGGATGGTTTTACCATGAGAGTCTTGAAAATACATGAAGATGAGCCATTTGATAAAGCTTACTACACTCATAATCTCTGGATGTTTTTCATAGAGAGCAGAGTAACAGAATAGGATATCAAGCGTAAGTCTCATCAAAGATCCCTAAGAACGACAGATGCAAAGCTGATAAAGAAAGGTGATCCTGGAAAACTTGTTGTCCCATGCACTGTTGTAGGACATGTATACCAAAATGCACTATGTGATACATGATTTTTAGTGAGAACTATGCCTAAGGAGATGGCAGATCATCTTGTGCTAAAGATTGAACCTTCTAGGGAATCATTCCCTTTAGTGGATTTCTTTAAGGTGAGTTCAAGAGGACTAATCAGAGACCTTGAGGTAATAATTAGTAACTCTGTGATCCCTGTAAACATTCATGTGATGGATATTAAGATACGATGGAATACATCTCTACTACTTGAGAGAGCCTTTATGGCTACTGTAGGAGCTGTTTGCAACATGCAAACAAACAAGTTGTATCTGACACTTGTTGATGGGAACATTTTTTATGATCATATCCAAGTCTCAAGAGAAAACACGTACTTTCACTACAAATTTGAACGTGAGGAAGACGATAATAACGAAGTGTCGATTGACACCCAATCTGCATTGAACGACACCACTTTGACTGCAGAGCAACTCGGAGCTATGACACTTGAAGCCACTATTACTCCTAGAGCACCTCCATCACAATTTGACGTGCTCACACCTGATACATATTGAGTTTACAGAGCCAATAGGGAAACACGCAAGCAAAGGATGGAAGGATCATTCATATATCCAAGCAAGACATGACAAACATCCTTGAAATAGCTGATGATAGATGATATAGAGAGTGATTATTTGAGTCTACTGCAGTACGAGGGGCGTCTCAAAATGAGCAAACCGATTCCACCACAACTAGCAACTAAAGACATGCTTGAAGACATGGTAGATGGAGTATACACATCCCAGAAAGAATGATGGATGACTTATACAGGAGGTTGGATGAGTTATACTATCCTATAGACATAAAAATTGGATGGATATACAAATGTCTGGAGAATCGTGGGGATAGGGGGATCAGGTCAATGGTACTGTGGAGAAGCTGGGAAGACAGAAAACCAAAGGAGAAAAGGCAATAAGGAGTTTTGTAGGCACCTTATAGCCTACAAGTTCTTATGTTCCTCCTAACTAAAAACGTCAAGTTATAGAATATAAACAAGCATTGAATGAGAAGCAACCAATTATTAGGTATTTTATTTGTGTTTTTGTTTTTATTTTTACTTATTTGAGTTTTTGTTTTTTTACAGACCCAAGGAACATGAGTTCTGTAGCGAGCATCATCTGACACCATTTCAAGTATCAGTGGATACTATTCGGACATGAGTGTTGTTCGACACCTTACTATCATCGACCGATACAGATCAAAGAAACAGGTTACCCGATTTTCCTTTTATATTTTACTTATGATTTATTTTCTTCACCAATCTTAGGTTGAATAACACTAGAGACAGTGTTGTTTAAGTCTGGGGGAGGTAGTTACTGATTATGTGTTTTATTTTGAGTTTTAATTTTGAGTCTTATAAGTTTTTATTGAGTCAAGAAGGGGATGATGATAAATTTTCAATTTTTACCTATTATCTGGCCACTTTCTAGCATCATTCTTTGAGGATGTTCTCTACAGGGTGTACTGAATGGAAACACCAAAGCTGATCACCTGCTAGTAACATCCATGCTAGCTGAGAAAGTATGGAGAAACGAAAGCTGACCTCCAACCTTAATCAACTCAACTGCTTGTGTTGGGGCTTGGTATGCACTGGATAAGATTCTTCCTGCATGTATAGAAGGTAAAAGTTTGTATTTCTGTTTCCTCACTCTCCTTTCTTCGGCATTTTCTGAGGTTTAGAGGGATAAGAAAATTTTATGCGACCCCAATATAATATTCTAATGGAATGATCACACGTTGTTGGAAGCGAGGGGTAGGAACATTTCCTATGTCCCCATTGTTCGCGTACACTTTGTCAAAAGAAAAAAAATGAAAAATAAGATGAATAAGACAGACTACATCAGCATCACTGTATTGGAAAAAGAAAAGAAAAAGATTCAGAGAAGAGAGAAAGAGAGAAGAAAGGGATCAGAAAGGACTACATGCTGGTCCAAATACTTGATGAGGTAAGAGTCTATGTGTCATTTGATCGATACTCCCAAGATTTAGCTTATACATTTATTTGCAGAAATTAGGTCAGTAAAGGGGTATGTCAGATGAAATCAGTTGCGCATTGGGCTGAGTGGTATGGTTGCTAAGCTAAGGTTTAGAACTTGGAAGTGCCTTTGAGGTTGGTACTAATCTGATGTGGCTACAACATTGCAGAGGTGAAGATAGTGATTTAAAATTGTTTGAGTCCCTTCCGTTTTCAAAGCTCTTTCACAAGACTATCGTATGTTTTGTTTGAGGGCAAGTAAAAGATATCTCTCGGGGAGTTTGTATACTAAGGATTTTACCACTTTTTATGCCATAGTATATGTTCTATTTAGCGTCTTTATATTACGTGTAAGGTCTATTTTAGAGTATTTTCAGTTTTAGGTGCATTTTGGAGCATTGTGGAGTTTATGGATCTTAATGGAGCTTGAAGGGAAGGAAACCCGTAGCTGAGCAAATGAAGAGGAGACAGAATCGATACACAGAGGAAGTATCCGTCGACACTCATCCTTGGTGTTGATCAACAACTAAACAAGAAGGTCTTGCCGGCTCAAGACCAAGAATTGAACCCAGAAGTTTCCACAAAAATACAAGATTACCTTTGACGAGTTTTGACTTAAAATATATATGTTATGACATTGTTTAGGCAGAGACAGACCTATTTGATTGTTTTAGTCTTAGAAGCTTTTTAAGGTTTGGGGAGAAGATCCAAGACTCTTTCAGAGTATTGTATTGAAACTCCGGTTTTTCTATCTCTAATTTATTTATTCAATTCATTAATTTTATCTCTTTATTTTGCTTGATTATGTCTGAGTAGACACATTGTTAGACTAATGCTTTATAATGGTTAGGATGAATTATTCAGTATAGAACGGCTAAGGTGATTATCTAGAATCCTTCACAGAGTTAATTTTATTACTTGCATTCTAGAGTAGCTAACTAGAATCCTGATAGTAATTATGTTGAGCTAGATTGTTAGACACGAGGTATACCTAGATAGTTTAATTTACTTAGTGAACCTATCAATCTAAATGATAAGGATTGTTTGAAATACGTATCGATCGACACTTCATAAGTGTATCGATCGATACTCGTTTTTATTGGATATGAAAGTATGGATATAGATTCAAACATGTAGACTCACAGTGAGAGCTGGACATCTTTCAATTGTATTTGAGTTCTAGGATTGATAAACACATATACTTAACACTTATATCATAATTTGGATTACCTAAACCTAAATTCTAGCTTATTTCTTATATGTTCATCACCTACATATATCTTGTTTACTGTTTTGATAATTTTTTACTACAACCGATCTCTTATTTGAGAGTGTTGGCTATAGGGTTAATTTGAGCTGCATCACAAACCATCAAACGATAGTAAGCCTAGGTCTTTCCCTAAATCCACAAAACTAGCCTCGAACATCTCAACACATAGTATCAAAGAACCTGATACGAGATTCCAAAACATGTCTCTTCGTTGATATTTTCGCGTTTATGAGACATTTTGAACAAAAGTCTTCGGATATTCTAATCTTACACAACAACAAATATCACAATCCGCTGAGCGTCATAAATGAGATGACAACTCATAGAGACTAATAACTTCCTCTACTCTAACTCTGATTGATTTACATGGTCCCATGTAGACATGCCAGGAATAGACATATAAGTAATTATGCATAAACTACATGTCGATCCTCTACACCAGCATGTGAGGCATAAAAGGAGGAAATTTTCTCTTGAATGGCGCGCAATCATCAACAACGACGTCAAAAATATACTAGATGTTTTGATTCATTAGAGAGGTGCAGTATCTAGAATGGTTGGCCATTGTGTTATTGGTTTGAAAGAAGAACACCAAAAGGTGAGTCTACATAGACTTCACTGATCTCAACAAGTCCTGCCCAAACGATACCTTTCTTTTACCCCACATCGACAAGATTTCTCTGGGTATAACCAGATCTTAATACACCCAGACGACCAGGAGAAACCTCATTCATGGCATCCATGGGCATCTCCTACTATAAGGTCATTCCCTTAAGCCTGAAGAACATCGGCTCCACATATCGGAGACTGATAAATATGATGTTTGCCGAGCAGATATGTCAAACCATGAAAGTTTACATAGACGACATGCTCGTCAAATCTCTGGATGCATAAGACCATATAATACATCTACAACAGTCATTCTCTACTCTAAGGAAATACAACATGAAGCTCAACCTGACCAAGTGCTCATTTAGGGCTAGTTTCGGGAAATTCCTAGGCTACATACCAACCGTGGCATCAAGGCCAACTTGGAACAAATGAGAGCCATCCACACAGTTCATGCACCATGGAACTCAAAGGAAGTACAAAACCTGACAGGAAGTATGACAGATCTGATCCGGTTCATTTCCAGGCTGTCAAACAAGTCTCAACCTTCTTCGAGGTACTAAAGAATCCCAAAGATTTCAAATGGGACGAGAGGTCTCAAAACACTCTCAGTAAGCTAAAAGAATATCTTGCAATGCCTCTTCAACAATAGAAGCCACAAGACATAGAAGTATTGTTGCTCTACCTAGCGGTAGCTGAGCATGGAATAAGTGTCGTTATGGTGGGAGAAGAAGATAGCAAGCAGCTCCCGGTATACTATGTCAGCAAGTCTCTCCTTGATGCGGAAACACGTTATAGTCATCTTGAAATGTTGGCTCTAGCCATAGTCGTGGCAGCCAGGAAACTACGCCCCTACTTCCAGGCTCATCAAATCGTGGTAATGACATCCTTAGCAATCAAATATGTGCTTCATAACCTGGAAGTATCAGGGCAATTGGTTAAATGGGTGGTAGAACTCGGAGAATACGATGTGCTGTTCGGACCAGACATATCCATCAAATCACCAGTTCTCGCAGACTTTGTTGCTGAATTCTCTCTTACAATGCTCATGTTCTAGAACAGGAACTCAGTATCCATAATTATGATAATCAAGCAGGAGAGTTGATTGTGTATGTATACAGATCTTGCAATGTTAGAGGGGCAGGAGTATGCATTTTACTCACCGCCCCAGCAAAAAAAATACGGGATTTAAAGTCGTAAGATGCAATTTCAAAGCAACTAACAATAAGAGCGAGCACGAGGCCCTTATAGCAGAACTTACCCTTGTCAAACAAATGCTAGCAGATAACATCAAGGTCTTCAGAGATTCTCAACTAATTGTCAATCAAACCTAGAGGGAGTATCAGGGCAAAGACGCTAGCATAACTAAATACATGTCCATAGCCAAGCGCCTGATTGACGAGGTCCATAACTGCAAACTCACACAGATCTCCAGGGAATAAAACTCCCATGCCGACGCCTTGACTTATCTCAGGTCTTTCCTAGAGACAGAGAGCCATATGAGTATCCTCTTGTTTGTGGTCCAGTGGCGACCAACGGAGGAGGAAACTAACCTAGACAGAGTCTCAATTATGAAAAGAGAACTGACCTGGATGAGTCCTATCATCAAGTATCTGGAAGAAGATATCCTCTCCAATGACTACACTGAAAGCTGAAAAATCAAAAACCAGGCGGCCAAATACTGTCTCTCTCATGGAAGACTATTTAGTAGAAGAATCAAAAAGCAGTCAGCCATATACGTTGACTAAAAGGCAGCAGGAGAACCAATCTACTTAAGGGAAAAATTAGCCGGATCGGACCCCAGTAGGTTTCTAATCCTGGCAAACCTTTTATCCTTGCATATGTGGCACGCCTATGAAAAACATGCAAATTGTATACGACTAAAGCATGAATATGCCTTCACAAGTCTTAGTATGTTGTCAAAAACACCTAATTTATGTATAACAGACACATGCCAAATCATATACAGGAAACCTTCGTACAAAATGTGTATATTCCTGCGTTGAAAACACTAAATACAAAGTACTATAAACGAACTAGGGTTTATACGTGGAGAAAATTGTGCAAAGACCGAACCACAAGAGAACGCTAATTCCCTGCTTATCCAGACGTGGAAACCAGTTAAGACTAGCGCTTGAGTCACCACTCAAGCTAGATTCAAACAAAAATTGATCGTTAAGACTGGCGCTTGCCTCATTCGTGTCAGGGTTGAGTCTCACCAGAACGTGATAAAAGTCTGACATTTGCTTACCTGAATGAAGCTAATATAACATTGATAGTGCCTACTTGCAAGTGGCAAAGTACAATATCTAAACTAATATCAGCAGTAGCCGACCTCCGGGAGGCGGAATACAACTACATTGGTAATCTTGAAATCAATGTCCAAGATTGTTTTAAATCTATTAATAGCTAGCGGAGAAGTTTATTTCTTACGATACTTGCATGAAACAACTTTACGAGAAATAAACTTCAAAAAAGTTTATGCGGACAACACTTAAGAGATAAGTCTCAAGGCGACAAAATTATGCATAATCGTCAACGAAGATAGGAGATGACAAGAGAGAGAAGAGAGACTTCACACCTCTCTCTCTACCATGTTGCCAAACTCACTTTCTCTCTCTCTCAACCATGTCGCCAAATTCATCCTTTCTCACCTTAGTGTCGCCAAACTCACTCTCTCTCAACCATGTCACAAAAGTCATCCTTTCTCACCTCCATCTCAAAAAAATCACTTTTCTCTCTCCTCCAAGTCGCCAAACTACCTCTCTATAAGGACCATGTCACCAAACTCCACCTCTAGAAGGACCATGTCACCAAACTCCCTCTCTAGAAGGACCACATCGCCAAACTCTCTCTAGATAGTCCATGTCGCCGAACTCCATTCTTCCTTGGTCAATGTCGCCAACATGCTCCCTCATCTCCCAACAAGGCTCTCATCATGTTCTCCTCTGAATCTTGATCGTAATGTCTTTTGCTTCTTTGCAATCAGAGTTTCAGTTGAGATTTTACGGAGAAAACAAGTGAGACGTTATTTTCTCGTAAAAGTTCAAGTCAAACGTCAAGGCAATACTTGTTAGCTAACACCATCGTATCTTTTGCTAAGTGAATTGATTTTATCAGTTCATAGGACCAACTACATAAGAAACATACAACATAAAAATCGACGGTTTTTTCTGAGAAAACCAAAAAATGCATGTCATAAAACAGTTTAAAATGCCTTAGAATATGATAAAAGCCCACTTATGGTTTAAAATGAGAACATGCCCAAATGCAATGACGGTTTACTTGACAAGGATAACAAAAAAATGAAAGATATTGATAAATGCAAAGTTTCCAAAGATAAACAAGGAAGTTAAGAAGATAAGGAAGGATACAAGATGAGGATATACTCAAATCTCAAGATAATAAGGAAAGATGGCCGTATTCAAGAGAGTCAAGAGACTATATATACAAGACCTCGAGCTCTCAAGAAAGGGATCCACAAACTAGGCATTAAGAAATTTGTGTTAGCTTTAGGAGAACTTAGGACTTAAGTGGTTAGATTAGTGAGTTAGACACTTAAAATGCATTTACTACTTTGTTCTTCTGTTCTCCTTAGTTGATGGATTTCCGTGTATATATTTTTTGGTAAAAACCTGATAAATTTTTTTCATCTTAATCAATAAAACGCCTACATGCAACTTTATACGATATTTTATTATCTTGTTTTTCATATTCGTGTGATTTTCATGAGAATTTGGATCCTCAAGGAAAGTTAAGAATCTTAACTATCCTCTATTAACTAAAATTGACTGTGTGAGTTTTGGTTTCCACAAGCTTTGTCAGGCCTGGGTGTCGTCTCTCAATATGCCTTCTTCTCCTCAAAAATCTTCAAAAGAAGGAGGCAGGAGCCCTCAGTCGTCATCACGACCTTGTATTGATTCAGTTCCTTTGCCGGCTTCCAAATATCGATTTGGTGCTTGAGACATTCCCTCATCAGATCCCAGCAGGCCACCAGTTTGACACCATTCATCGCCATGGTCATCTCATCAAGGAATGTCTCCACGGCGGCCTTCAGATTGACCAACTCCTTCCACAGATCCTCCAGTTCCTGTCTCAGTGTGGTGTTCTTTGACGCTGCCAGAATCCCTGCTTCCCTGATTCTTCGCCTTCAACTTGAAGACCTTGATCTCCTTCTCCTTGGCAAGATTTTTATCTTTCTCCTTCAACAGCTCGCGAGACAGAGCTCCTACTTCATCATGATTTGTAGTCAAGACAGTCATATGCTCCCCCAAAGTGATATAGCTTATACATCATCTGCATTCAAAAAAAGGCAAAGTTGGAGTTAGCAACGGATATAGGCTGCAAAGACGATGAATCATTAACTTGAAAAAACATACCTGAAGCAAGTTGTCCTGAAGGGATCAAGCGATACCAGAAGGGTCGCCATCACCCGAGGCCTTCAATTTCTTCTTCCTGAAGTGGAAATATCCTGATCACTACGAGCCTTGCGCTTGGTATTGGCAGTTCTCTTTACGATCTGAACATTATCATCAAAATGGCCGACGTGGCTAGATGCCACCCACTTTGCTGAGATCGCCTCCATAGATTTCATACACTCTGCCAACTCCTCCAATCATGTATTCCTGAAATATTCCCTGAATATAAATCAATGTAAGGAATGGCATGTGTCAGGTAATAAGAAGTAAAAAGTAAAACAAGTAAGCTTACACCAAAGGCTGAACGCTCCAAAGACTCCTTTCTCACCCAAGAAGATGTTACTCCAGCCTCAGAGCACAACGCCAACCTTCAAATTCTTGGCTGAAGATATCTCGGCTCAGTCATGGATCCATTCCTCCCTCCAGATAAAAATGGAACACTACAAAAAAAATCGGCTTTAGTAGCACAAGGAAAACACTATCATAGGCTTTTTGTAGTGTTTCCATAGACGCTATGTTAGCCGGAGCTATAATAGACCCTCCTAATAATAGTGTTTTTTATGCGCTATGAGTAATCGAGCTATTGTAGCGTTTTTCCCTCTGTTATAGTTATTGTTTTAGTGGAACATTATTTTTGATATGATTGTCTTTTCGATGAAGTTATTCTTGTTTTAACATATTTTATAATGACACATTTTCTTTGCCATGGAATATGTTATTTCAACGTTTGTGTTTGTCGAGTTGTGCACCTATTATAGCATTTTCCTTGTGTTAAGGGATCCTGATAGCTAGCAATTTTCTCGTGCTAGCAAGTTAATTATCATAGCTTTTTTATTGTGCTATATTATTTTGTATAATGAAGCATTTTTGTTGTAATTTTGTGCTATTATTAGGTTATTTGGATAATTTAATTGCATAATTTATAAATTTATAAATTTATAATGAAATATCTAAAATATAATTTACTCTAGTTAAACACATACATATTGTCAAAAGCATTATAATGGTAATTATAATGTATCCAAAGCAAAAGACATCAAACCAATTCAAAAGGATAATAAGTTTTTACAATGGAATTACAATGAAGAAGCTTGATTATAGATTACCATGCCTTTTGTACAGACGACCACTGTTGCCTTGTGTGGACTGTCCTTGTTCTCATGGTAGGCACCTCGGTGGAGCTGAGTTGCGTGTACTGTTGCTCAGGTCTCTGACCAACATCCGGAACATTGGCTCAATGTCTTCTTCAGGTTCCTCAATCCATATCAAGTATCCTAGAGAGCATCTATACTCGTTTATGGTTATCTCTTCCACATTATTTCCTCCTGAGGACTGACTTTGTTCTTGTTTAGGGCCCTTAATTGAAAGGGAGTTGGTTGCTTCTTGTCATGGCTGTTGCTTGCGTTGTGGTTTTACTCCGTATGTGGGGAGTACACATATGATGCCCTTCCTTGCTTCCATTAGAGTTTCTAAATTGTCAAAGTGAACACAAGTTAGCTCTGAACACGGTTAGTGATGAATAAATCGAAAAGGATAACCTGAAGATGGTACATGATATTGAGTCTTCCGAGATCTGTAAGGCTTCAAAACTTTCAAGATCTGTATGATTGTTCACTTCGTAATTAGAGAAATCTAATAATGATATTGAGGAGTAAAATCTAGGGTTTAGAAGTCGCTAACCTTTCCCATTCACGTCTTCAGTATTGTAAGTGGATGGAAATACAAGAGATTCAATGGTGATGCAGAGGGAATTCGACAAAGATACAGCAGGGAATCGTCGGGACTGATGGAAAGACAAGAGTTGGATTCGGGTGGCAACAGAGATGGTGGGGGTTAGTTCAGAGATAAATTTGTCGGGGTAATGGATTCGTCGTGGTGGCTACAGATAAAGGGGGTGGATTACTGGATTAAGATGGAAGGAGATAACTTTAACCTAAAATATATCAGTGGTGCTTTGACCCTTAGATTGCCGAGAAATATAAAGAAGATGAAATTTTAAGGGAAATTGGGCCCTATAACCACACAAAAAAACATAATTCATGTACTAGCCATTTACCCTACCAGACATATACACGCCGTTATATATACATATTAATACTGTAATACCCCTTACATCAACCGGCACAACCTGCAAAAGAATTAAAAAAATAATTATTAACCTCTAAAAGTATATTGTGGTTATCATCGATGGTTTGCTCCATCTCTTCAAGTCCACTGTTTTGTTCCATATCGTCGCCAACGTCAAGTTGTCGGCCTTCTCTGAGTTTATTCTTTTTGAAATCCTCCACCGCCACCATCGTCCCCAGTTCTGAAATCGATTGCGAGAAGACGTCGTTACAGATCCAAGCAGTGAGAAGGAGCAACCTGAACCTCTTTTCCTTCACATCGGGGTTTTGGTCTCACACCGTTGCTTCATCGTTACAATACTTTTCTTTTGTCTCTGTGAATTACCTAAAGTTGATCGGAGAAGATGAATAATTTGTGTTATTGTGTTCTATTCTATTTTATGCATATAGAATATAATGTAAAACAATCCGTATTTTTATATTTTATTATGCGGTATATTTTGTTACTGTACTTTTTTAGCAAGTACCATTCTATTTGACGGTTACTATTGATCGTTACATAATATTATGTACTTTTTAGATTTTAACATTTGGGTTTATGATTTATATTTGGATTTGGGTTTATATTTGGATTTAAGTTTAGTAATTAGAGTTTAGGGTTTAGTATTTAGAAGGTGAAGGGGTATGTTTAGGGTTAGAAATTGAGATAAAATTGGTGTCTTGTACTATTTTGGTGATATATAATGGAACATTTAAGTTTATATTCTTTCACTTTCTTCGTTATGTTATTTTTTTACAGAGAGATTTAACAAGGTCCTTTCCATTTGACGGTTACTATGATCATTACATAATATTATGTACTTCTTAGATATTAACATTTGGGTTTAGGTTTATATTTGGATTTGGGTTTATATTTGGATTTGGGTTTAGTAATTAGAGTTTAGGGTTTAGTATTTAGAAGGTGAGGGGGGGTATGGTTAGGGTTAGAAATTGAGATGAAATTTGTGTTCTATACTATTTTGATGATATAGAATGGAACATTTAAGCACGGTTACTATGATCGTTACATAATGTTATGTACTTCTTAGATTTTAACATTTGGGTTTATGTTTATATTTGGATTTGGGTTTAATAATTAGAGTTAAGGATTTAGTATTTAGAAGGTGAGAGGGTATGGTTAGGGTTAGAAATTGAGATGGAATTGGTGTTCTATACTATTTTGATGATATAGAAGAGAACATTTAAGCTTATATTCTTTCACTTTCTTTGTAATGTTGTTTTCTACAGAAGGATTTACATGGTTTGTAAATGGAAAAAAATTATTCATTCAATATAAATTTATATTTTACATCACTCGTTTCATTGTATTCAGTAAAAATATCTTTGATAAATAACATAGTAATGTGGTTGTCTCTTCTTCGTTATATATAATCGTGTTGATTTGATATGTACCACATAAAAGAACGACGTCATCTATTCTCTCACTTGCAACTGAAAACTTGTTAAGTATAAGGATAAAACCGGACAGTTTGGTATCTAATTGTCTGACATTACATTATGTCAAAATCATTGTCATTCACTTAATTTGTGCTCAAAATATGGCTATTACACAAATAAGCCCAAATTTTAATTGGCTCCAAATTTTTTGGTATATTCCTTTGGCTCCAAAAATGTAAACGAAAAATTTGGTTTGCCTCCAAAAAATGTAAACGAAAATATTTGTATCTAACTTGAAAAACAATGGTTTTGGTATTGAAAAATTATTTAAGAAATCATTAAAATAATAGTATGCAAAGATTCATTATATGTGAACAAATAAATCATAAACGCAATAATTTATCCTATATTCTAAAAATAAAAACAAAAACGTAACCCTTAAAACAAAAGTGTGGAAATATTACATCATCTTGTGAACAAGTAGAATATTTTCTCGTTGTGTTTTTTTAGTCTTTGTTATTAAACCCTAAACAATATAACTAGACCAATTTACCCTATGTTTATTTTTTTATCAAACCCTAAACAATATAACTAAACATCACACGAAACCCTAAACCAAAACAGTAAACACTTAATCCTAAAATAAATCCTTTCCCTAAATCCTGAAAAGAAACCCTAAGCATTAAATCATAAAACTAACCCTTAACCCCTGAATCAATATTAGTTAAAAAGAATAACCAGATTTTTTGCATTGGTATAAAGCATATTAATTTGGACATTTTATTTTTGGCCTTTTTGTAGATTTCCAAAGCAAAAATTGTAAACAAATAAAACTTGGTGCTCTTCCGTTTAAGATCAAAAGCATACAAAGATCCAAAGCATATATTAAAAAAAAGTTCTAACAAAACACAAGCCATGTTTTCAAATAGACAAACAAAAAGTCATTTATGTCTCAAAATAACTTAGTTGCTTGGTTCCTTTTCTTATGGAGTTAGATCTGAAAACAAAAACATCTTAATTAGTTTGACGTATTTTCCCACTTCCGTAACAGTACACAGATCAAATAATTGATCAAAATCTCACCGTTATCACTTTATCCTCTGGCCAAGCAATACATCTTTCAAGTGCATCTTCCATATACTCGATCTTAGATGTATTGGCCTACACACAGCAGCATCTTTAACTATCACAACATCCACAAAGACTCAACATGCACCAGAGCCCAAGGGTACAAAGTGGACAAGATGGGCAGGATCATTCGATGACCAACGTCCTTCAGCAACGGCCACCTTATTTTCGGACAGATCCAGCAGTTTTAATTTTTTGATTTTACTTGATTTTGGTACGCTACAAGAACAAAAAGCAAAATACATTACCAAAATTTAATCTGCAAACCAGAACCAATCAAATCGTTTAATAAAAAAAGTACCTCTGATATGCAAAGAGGAGATGCTGGAGTTGCTGGAGACTTATCATTCATACACTTCTCTTTTAAAGTCGTTGCAAGTTTCTTTTTAGGAGCTGGTGTAGTTACTGAAGACTTCTCATTCACAAACTTATATATAAAAATCAGTGGAGATTTTTGATTCTTAGAAGTTTTTTTTACTGCTTTAAAAGTAGATGGTCCTAGTTTAGGGGAATTTGGTGTTCTTGACTCAAACACAAAGCTATTTGTAGGGCATGCTACAAAACATTTCAGATGATCCTCTATAGTTGTCTTGCCAACTGTAGGACTCCATATGTACGCTTTTGGGTTTACAACCTCATCCACAAACACTTTTATTGCATTTGGACCAAGAGGAAGTCCATTGAACAATGCTTAGGTTCTCGAGTATGTCATCGTCCTACAGTGACATTGTGGTGTTTACTGTTCTAGCAGAGTATAAATATACTAAACAATTAACTATCAAATTAACCATAATCTTAACACATAAAATAATACTCTTGCCAAGAGAGATCAGGTGTAGTACTTAGGGATTGAATCCACAGAGAGCAAAGACACATAAAAGATTTCTTATTTCTAAAGACTAAGCTAGGTAAATATATATATTAGTAGTGATCAATCAAATTAAGGAAATACTCCTTATCAAAAGGTAGAGATGCAATATGGAAATATGCTACTAATGCAAATATGGAAATATGCTATTAATTAACTATATGTAAATGTAAATGTAAATATGTTAGATCTAGGGTTTCAAGCTAAATGAATTATAGGAAATACGACGCACGGAAATGTAAATATACTAGAACTCAAATGTTAACTATTCTGACCTTTTTAACTCAACCTCTCGTATGCGAGCAAAAGGAAAGACCATCGATCGATGGCTAAGGCCTGATGTCGATCGATGGTAAAATCAGAAGGAAGTGTGGGCGAGATTTGATTAGTCCACCAGAATTATTAGACTAGCTCTCGCATGCGCCTAACAGACTAGTTCAACAAAATCTATTATGGCACAGAATCTACTCTCGTAGTTGTCCATGTCCTATCATCGAAATCCTAGTTAGCTACTCTAGATAGCAAGTATTAAGCACAACTCAATTTATGGATATTAACTTGACCTAACAATCCCACTTTTGGGAAAATCCATGATTACTATCATTCAACCTTAAATCTAATTGATAACTACTCAAACATGATCTTTATCACAGAAATCATAAATGAAATATATATAATTATAAATTAAATAATAACCAAAGGAGTTCGAGGAGGACTCTGAAAGAGTTCCTCCTTTCTCTCCTAACCCTAATAAAAATGAATAGAATAATCTAAAACTTCTTCTTCTCCTTTCATTGTCTTGTTAAGACATAAATAAAAAATCCTAAATCTAGGTTAAAACATGTCCATGGCATTTTTGTCATTCTGACTTGGGCTTTGAAATTTGCTGTCGTCGATCGATGGTAAGTGTGCTACATCGATCGACCTTGGGCTTTTATCATCGGTTGACGCCAAGTATAAATTATATCGATCGATGGCTTCATCGACTCCCTAAATGATCAGCTACGGATTCTTCTCCTCTAAATACTCTAAAAGCTCCAAGCATCTCATATATCTCCAAAACATTTATGGACCTGTAAATACTCTAAAACATAGCATAGCCACACTTAATAGACTCTAAATAGAACCAATAACATAGCCTAAAACTGGTAATAAGTAGGCTGTATCAATTCCCTCAGACTTAACCTTTTGTTTGTCCTCAAGCAAACAAAGTATGTGAAAGACGTTTTGAAAAGTGGAGACTCACATAATGTCTAAGTACAACTATCACCCTACTTTGTTGCAACCACATCCTATCAAGTCAATCATAGAGAAACTTTATGTACCATATCCTAATATAGCAACCAAATCCATAGTACCAACAACTTAGCAAATACTAGCTTGACTCCCTCCTCTAATGATCCCATTTTTTGCATAAAATAAAAGTGCATCCTTTACCTTGGGAGTATCGATAAAAGAACACATGGATTCTTACCTTTGCAAGTATCTGAACAACTAGGCACAAAGTCTTCTTTGATCACTTTCTTCTCTCTTTTCTCTTTTCTCTCTTCTCTGAATCTTTATTAGATCTCAAACTTAATGAACAATGATGCCATCTTATTTTTGATTTTCTCTTTTTCTTCTTATTCTTTTTTTTTTTCTTTTTCATTTCTTTTTGGGCAAAATTGTAGGCGAATAGTAGGGTCATTGGTAATTTACCTATCCCTCGCTTCCAACAATGTGTGATCATTCCTCTGAATTAGAATAATGAGGTCATTGGTAATGTACATACCCCTCTGCATCTCAATTTTTTAAGCTTTTAAGTAAATGCTGAAGAGAGAGAGAGAAAGGAACCAAAGGTTCAATGACTTGTACCTATAGACTTGCAGAAAAGATCTGATCCAGTGTATACGAAGCCCCAAATCAATGTCTGGATTAGTGTTGGAAATCAGCTTCGGTTCCTTTAAACTTTTTAAGCAAGTGTGACATAGTGGCAAGATGATCCACTTTGGTATCTCTAGTAATCTACGCAAACAACCTTCTAACAATGGTGTTAAAGTGTGGTTTAGTTAATCTTTTCACATGTAGGTTTCTACTTTTTTTTTATAAGTATAAAAATCAAATTAGAAAACAATATTAGTAAACCTCCCCCAAACTTAAACAACACTATCACTAGTGTTATACAGTCTCAGATTGGTGAAGAAAATAAACCATAAGGATAAAATTTAATCAAGGAAAACGGTATACCTGCTTGCTGATGCTGACCGTTGATCGACACAGTTAAGTGGCGATCGATCGATGCTAGGGTTATTCTGTTGATCGATGCTGGTCAGCCATTGATCGGAGCTCTGTGCAAACTATCTTCCTTCTTCTTTGAAAACCTGCAATAGTATAATAAAATCCAAAATTAGACTAATATAATCTAAAACTAATTAAAACTTACTAAACAGTGGGTTGCCTCCTACTCAGCGCTTGGTTATAGTCTTAAGCTCGACGCTTTGAACTTTCTGACTAGTATGGAGGTGGATCAACACTTGGAAAACAAGTGTCTACATCTTCTCTGCTCATATGAAACGATGTACCAATAAAGCTCCTCATTGCCTCATCTCTTATGGTTTTCTCATTCTTTATAACCTTTCTAGCAACCTCCATTGAATGCAATCTTCTTTGTAGGTTCTCAGTACTGTTATGTAGCATTCTAAGTCTTGCAGTTGTAGTCGCTAATATATCTTTCAATTGTTGAGAAATATCTTACTTCATTAAGCTTTGAGAAAAAACAATCTCATCAAACCTATCTTCCAATTGTGTTTCTGCTGCTATCTTATGTCTGTTGGCTTCAGTGTAGGGTGTCGTTGATCGATGCTCGTGCGTTTATCCCAATTGCATGATGTCTTTGTATAGTATCCAAATTTTTCTTCATCTCATCCATTGCATGATGCGTCTGTTGGCTTCAATGTAGGGTGTCGTTGATCGATGCTCGTGCGTTTATCCCAATTGCATGTTGTCTCTGTATAGTATCCAAATCTTGCTTCATCTCATCCATGCGTGTAGTCAAACCTGTGAGACACTTGTCTATAGGATAGTAGACATCATCAAGCCTCATGTAGAAATTATCCAGTGACATCTCTTGAGCTTTGTAGATCTCATGCACAATATCATCAGTCTCTGCTCTGTTGTATGTCCTTTGTTTCTCCGTAGACATACTGATCCTTGCTGCATGATCTGGTAAACATATGTAACTCTTCTCAAACATAGTAGTTTTCTCTAGAATTGCTCTAATGTCTTCAGCTTGCACATTCACTACTCTTCCGTCTGTAGCTCGTGCATTACCATTCTCATCTCTGTAGATGCCATACTCATCTTTCTTTTCCCAATGGAATTATTTTTGGCCCTTAGCATCATAGGCTCTTGTACCTTGCTCGATACAGCCATCGATCAATGCTGGGTTGATCCCGTCGATCGATGCTAAATTCTCTGGATAATAGGCAGTACAAGTACGAAACGTGTGAGAACTTTGGGAGGGTGTTGTCGATCGATGCACGCTGTCTGCTGTCGATCGATATAGGATGATGAGACGTGTAGGGAATATTATGGATCAGCTCGTTCTTTTGCTACTCAATGTCGATCGATGTTGTAAGAGGTGCGCTAATCGATGCTTGTTTATCCACTTTCGCCCAAACAGCGTCTTCTGATACTAAGTCGTGATAT
Source organism: Sinapis alba (assembly GCA_012274485.2). Lineage (NCBI taxonomy): Eukaryota > Viridiplantae > Streptophyta > Magnoliopsida > Brassicales > Brassicaceae > Sinapis > Sinapis alba. The sequence goes on from MU105742.1 coordinate 284,410, forward strand.
TCAAGCATCTCTTCTTCTCCATCGATCGATGGTGTATGGTGACCGTTGATCGATGCTTGATTACCAACTTGTTTCCCAGACAGATTTCCAGCTCCATTAGCCATGGAAAGTATATCAGCTATATCTTCCCTCGTGACACTTAGCATTCTGCCATCCATAGCTCTTGTGTGACCTTCTGGATCTTTCATGATACCAAACTCATATGGTTGTAGATAACCATATGTCTTCTCTTGTTCTACAGCTGAATCTAGTTCGGAATCTGCCTCTTGGTCAGTATCGATCGATGGCAAATGGTTTCCATCAATCGATGTCGACTTCCTGAGTTGATGGGAAACATGAAAAACACCAGCCTCTTCCATTGCAATACCACAATATTCGATTAGCTCTTCTTCTCTGTAATCTTCGTCATATACGAGGTAGGTTGGGGTGTAACTGCCATATGTGTGGCATGTGTTGATCGGTTCTGGGGTTAGGCCGTCGATCGATAACGAAGGGTGAGTATCGACCGATTGCTGAACAGCATGCACGTCGATTGATGCTCTGGGTTGGGTGTAGAAGCATGTGGCCACAAATTCTGCATCATTAGACAACTTCGTGAGGGCAGGTTTATTTTTATAAATTTCATAATTAACATTAGGATCAATCAAGGAAATACTCAACCTATTAGTCTTCATGTCGCAGATAGCTCCCACAGTAGCCATGAATGCTGTCCCAAGTAGTAGTGAAGAGTTCCAATTGTTCTGGATATCCATCACATGGAAGTCTATCGGACTAAGACATTCTGAATCTGTAGTAGGACATCTCTACAAATTCCCCCTGAATCGACCATTGAGCAATCCACAAAAACGAACGAATCACTGGAAGGCTCCACTCTCAGGTTCAACTTTTCTGCCATAACTTTGGGTATGATGCTCATTGATGATCCAATGTCGCAGAGGACATTGGGAAACTTGTGACCTTTGATCAAGCATGGAATAACAAACTTCCCAAGATCACTTTTCTTTTTTTCATAATGATCCTCTGCTCTGGAGTTGTCATATTTGTGACCTTTGGTAGATGAACTCCTTTCATTGATGGGAACCATCGATCGATTCTATAATCGTTCCATCGATCGATAGTTGAGGGTTTTCCCGATTCTGCAAACTGCATGGGTACCGTCAATCGATGCACATTGACTTGCATCGATCGATGTATGCACGACATGTCGAACAAACTCAAATTTTCTACACGGGAATCCCGCTCTTGTAGCGTTTCTCTCTTGACTTCTACCCAAAAATCATCATCAGTCAACGAGTTGACGTGGTGATTTGTTCATTCTCTATTTTCTCCTTGATCAGTCTCTCATGTATCCTAATAGTTTCACTTGTCTGCATAACCTGACTCTCCAGCTTCTTTACATGGGTGTTGAGATTTTCAAATTTGGTGTTGAGGTTCAGGTACAGCCCATCTATCTTTCCATTGAAATCCACAATCATCTTCTTTTGTCCCTCCAAAACTCTGTCAACCATTGCTTCAATCTTCCTTTCTTGAGTTTCTAGAGGAGGGTTTTGGTAGTAAGAAGACTCATAAGCTATGTTGTTGTTGAAGGGCCTTCACTGTGAACTTTGATTAAAATTACTCCTTTGACCATTCCCATAGGAGTTCCTGTTGAAACCTTGATTCCCTCGTCTCTGGAAACCATTCCCATCAACGTAGTTCACATCCTCTTAAATCTCATCATCTCCAAACTCTATTGCTTCCATTTCTGCAAAAGTGACCTGCTTCCTCAGAAATTTCTGTACACTATCCAGTTTTGCCTTGACTTCTTCAATATGCTCCTTGCTCCTTGCTGGAGTTTATTTCTTCCTTTTAAATTTTGTGTTCTTGGTGCTGTTGTTGGAGGCCAGGTTCTCAATCAACCTTGTAGCTTCTTCGGGACTCATGGTACTAAAATTTCCTTCACTAGCTATGTCCAAAGACATATGGTACTGTAATCCAATACCTCTAAAGAAAGTGCTGAGAAGTTGCACTTCGTTGAACCCATGATGTGGACAATCTCTCTGGTATTATTTGAATCGGATTCAGGAGTTTCTGAAAGATTCTGAAGGGTCTTGTGAAAAGTAGCATTCTTGCTCCTCAAGTCTTCTGCTCTTGTGTCGTCAAAGAAGTTGCGCAAGAAAGCGTTCTTGATGTCAGTCCATGATGTAAAGGATCCTGGTGGTAACTGTTTGAGCCAATATGAAGCTTCTTCAGCAAGCGAGTACTTGAAGAGCTTACAAAAAAGATAATCTTCAGGGACTCCATTGGCATTAATAGCAGTCATTAGATCCTCAAATCGCTCCAGATGATCCATAAGGTGCTCATGTCGCAGCCCATGGTAGGATGTATGTGCTACAAGTCCAAAGAAGGTGGGCTTGATTTCAAAATCGTGTCTCTGAAAAGCTGGAGAACGAATGGAGGATTTGTTGCCGTAGTACTGGTCTGGACGGTTGTAGTCAGTCAGTGTTCTCTAAGCAGCTTGGGCATTAGCTTCAAGTTGAGCTTCTGCAACGTCTCCTTCTGCTTCTGTATCAGGGATTATGGTCCCCTGATCGTCTATCTTCTGACATGTTGCATTACACATGTGACCGTCGGGGTCACACAGGTCTCCATTCTCACTCCTAACCAATATTAAAGTCGCAACCATCTGAACTCGTCTGCTTCCGTAGATCCATGCGGGTAGGTTGATGTCGATCGATGCTATGTGATCAGTATACGTCGATGTAAGTAAGTTGTTGTCGATCGATGTGGGTAAGTTGATGTTGATCGATGCTAAGTGATCAGTGTCAATCAAAGGTGGAGTTCGGGTGTCGGTCGACACGGTCCGTGAATAAGTGTCGGTCGACGCAGTACAAGTGATGTCGATCGATGCTTATCATCTTTCTTTGTGGATCGTATGTTCAAGTCTGCCAGGGTCAGCGAATAATGCTAGTTATTGTCCTTTATTGCTCCTGGTGCTTCTTTGCATGTACTTGAAAACAAAGAAAAAAATAGTAACTTGAAAAAGTAGTAACAAACCTAGACTAAATCCTAGAAATTAAACCTAATGGCGATCAATGTTCCCCGGCAATGGCGCCAAATTTGGCATTGTAGTGTTTACTGTTCTAGTAGAGTATAAATATCCTAAACAATTAACTATCAAATTAACACTAATCTTAACACACAAAATAATATTCTTGCCAAGAGAGATCAGGTGTAGTACTTAGGGATCGAATCCACAGAGAGCAAAGGCACACAATAGATTTCTTATTTCTAAATACTAAGCTAGGTAAATATATATATTGGTGGTGATCAATCAAATTAAGGAAATATTCCTTATCAAAAGGTAGAAATGCAATATGGAAATATGCTACTAAAGCAAATATGGAAATATGCTATTAATTAACTAGATGTAAATGTAAATGTAAATATGTTAAATATAGGGTTTCGAGCTAAATGAATTATAGAGAATACGAAGCACGGAAATGTAAATATACTAGAACTTAAATGTTAACTATTCTGACCCTTTTAATTCTAACTCTCATATGAGAGCAAAAGGAAAGACCATCGATCGATGGCTAAGGCCTGATGTCGATCGAGGGTGAAATCAGAAGGAAGTGTGGGCGAGATTTGATAAGTCTACCAGATTTATTAGACCAACTCTCGCATGCACCTACCATCCTAGTTTAACAGAATCTATTCTGCCACGGAACCTACTCTCGTAGTTGTCCATGTTCTTTCATCGAGATCTTAGTTAACTATTCTAGAATGCAAACATTAAGCACAACTCAATTGATAGATATTAACTTGACTTAGCAATCCTTCTTTTGGGCAAATCCATGATTGCTATCATTCAACCCTAAATATAATTGATAACTACTCAAACATGATCTTTGTCACATAAATCATAGATGAAATATATATATATATATATATATATATATATATATATATATATATATATATATATATATATATATATATATATATATATATTTATGAAATACAAATTAAATAAAAGCCAAAGGAGTTCTAGGAGGACTCCAAAAGAGTTCCTCTTTTCTCTCCTAATCCTAATACAAATGAATAGAATAATCTAAAACTTCTTCTTCTTCTTTCATTGTCTTGTTAAGATATAAATATAAAACCCTAAATCTAGGTCAAAACTCATCCAGGGCAATTTTGTCATTCTGACTTGGACTTTGAAATTTGTTGTCGTCGATTGATGGCAAGTGTGCTACATCGATCGGCCTTGGGTTTTAATCATCGCTCGATGCCAAGCATATTCCATCAATCGATGGCTTCGTCGACTCCCTAAATGATCAGCTACGAATTCTTCTCCTCTAAATGCTCCAAAAGCTCCAAGTATCTCATATCTCCAAAACGTTCATGGACCTGTAAATACTCTAAAGCATAGCTTAGACACATATAATAGACTCTAAATAGAGCATATAACATGGCCTAAAACTGGTAATAAGTAGGCTATATCATACATCAACCACTTCCTCATTCTGTATATAATCCATGAGTTTGCATGTGTTATTTGCACATGTGGAAGGACACTGCAGAACAAATTTAAGCAACACTTGATCAGACTCAAACTCAGCTACTAATGAAGAGGAATAAACATACTTTAAAAAATCTCCGCACAGATGTCATTGCTCACTAGCTCCTTTCGTCAAAAACTTAGGAGCATTGTCCTCTGGATTGAAACCTCTTGTTGGAACAATACATTTATCGGCATGCCATGCAATCATTTCTCCAACTGCATCCTCAATAGTAAACATAGTATGTGCAGGTCTCCATAAAAATGTTTATGTCTTGGTTGCTTTTTCAACTAAAACCTTCACAGCTTTAAGCCATAAAAGAATCCCATTAAGGGTCAGATGAAACAACCCGTCCCTCAGCAACATTCTCATCAGAAGGAGACTAGTCATCAGAAGGTATTTACACTCTACATGAAGTACACGAAATGACTAATCAATTCATAAATAGAAATCTATAGTTAGATAAAGACAGAAGAATTCATTTCATACCCTATTTATTCAAATTTTCACTGACATCAGGTTCTCGTCTATGTCATATGAGGAACAGAATATTATTGTCATCTAGACAAAACTATGTTATTAATGTAAATTCCTTAGCAGACTAACATGAGTATTCATTCTGGCAATGACCTGCTCTAACTCATGAACCTTTGTTTGCAAATTCATCTGATTTTCTTCCATATAATTGTTCTTAACTTGTAAACAAGTCAATTTTATCATGATAATGCCTCTACCCATTACCCTCAATCGGCCAAGATTATCAGGTCCCGATATCTGAGTTAGCACGTCTTCTTTGGATTAGTTGAATCTTGACTACCCTCGAGTTCTATCTATGATGCCTTTCTCTGGAAACACATTAACAAAGCCATAATCACCAAGCAGCAGAAAATCTATTTGATAAAATCAATCAGCAACCTTCACATTGATAGGCGTACCATCCTTCTTAGTACGTGATTTGACCTAAACTCTTAGTCTCAACACCTGAGATGGATCTTTGCTAGTCTTTACCAAATCTTCTCTCAATCTCACAATTCCTTTACGCCTGCAAGTGTGAGGAATCGTTCCACGATTGCCACATTCTGAATGACAACAAGGTGGACAATATTCTTATCCTTCTCAGGAAAAACAAAACAAGTGGCTGTGGATATTGGACGACCATCCAGAATGAAGCTGCTCTCAAACTTAGTATGTCTATCAAGTTTCTCGTCATAACTTGTTGTCTTTTTAAGAACTGACAGCAGAACCTCACGCATTCCTCAGTGAGATACGCTTCAGCAATACAAACCTCTGGCTTTGGAGGGTTTCTTACAAAGTCTTTGAGAACTTTCATGTATATCTCAAATGGGTACATCCAACATAATCGAGCTTCCCTGCCTAGATGAACTGTCAAAAAAACTCTCAAACATGCAGTGAGTTTCCACAATTTCAGTTTCTATTACTGAAACTGTCTCTCTATTAATAACTCGCTGACATAGTTAAGTGAAGAATGCACATAGGATTCCAATAGGTATCCTAAAATCTTTACGTAATAAACCTGTAGAGAAAGAAGCATTGGAGATCAAAGTCAGGACATCTAATGCTTTAACATAAAAAGTTAAAACACTCTATTGATACCTCTAGTCGCAACTGGAAGCAGTTGTTGCATCAAAACATGGTAATCATGTGCTTTCATTCCTAATATATTACATTCTTCTATCTTCATACACCTTGATATATTTGAGCAGTAGCCATCCGGACCTCTGAAGTCTAATAAACGCTTGCAGAATAGTTTATTCTCTTTGATGGACAAAGACACAGAGCTGGAGGAAGGTATGTTCTTTTTCCACAAGGTTCAAAATGTAAATCCTTCCTAATGCCAAACAGTTCCAGATCCTTTTGAGTGTTAAGACCATCTTTTGATTTTCCACAATGCAACAATGTAGCAACAAGGTTTACAACAACATTTCTTTCCACGTGCATCATGTTTAAATTGTGTCTAACTGGGAGATCCTAGACATATCAAACACTTATAAGAGAAAACAATGTCAGCGAAAGCTAAAATAGAACAAATCTGAAAATATGGATACAAAATAAAATTATAAACATACCTCCCAATAAGGCAACGACTCAAGCACATAAAATATGTGTGTTTTCCACACACATACTATCTGTGTGTTTCCTGCAATGACTCAAGCACATACTATATGTGTGTTTTCCACACACAGGAATTCCCATTTTGCCCTTTACTTTACAGCCCGCAAGATTTCCATATGTAGGAAAATCTGAATTGTCCAGAGAAGCATTGCTCTTAACATGAATATAGTGTGACTGAAGGCATCATACGTTAACTCTCCGTTCTCCCACATATGGTTTAGATCCTCTATAAGTGGTTCTAAGTAGACATCTATAGAAGATCAAAGCTTCTATCAGACCAACCACTCTGTGTCTTTATCCTAAAGAGTGATACAATCACCAAGAGCTTGTTGTGGTTTTATGGATACAAAGGTGTTTCTGCATTGGCTAGCTTTGCTAGAAACTCATCTTCTTGCTTATCTTTACCGTCAGCAATCTCACTTAAGTCACCCTGCCTAAGATGCTCTTCATCAAAAAACTCAGTTGCTTGGTATAACCCTAAAATCTCTTTGTTTCTCTTACTTGCATTTCTTCTACAGTCAGTTCTTGACAAAACTTCTCCATGATGATACCAATCCTCCCGTATCTTGTAACTCTAATACATTCCCCTTGTTACAAGCTGATCAACAACAACACTGGCTGAGTGACGATCTACATTGCGACAGTCAATGCATGGGCAAAGGATCATCTCAGATTCTCCTTAAGATGCACAAACAGACCTCACAAATTCCCAAGCACCTCTCTCATAACCAGGATCGCCTCTTCGGTTAAGAAAAACAAAAGCATAGAACAATAGCAAAACTTAAACTCTCTTACTCTCCCAATAAACCCTTAAATATATATTGTTAATCTTTACCTGTTGAGATGAACCCATGAATTTTCAACCATTTTTGTATTCTAACCCATAACCAAAAAGAAAACAAACCCATAAGAATATCTCAAACACAAAACAAACACATTGTCATTCACAACAACATCAACATACAATCAACTATTCAATCAATCGAATACTACAAATTGGCAGATAATAAAAAAAAAAAGATAAAATTTATATTTGTCAGCAAAGAATTACCTCAAGTCGACTTCACTAAATAAAGAAACAATCAGAAGCTCCAACCTACAAAGCAAAAGAGAACAAACAAGAATCACAAGTCAAATCGTCTTAACCCCCAAAACAATCACAAATCAGTGCTCACGAATTCGAAACGGATTTCAAACAAATAAGAACCCCAAATCGATTATGTATAACCTAACTTTACTTCTCCTTATCTTCATGTCCTCAGTTACTAGGGATCAAAGAAATCAAAATTGTAAAAGCTGCAAATCAATCGAAGAAATTAATCAGATATATCAAATAATCAAAGAAATTAATCTATGGTTCATATGACCCAAATTGATAGTGGTTTTCACCTGGAATCTGACCGGCAGCGACGACAACACCCCAGGCAGGAAGATCTGGGTGAAAATTGGGAAAGAGATTTAGGTTTCTAAATTTGCATGCAAGAATGCGGAATAAAGGAAAAAAATCCTAAATGTTTTGGAGGTAACCTAGTTTATGGCAGAACAAAGAAAAAAAAACTAAGTGATTTGGAGGCAACCCACTTTACAGCTATAATTGTCGGTTTTATGTTCCCGCTTAATGAAGATTTTCCCTAGCGCGAGATTAGTGCTACGAAAAAGTTGGGATCAAATTTAACCAGTTTTAGTAGCAGTTGGTGAATTTGTGCTACCGCGAACTGCTACCAATACCCATATTTATTATAGTGGAAGTTTTCTGTAAAAAGGGATTCTTCCATATTTCTTAATATGGAAGACTCTGACCAAATAACCGACTTTGACTAACCTAAAAAGGGGGGGGGGGGGGCAAACCCTAGAACAAGGAATTGACATCCAAAGACTACGAGAATAGAGCAAGGAGGCTAGAAGTATCAATAAAATTTCTCTTTTAGTCTCGACCCTTGCTTCTCTATTGCTTACTTACTGTTCCATAGTAACTACATAGATCCACCTAAAAATATCCTAACAGTTTGGCTCTAGAAGGAGGGGCTAATATAAGCTACATGACGATTACATCAAGTGAGCATGACGATTACATCAAGTGAGCATGACGAGCAGCCTCCGGACACCCTGGTCGAAATTGAATTCAGGCCTGTGTCGAAGCCTTGAAGAGTCAAATCATCGAGCTACATAAAGATAAAGATGCCACTGCAGACAATCCTGAACTGCTCTCAGAATTTCAAGACCTGAAGAACATGCTAAAAAGCAGTCCAAGTTGCTAGAGAAAAGCATGGAGAAGTTCTCGCAGCTCGAAGATGAGAACCTAGTTCTCCGAGAAGAGAACCAAACTCTTCACGCAATGAGCAACAAGCGATGTTGGTTTCGAACCCGAGTTCAACCGATGCAGTCTTTGTAAGCCCTGATCGAAGAGGGTAACGCTACCCGACAGGCTCCACCACTGAACGGAGAGGTGACTACGTGAGCTGATGTTGGGAGAAGAAGTCAAGCTGACATCATAGAATACGATGATTACGAAAATCGACAAGGATACACTGTTGGAGTCAAAATCGATCACAATAAAATCAAATGTCAGAAACTTCTCAGAGAAAGTCTTTTTGGAAAAAGAGAGATAAAAAGGCGTGAGAAAACCTAAATCAAGTTCTAAATTAATTCTAGAAAGAAATCAGACGATAAGTCCTCGAGAAAGGTTACTTTAAGTCTTAAACAATGAAAACGGCTACAAAGCTCAATTGTCTGAACACATCGTCCAACTCACCAAACAAGCGAATCAGACCAAGCGTCAAGGCCAACTCACCATTTTGGCGAGTAGGATCGCTTCTTCTTCTTCTTCTTTCTTCGATGTGTACAAAATGGTGTGATGGTTGAGCATGGTGTTGTGAACCACGTCTTTGGCCGATTCCACCCAAACCGCGATCCAAGGCCATGGACCAGATGCCCGTATGGTCCAATCAGCCTTGTGATGGGTCGGTTTGACTAAACGATTGGTAGACAATCCGAGTGGAATCTGTCTCCAAACGGTTTCATGAACCAAGGCTCAGGCCGGTCCAAGCAAGGCAGTACTTGGCCTATTAGTTGTATTTGTGGTAAGGCCGATCGACCCTAGATCCTATTCGGATGGCAAGGTCAAAGGCATTAAGCAAAAGGCCACGAAGGGCCGGAGTTGTGATACTCAAAAATAAAAAGGCAACGAAGGTTTGATAAAGAGTTCTAATGTTAGGAAAGTACAAATAAGAAAATCAATCCCCCTACATGAGGCAAACAAATCAAATATAAATGGGCCATAAATTGATGTCCTACACTGGAGGAGCAGACTTCTTAGAAGCTTCATTGGACTTGGACATTTTCTCTCCATTTGCGGTCTTTTCCTCATGAATCTTCGGCTAGTATTCATAAGAAGGAAGTGGGATCCCTTTGAGTTTGGACTTAGTCATCATCACGGCCTTGTATTGATCCAGTTCTGCTGCCAGCTTCCAGCTACAGATTTGGTGCTTGGGCCATTTCCTCATAAGCTGCCAGCGGACGACCAATTTGGCACCCTTCACCACCATGGTCATCTCATCTAGGAAGGTCACATCGGCCGCCTTCAGATTGACCACCTCCCCCCGCAGATCACCTAGTTCCTTCCTCAGTGCGGTGTTCTCTGACGCTGCCATAATCCCTGCTTCATCCTAATTCTTTGCCTTCAACCTAAGGGCTATGATCTCCTTCTCCTTGGCAAGGTTTTTATCTTTATTCTCCCACAGCTGGCATGACAGAAGCTTCTACTTCATCATGATTTGTAGTCAAGAAAGTCATCTCTCCTTAAAGTGATATAGCTGAGACATCACCTGCATCAAAAGGAAGGCAAAGTTGGAGTTAGCAATGGATATAGGCTGCAAAGACGATGAATCATCAAAACGATAAAACTTACCTAGCAAGTCGCCCTGAAGGGATCAAGCGATATTATAAGGGTCGCCCTGTGGCAGAGTCATGGTGACGGAAACACCATGGTGTTAAGATTAGACAGCACCTTAACTTGGTCCTCGGGATATCGCTGAGATACCTTGGTGCCCGCACATGTGGGCTTTGACTTCTTCTTCCCTGAAGCTGAAATATCCTGATCAATATCAGCCTTGTGCTTGGTTCCGGCAGGGTAAAACCCCCAAACCGTTCTAGGCCATACGAACACAGAACGACCCGGAAGCGCCACAATTTGACGAGCACCACAGCCGATCCAGCCAAACACCAGCCGTTCCGAGCGTGATACCGTCCCTCTCGACCACGGCCTAAGGCTTGCCAACCCGTTCTAAGATCGAGAGTTGTGTTAAATCCGGACAAGACTTTTATTATCAGCGTTAAATGAGGGTTTTAATAATTAAACATACATTTTATTTATTTCACAAATGTCAGGAACTCGACGATGTCCGAAACTATAATAAAACAAATCAAAAGACTACCCATAAAACTTCAACAAAAAACAAACATAAAACACCGGTCTTCTGATCACTTGACAACATCACCGGAAATCTACGAAGGCCACATCCTCCACACCCCCACTTAACACCCACCCATCTATGGTTACCTGCAAAAGATACAACAACGGGGGATGAGTGACATGGTGGTGTTTATTGTTCTAGCAGGGTATAAATATCCTAAACAGTTAACTATCAAATTAACCATAATCCTAACACACACAATAATACTCTTGCCAAGAGAGATAAGGTGTAGTACTTAGGGATCGAATCTTCAGAGAGCAAAGGCACACAATAGATTTCTTATTTCTAAAGACTAAGCTAGGTAAAATATATATATTGATGGTAAAGAATCAATTTAAAGAAATATTCCTTATCAAGAAGTAGGATGCAATATAGAAATATGCTACTAATGCAAATATGCTATTAGTTAACTAGATGTAAATGTGAATGTAAATATGCTAGATCTAGGGTTTCAAGCTAAATGAATTATAATGGATAGGAAGCACATAAATGTAAATATTCTAGAACTCAAATGTTAACTATTCTGACCCTTTTAACTGCAACTCTCGTATGCGAGCAAAAGGAAAGATCATCAATCAACAGCTAAGGGCTGGTGTCGATCCAGAGTGAAATCAGAAGGAAGTGTGGGCGAGATTTGATAAGTTCACCAGACTTATTAGACCAGCTCTCGCATGCGCCTAACAACCTAGTTCAACAGAATCTATTATGGCACAGAACCTACTCTCATAGTTGTCTATATCTTATCATTGAGATCCTAGTTAGCTACTCTAGAATGCAAGCATTAAGCACAACTCAGTTGATGGATATTAACTTAACCTAGGAATCCTATTTTTGGACTAATCCATGATTGCTATCATTCTTAAACATGATCTTTGTCACAGAAATCATAGATAAAATAGATATAAAAAATAAAATAGATAAAAAAAACAAAGGAGTTCTAGGATGACTCTGAACGAGTCTCTCATTTCTCTCCTAACCTTAATACAAAATGAATAGAATAAAATGCTCTGTCTAAAACTCTCTCTCTTGTTCTGACTTGGGCTTTGATCATCGGCTGTCATCGATCGATGGCAAGTGTCCTACATCGATCGATCTTGGGCGTTAATCATCATTCGATGCCAAGTGTATTTCATCTATCGATGGCTTCGTCGACTCCCTAAATGATCAGCTACGGATTCTTCTCCTCTTGATGCTCCAAAAGCTACAAGTATCTCATATGTCACCAAAACGATCATCGACCTGTAAATACTCTAAAACATAGCCTAGACACACATAATAGACTATAAATAGAGCCTATAACATGGCCTAAAACTGGTAATAAATAGGCTATACCAACTCCCCCAGACTTAATCTTTTGTTTGTCCTCAAGCAAACAAACCTGTGAAAAAGGTTTTGAAAAGTGGAGACTCACATAATATGTAAGTATAACTATCACCCTACTTTGTTGCAACCACATCCTATCAAATCAATCACAGAGAAACTTTATGTACCATATCCTAGTATAGCAACTAAATCTATTCTACCAACAATTTAGCAAATACTAGCTTGACTCGCCCCGCTACTGATCTCATTTATTTGCATAAAATAAAAGTGCATCCTTTACCTTGGGAGTATCGATCAAAAGACACATGGATTCTTACCTCTGCAAGTATCTGAACAACTAGGCACAAAGTCTTCTTTGATCCCTTTCTTCCCTCTTTTCTCTCTTCTCTGAATCTTTTTAAATCTCAATGATGACATTTTATTCTTTTATTTTTTTTCTTTTTCTTTTGGAAAAAGTTGTAGGCGAATTGTGGGGTCATTGGTAATTTAACTATCCCTCGCTTCCAACAATGTGTAATCATTCTTCTGAATTAGAATAATGGGATCATTGGTAATGTACCTACCCCTCTGCATCTCGGGAAGTCATCTCAATCTTTTAAGCTTTTAAGTAGATGCTGAAGAGAGAGAGAGAAGGGAATCAAAGGTGCAATGACTTATACCTACATACTTGCAGAAGGAATCTGATCCAGTGTATACCAAGCCCCAAAGCAAGCTAATAATGTCAGGATTAGTGCTGCAAAATTAGTTTCGGTTCCTTCAAACATTCTAGGAAAGTGTGGTATAATGGCAGGATGATCCACTTTAGTATCTCTAGTAATCTCTGCAAACAACCTTCTAAGAATGGTCCTAAAGTGTGGTTAGTCAATAATAAATCTTGATCATAATCCTCTTTTGACTCAATATTTTTTTTTTTAAACTTATATATATATAGCAAATAAAACTCAAAACAAATCAAATAGCATTATCAAACCTCCCTCAGACTTAAATTACACTGTCTCCAGTGTAATCCGCCCCGTATTGGTTAGGAAAATTTAGATCATAAGTAAATAGTTGAAGTAGAAAACTCGATACCTCTCGTTGTAAGAGAGTGTCATGGTAGGTATGTTGTGTCGATCGATGGTCGCAATCCATTGTCGACTGATGGTGACTCTATGGTGTCGATCGATGTGGCACCTATAAGTTTCTACTCTTTTTTTTCATAATTATGAAACTTAAAATAGAAAACAATATTAGTAAACCTACTCAGACTTAAACAACACTGTTACCAGTGTGATTCAGTCCAAGATTGGCGAAAAAAATAAACCACAAGTTCAAAATTTAATCAAGGGAAACGGAATACATGCTTGCTGATGGTGACCGTCGATCGACACAGTTAAGTGGCGATCGATCGATGCTAAGGTTACTCCATCGATCGAAAATGATCAAGTGTCGATCGATGCTCTGGGAAGACTATCTTCCTTTCTTTTTCTTTTTTTTTAAAAACCTGTAATAATATAATAAATCCGAAATTAGACTAATATAATCAAAAACTAACTAAAACTTACTAAACATTGGGTTGCCTCCTACTCAGCGCTTGATTATAGTCTTAAGATCGATGTTTGAACTTTCTGACTAGTATGGAGGTGGATCAACACTTGGAAAGCAAGTGTCTACATCTTCTATGCTCTTCTGAAACCATGTACCAATGAAGCTCCTTATTGCTTCATCACATCTGGTTTTCTCATTCTTTGTAACCTCTCTAGCAACCTCCATTGAATGCATTCTTCTTTGTAGGTTCTCAATACTGCGTTGTAGCATTCTAAGTCTTGCAGCTCTAGTCTTTGATATATCTTCCAACTGTTGAGAAATATCTTCCTTCATTACACTCTGAGAAAAGGCAATCTCATCAAACCTATCTTCCAATTGTGTTTCTGTTGCTGTCTTCTCTCTGTTGGCTTCAGTGTCGATCGATGTTCGTAGGGTACCGTCGATCGATGCTCGTTCGTTTGGCCTAATCGCATGCTGTCTCTGTATAGTATCCAAATCTTGCTTCATCTCATCCATGCGTGTAGTCAAACCTGTGAGACACTTGTCTATAGGATAGTAGACATCATCAAGCCTCGTGTAGAAATTATCCAGTGACATCTCTTGAGCTTTGTAGATCTCATGCACAATATCATCAGCCTCTGCTCTATTGTATGTCTTTTGTTTCTCCGTAGACATACTGATCCTTGCTGCATGATCTGGTAAACATATGTAACTCTTCTCAAACATAGTAGTTTTCTCTAGAATTGCTCTAATGTCTTCAGCTTGCACATTCACTACTCTTCCGTCTGTAGCTCGTGCATTACCATTCTCATCTCTGTAGATGCCATACTCAACTTTTTTTTTCCAATGAAAAATTGTTTTGCCCTTAGGATCACAGGCTCTCGTACCATGCTCGATACAACCATCGATCGATGTTTGGTAGATCCCGTCGATCGATGCTGAACTCTCCAGATTATAGGCAGTTGAAGTACGAAGTTTGTGAAACTTCGGAAGGGTGTTGTCGATCGATGCATGCTGTCTACTGTCGTTCAATCTAAGATGTGGGGACATGTATGAAATATTACGGATCGGCTCGTTCTTCTGCTTCTCAATGTCAATCGATGCTGAATACGATGCGTCAATCAATTCGTGTTTGTCCACTTTCGCTCAGCTGGCGTCCTATGATACTAGGTTGTGATATTCAATCAGCTCTCCTTCTCCATCGATCAATGGTTTATGGTGGACGTCGATCGATGCTTGATTACCAAGTTGTTGCCGAACAGATTCCAGCTCCATTGGCCATTACAAATATAACAGCTATATCGTCCTTTGTGGCATTTAGCATTCTGCCATCCATAGTTCTTGCGTGACCGTCTGGATCTCTCATGATACCGAACTCATCTGGTTGTAGATAACCATATGTCTTCTCTCATTTTGCAGCTGAATTTAATTTGGAATCTAATTTTTGGTCAGTTTCGATCGATGGCGAATGGTTGCCATCAATCAATGTCGACTTCCTGAATTGATGGGAACTTGAAAAATACCAGCCTCTTCCATTGCAATACCATGGTACTCGATTAGCTCTTCTTCTCTGTAATCTTCACCGTACTCGAGGTTGGCTGGAATGTAACTGCCATCTGTGTGGCAGGTGTTGGTTGATTCTAGAGTTAAGGTGTTAATCGATAACAATGGGTGGGTGTCAACCGATTGCTGAACAGAAAATGCGTCATTCGATTCTTTGGGTTGGGTGTCGATCGATTCTCCATCTCCAGGCTCCTCGTTGAACTCATAATTGCAGAAGCATGTGGCCACTAGTTCTGCATCATTAGAGAATTTCGTAAGGGAAGGTTTATTCTTATAAATTTCATAACATTGGGATCAATCAAAGAAAGACACAACTTATGGGTCTTCATGACGCAGATAGCTCCCACGGTAGCCATGAATGCTCTCTCAAGTAGTAGTCAAGAGTTCCAATTGATCTGGATATCCATCACATGGATGTCTATAGGGACTATGACATTCTGAATCTATAGTAGGTTATCTCTAAAAATACCCTCTGAATCCACTCTAGAGCAATCCACAAAAACGAACGAATCACTGGAAGACTCCACTCTCAGGTTCCACTTCTCTGTCATAGCTCTGGGTATGATGCTCACTGATGATCCAATGTCGCAGAGGACATTGAAAAACTCGTGACCTTTGATCAAGCAAGGAATCACGAACTTCCCAGAATCAATTTTCTTTTTCATAATGATCCTCTTCTCTAGTGGTTTTTACTGTTCTAGCAGGGTATAAATATCCTAAACAATTAACTATCAAATTAACCCTAATCTTTACACACAATAATACTCTTGCCAAGAGAGATCAAGTGTAGTACTTTGGGATCGAATCTACAAAGAACAAAGGCACACAATAGATTTCTTATTTCTAAAGACTAAGCTAGGTAAATATATATATAGGTGGTAAACAATCAATTTAAAGAAATATTCCTTATCAAGAAGTAGAATGCAATATGGAAATATGCTACTAATGCAAATATGGAAATATGCTATTAATGAACTAGATGTAAATATGAATGTAAATATACTAGATCTAGAACTTAAATGTTAACTATTTTGACTCTTTTAACTCCAACTCTCGTATGCGGGCAAAAGGAAAGACCATCGATCGACGGCTAAGTGATGGTGTCGATAGGCAGTGAAATCAGAAGGAAGTGTGGGCGAGATTTGATAAGTTCACCAGACTTATTAGACCAGCTCTCGCATGCACCTAACATCATAGTTCAACATAATCTATTATGGCACAAAACCTACTCTCGTAGTTGTCCATGTCCTATCATCGAGATCCTAATTAGCTACTCTAGAATTCAAGCATTAAACACAACTAAATTGATGGATATTAACTTAACCTAGCAATCCTATTTTGGGGTTAATCCATGATTGCTATCATTCAACCCTAAATCTAATTGGTAACTACTCAAACATGATTTTGTCACAGAAATCATAGATGAAATATATATGAAATATAAAATAGATAAAAAAACCAAAGGAGTTCAAGGAAGACTCTGAAGGAGTCTCTCCTTTCTCTCCTAACCCTAATACAAAATGAATAGAATAAAATGCTATGTCTAAAACTCTCTCTCTTGTTCTGTCTTTCTCAAGACATAAATACAAAACCTTAAATTTAGGTCAAAACTCGTTCAAGGCATTTTCGTCATTCTGACTTGGGTTTGATCATCGGTTATCGATCGATGGCAAGTGTGATGCATCAATTGATCTTGGGCTTTAATCAATGGTCGACGCCAAGTGTATTCCATCGATCAATGGTTTCGTCGACTTCCTAAATGATCAGCTACAGATTCTTCTACTCTAGATGCTCCAAAAGCTCCAAGTATCTCATTTGTCTCCAAAACGTTCTTGGACCTGTAAATACTCTAAAATATAACCTAGACACACATAATAGACTCTAAATAGAGCCGATAACATATCATAAAACTGGTAATAAATTGGCTATATCAATGAGCAACCTAATGTCACTAAGTGGGAACTGGGCCCCACTAACAACAACAATTTCCCCCAACCTAACAATCAAATCAACAAGCAACCACACGATTAAGCAACATGCAACGATCAAACAGATATGCAATGTGGAAACAACAATAACGACAATGCATGTTACTACACTACATGGAGACTCTCTTCTCGACACGTAAGACCAAGGTAGACTCTCTTCTTCGACATGCAACCTCAACACACAATAGTCGTAGCCACTTACATGGTGCTAGACTAAACAACACACCTCAGTGCAACACATGCATTCTAACAACCTATCGATATGCAATCACACATGCAATATCAACAACTCGACACAATATGAAATCACACATGCATATTCTACTCGATTCTATGCAATCAAACGTGCATAGACCTTAAACGAAATGTGAGAGTTAACACTCCAATCACCATGCGATTCACCACAACGTCTAGATAAGCATGCTACAAATCATTAACACAATGCATGCTACACAACCTTAATATCTAGACAAACATGTTACACAATCTCAAATCAATGCATGCAACACCCATTCAAGTCTAGATAAACATGCTACCCCATTACCACAACAAGCATGCGATTTACCATAATATAGACAAGCATGCAAATTAATACTCATAATTAATCACGCAAGCATGCTATCAACATAAACACACAATCAAACACTCAAGTGCATAAATCATCACATGCATGGAGTCTACCACACTCCCATGCAGTTCACACACAAATCGCTCCTCGGTTTAGCTTAAAGACTTGTCCGGTCCAAGCTCTTCCCTGAAACCACAAATGGTTAATACACACAACACACATCACTGGAACCCACCTAGGTATTCAGACAAAGGATAGAAGTCACGCTCACAGCCAGAAAACTCTCCTACCCGCTTCAACCTAGTTCTTACCAAAAGCTGATTTAGAAAGGCTAAAGGCTCAAGGGTGAAAAACGGTTTTAAAACACGAAATCAAAACCTTACCATCCATTCTAGCACTACACCATAGATCCTAGTCTAAGGATCAGCCATTACAAAGCCTCCTAACACTCACCTCAAACACTTAGAAAATTTTATTGTTTTTTGGCAATTTCTCTCCCAAAGAAGAACAACAAGAACGACTTGAGAGAGAAATTACAGAATTTCTAAACTATCATACACATCCTAAGGGTCCTATTTATATCCAGACTTTGCATGGAATCCCCTTGACAAGTGCCCATGCAAGTGTCACCAAAATGTGTCTCTTTACATGCAATAGTGGAAAGTGATGACATTCCACTTATTTTCGCCCCATTTTCTAGAATTAAATCCACATTTCTCACTAGGTTCTCTGCACGAAAGGTTCCTAGGAAAGGTTCCACTATTGCACATTACTCACTAGGTTCAGTGCACGAAAGGTTCCTAGGAAAGGTTCCACAATTTTCACCCCATTTTCTAGAAGTAAATCCACATATCTTAAAATACTTTAGGAAAGGTTCCTAGGTTGATCACCAAACTCCTTGATTCATATTGGTCATCTCCACCTTTCGACCGCTACTAAAAATATCCATAGACCATCTCTAAAGCCTCTATCAACCATTTGTTGTTCCGCTCAAACCAACTTGGCTCTTGATTTACTAAATGTCTTTATTTAATCAGTAAACATGATTAGGATTGATCCTTAATTCATTTGATGTTTTTGAAAAATACTCCATGCATAACCTTGACCATATTGAAGTTCTATTTCATCTCCTCGACCAACTCTAGTTTGCACTCGACCAATCTTCAAACTTACTCGGTCAAACTTGTAATCATACCCCTAGTATCATCTTGCTTCAATTTTCTTTTCATTTCCAGGTCGTCGACTTTGCATTGACTTGACCCTTAAGATCAGGGTTATTACAGGCGGTGCTCTTTACGAACTGAACATCATCATCAGCTTGCCGTATGGAGACCTGTGCTTTCCGAGAGCAGGTCGCCATATGGCGACCCATATTTCCCGAGTACATGTCACCATTTGGCGGCCCATGCTTTTTGAGTGCAGGTCGCCATATGGCAACCCGTATTGCAGGGTGCGGGTCGCCATATGGCGAGCCATGCTTCCTGAGTGCAGGCCGCCATATGGCGCCCCGTGCTTACAGGGTGCGGGTCGCCAGTTTGCAGGGTGGGACTCGCTGTATGGTGACTTGCTCCTTGTGACGATCGTTTTTTGAAAATTTTCGTGAATCAAAGCCTTGGAAGAAGCAATTTCCGGGGACTTGAGCCGTTGATTTTTGTGACCGGTTTTTACCCCAACATTTAGCCCCCTAGTTTGTCAGGCCGTGAGATTTTAGCGTGAGGCTCTGGCGGGCGATTAGGCTGGTTGTGCAAGTTAGACGGAATCATCAGCCGAAAGCCCAAGGGTGAATAGTAAAAAATCTTGCCTTTTAAGTAGGAGTAATTATTGAGTTTTTCTGACTTGCTCACTTTCTCATAAAGAGTTATCCAAGGTAGAATTATCTCTCTCATTCTCTCCCATTGGTTTTTCTTTATTTTACTCTTTGAAATCATCTATACCAAAAGAGGGTTTCTAAGAAAGTCGACCTTCGTCATATTAATCATGATGATGTTCGTGATGACAAAGAAGTCATCCCAAAACCTCAGTTTGCTCCACACTCGGTTGACCCTGGAGAGGCCAAGGCCTATTGGGCCGCTTCATGTGAAGGCTTGACCCCTCCACCTGAAGTGCAATTTCCTAGCAGTCCTCCCCGCTGGTGGGACTGAAGTCTTCCGAGCAAGATCTCATACCCATTCCTCAACACTGTTCGGGAGTTTGGTCGTGTTCCAGAAAACGTGGAGTTCTTGATTCTGCGACAAGGGGAAAGAGTCGATGATCCCCCAATGGGTTATTTTACCTGTTACGAGGTGCACATCGTGCGTTGCCATCTATGGTTTCCAATCCTGGAGATCATTGTTTGTACCCTGAAACGTTTCGGGTTATCAATTGGTCAAATCAATCTTATGGGTCTTCAACATCTCCTCGAGATATTGGTCCTAGGTTACGAGCATGGGTGCCCCTTAGTGTTGATCATTTTGAAGCTCTTTTGAAGCCACTAGCCGTGACGGGTTGGATATATCGCCTTGCGCCCTGCACCCACATGTTGATTATAAGGGAGACAATATTGAATGGTCATGCGTGGGAGAAGTGCTTCTTTTTCGTTTGTATTCGTAGCGCGTCGATTGAAGAGAGCTGCATTCGTTATTTTCGCAGGGAACGGGGACGTTATGGGACTGCTTGGATATACTTATCTTTTTGTTATGACGATATCTATTTTCTCGTCCTTTGTTTTTGCAGAGACCAACCCCGTCCTCTGTTCCCAGACGACGTGATCGTTGTGAGGAATATTCTTTGGACCAGTTCATTCTTTTGGACTTCTTTAACTCCGAAGCGAGTTCACAAGGCTTTGAAACATCACCAGTCGCGATGTCATCCCAAAGTGCTGGTGGGAGAAGGTCCAAACCGGCAATGGATGAGTTCGTGTCGAGGGACATTCTGGTGAATCGAGGGACGCAGGGCCTTCCAAGGGCAAAGGGGTCAAGCTAAGCGATCTCGAATTTTCTTTGGACGACTTCTCCTTGCATGGATGCCCTTCCAACTTTGCTTCGGGTGATAAGAGTGGCGCTAGCGATTTTTTTCCTTACGGATTGTAACTTCGACGATCTTTTAAAAGATCTTCTGTCTTAGTTCGACCTTCATCCTATTGTGGATGGCCAGGCGAGGTCGAAAGCCTTTGCGGAGGGTTCCATGATGGCAATGCGGTTAGTAATTCAAACTCCACTCATTTCTACAATATGTTCTTTCGGGACATGTTTCCTTAGCTTTGAACCTATAGATGGACTGCTTTCATTCAACTCAGCCCTCGAGGCAAGCTACCGGGAGGCAAGAACCTGCCGTTTCAAGGCTGAGAGAGCAAAGAACGAGGTTTCTCTTCTATGAGAACAGGCTTCCGCTCAAAACAAGGATCTGGAGAGGAAGCATGTTAAGGATCTTCGTCGTGCGGAGAGGGAGGGAAACGCGAGGTTGCTGCGGTGATCGCAGGTCGCGCAGCTCAGTTCAGGGCTGACACTACAAGAAAACATATTTTTTGCAATGGCTATATTCCGTGTTAGTTTGCCGTAATAGAGGTATTACGACGAACTAACATGGAAGCACGATTCGTTGTAAAACGCCCGTCATAATGAATGATTCGTCGTAATGTCCACGTAATACTTACGACGAATAAGGCGCGTCGTAAACAAGAAGGAAACTCTTCGTCATAATGTCCTTGTTAACTTTCCACGTAAGGCCCACATAATGTTTCGTCGTAATGTCCTTGTTATGTTTCCACGTAATGCACTCGTTAAGTTTCGTTGTAATGTCGAAGTTAATATTACGTCTACTTTACATGTAATTCGTTTTAAACTCGATGTAAACGTTACGACGAGTTTACATGGCTGTCGATGTAAATTCGATGTTACAGTTACGTCGAATTAGCATGGTTATGTATTAATTACATATACATTTAACAATAAATAAAAATATTCAAAACTAATTATATAATTTTAATTATTATAAAATGAATAAATTAAAAAATTTAACTAATCCAAAAACCAAATAAAATTAAAATTACTAATATTTAAATTTATAATACAAAAGAAATAAAATATAAAAAAGTACTACGGTATCACATTTTTGAAGTAATCGGTCGAGATGTTTTGTCCCGGATATGTAGATTGGGAAGCACGTGGTTGCATCCCGAGAGAGGCTCGTCTGGCATCCAATGCTCTCTGTATAACCGGGTTTTCCACTGCCATAAAATCCAGCAAGTCTTCAAGAGAATCCAAACGAACCTGCTGCTCATTCATACAAGCCTTCATCTGAGGTCTCCTCATCTCGTCTTGAAAGTATGAGGAAGTCACCTTTGCGACTGTGTTTATGGAGCCTATTCCCACCGTCCGTCCCTTCTTCTTAGGAGCGACCTAAAAAAATTAATTAAGTTAACCAAATAATCAAAAAAAAAAAAAAATTATCTCATAAAAAATTTCGTCGACATGCTCTGTAGTCAAAGTAACAGGTAACTCATCGGCAGACTACTGGGTTAGCTGGGTCTCCTGTTCCTCAATCCGAGCAAAGACGGTGTTGAAGAACTTCTCTGATCCATGATCTATAAAATTTTCGTCTCGTGTGGAGTGAGTCATCTTAAATAGATCAGAGAGGGTTGGTAAGACTCCCGTCTTCTCGGCCTACAAAAAAAAAACAATAAATTAAATTAAAAAGTTAAAGTAAATAATAAGTTATATCTAGAAATAAATATCTAATCTAATCTATTAAAACAGAAGTACAATTAAAAGTTAACCCTAACTTTATCTAAATATTTACTGTTGAATGCCATTAGCCTTATCTATGGAGATTCTGATTTTTTTTCCTGCATTAATTAGTTAGCAAACTAAATGAGCCATTTTATAATTAGACAGTCCACTGATCTAACATTATAACAATAGTTATGCCCAATAAATTCCTAACAATATTTATTTAAACGGATTCATTACTTTTTTCAATTAACCGTTAACGTAAATATATAATGTACATATATATTTACATATATATATATTTCTCACGTTGTTATAATTTCTATATTTACCTTAACTATGATAAAGATGTTTCCTATTAACATACATATGTTATATACAAAAATATATAAATTATATTAATTTTGATAATCATACTTATTTGTTAGATATAAAAACTTTTTTTTATCAACAGATATATAAACAAATATAATATATAAATGATCTAATTGATTAAAAATAATTTTTTTCTCTGATAGATCAAATAATAATACAATATGTACAATGTTGAACATATACAAAAAACCAAAAAACATATACAAACATGTATTCAACAAACACAATTATTTATATTATATATTACAATTTAGGATAATATTCGCGCGGACGCGTGGGTCAAGCTCTAGTTAATAATAAAACTTACAACATCGAGACAGATCCTGGCATGTGGTTTTTGTCCGTTTGTGTGAATCATGGGAAAATTATCATCCTTATCCCTCGTCCTTCGGGAAGCAGAGCATTGGTTGGCCTTATGGACCGAGGAAGGCAGGTTCCAAAAGGCAATAAGGCCATCCAAAACCTCCTTCGTGATCTTGGTGGGCTTTCCGTCATATCCGTAGATATCCCACTTGTCCTTCCAACCAGAGACAGTGTTGCAAAGGCGGACTTTTGCTTTCGCAATAAATTATACCTTCACTCTATCGCTGAAACAAACAAAATTATTAATAATTGTAAAATTTAATTTAAAATTTTTATTTTAGTAAATTTAAAAACTTACCGCAAAACATTTAAACTATGTTGTCTTAATGTGTATGGAGTCATAGTCCAATTCGGATGGGGTTCGAGGAAATATCCCTTGATCGTGTCTGCAATGCTCTGTCCGACACGATTGTTGGTTCCAAACCTAAAAATATTACAAACTTATTAGTAAATTAATAATTAATTATTAAATTTTTAAAAATAAATATTAAAAACGCCTTACCAATAAGTATTCCGTGAACGATCGGGATCTAGGATATCTAAACCTTCTCGCCCAAGCTGAGCAAGAAAGTCCTCAACTGTATACCTGGTGTATGGTGCAGATGGAGGCACCCATAAATCTGGATGAACGCCGGCTGCTGCAGCAGGATCAGGTCCGTCATGTGGAACTGCTGCTGGGGGAGGAGGTGGCGGCATCGGTGGTGCAGCAGGAGGAGGAATCAAAGAAACTCTCTGAGATGTCTGAGAGTCTGGCACAATATCGATAGATGACTAAACGGATGAAGAAGTCCCAACACCATCACCAAACATGTCCGTATAAGTAGGATGAGCCTTCTTCCTAGGTGCCATCTACAAAAAAGAAAAAATAATGTTAATATAATCCATAAGTAATTGTTTAGTTATCTAACTAACCACCTAATTAGATTAATTACCTAAACTAATTAACCACTTAACTAAAAAAAAATACTTAACAGGGAGGGAGGGAGGTATCTTAGTGAGAAACTTAGGAGGAATGAACGAGGCAGCATTCTGGTGCGCATTTATATATAGGGATTGGAAACCACGTAACTTCATCGTAATGTTACGACGTATTTAGTAGGCCCGTGTTTTCTATTACGACGAAGTTACGTGGCCCATGTCCATATTACGACGAATTTAGTAGGCCCATGTTTCGTATTACGACGAAATTAGTATGCCCGCCTTTATGCATTACGACGAATTTAGTAGGCCCGCGTTTTATTCATTATGACGAAGTCAGTAGGCCCTTCTTCCATTACGACGATTTTACTAGGCTTCATATGAAACCCTGAAAACAAATCCTTAAACCCCAAAGTTACTTAGCTTATAGAACATCATCTCTTTTATAACGTCATCCCCAAATATAAACATTTATTACACATACATTATAAAAATCAAAATTTATAACATATATAATCTCAAATACAACAAATTTATTACACATAAATTATGTATTTGATGATTCAGAAACAAACATTTTATTACAAATATTACTTCATTGAATCATTCAAGTTCTCGTTAGTATCAGTACACTTACCATCATCGCTTTCATCGAACTCGTCTTCAGCTGCGTCATACGTCACATCATCAGGAAAATTTTCATATGACGGTTTATCGGATCAATAAGAAGTATTTCATCTGTTTGTTGATCAGGTACCTCAACTTCTGTGATACTTGCTTCTTCTTGCAAAGGTGGTTCTTTTCCAGCAATTATTCGGCCACGAGGAGTTATTTTGATAGCAGCCAACCAAGTGATCCCAGAATTTCTAAGACGAGGGTATGGAATGAAGCTAACTTGCTCGGCTTGGGAAGCTAGGATGAAAGGCTCAAATTATTTGTATCTTCTTCCAGCATTGGTATCAACAACACCATATTTGTTCAAACAAACACCTCTGTTCACAACAAGATCAAACCAATCACATTTGAATAGGAAACATTTTAACTTCAATAACCCTGGAAATTCCACTTCAATAATCTCCTGCAAGATCTCGTAAAATTATGTTTCGCCTTTCACACATATTCCATAATTTCTTGTTGCCCGACGTCTCCCAGACTCGTATGTATGAAACGTAAAACCTCGTGTGAAATACATATGTGAAGTAATGACCTTTGCTACCGGACGTTGGACCAAATCGTGAAACCAAATAGGATAATATGGATCATTCTAATCAACCTACAAAAAGAAAAAAATATTATAATTACAAATTAATTCTACGACAAGGATAATATTTGAGTGAGCTTTAGTACCTGAGATTTAAACCACTTAACAAAAAGTTGATCTTTTCGTTTGTCAATCTCAGCTGCGGATATTCCTGATATTGCTTCTTCAACATACGTTACAAACGAGTTCCAAATTAAACATCAATATTATTAATTAACATCACTTCATATGCATCACATAAACATGTAGACATCAAAATTTACCTTTCAAACAAACGCGTCACGTCATTCTCGCATTTCAGCATAATATATGTATGAGCACTATGCATATCCTCTTCACTAGACCACCAGATTTCTTTCAGTTTACCACCAAACCGTCTAATTTGACTAATTTGACAGAAGATGTCCGGAACACCATCAACTACATATGTTGGCACGACTGCACCATCATCATATCTTCTAGGAACTCTTTTCCTCATACGAACTGTTGGTGCAAAGTAATATGATGTGAAGTGAGATGGTTATGCTGTCAAACTTCCAGCAATTATTGAACCTTTCACTTTTGCATGATTTATTGTTTTCCCCTTCAAATGTTTCATGGAGCGTTCATACGGATACATCCAGCCGTTATGGACAGGTCCCCGGAGCAATGCCTCATATGGGAGGTGGACAACAAGATGTTCCTTCACATCAAAAAATGCAGGAGGGAATATCTTCTCAAGGTTGCACAATAGTATCGGAATGTTCTCATGAAATTGTTCGATGACTTATTCTTTGAACGTACGGGTGCTCAGGTCCTTGAAGAATGCTCCAATGGCTCTACATTTCATTAATAACCCAACTAATACCATTTCATAACATATGTAAATATAATGAACAAATGTAAGTACCTGCAAGTGTTTCATGTACATTGTTAGAAGCAGCTCAGCAAAAGCGAATGGAAGTAGTCGTTGCATAATGACGTGACAATCATGACTCTTCATTCCTGAGAACTTTTGACCTTGTTCAACACATCATGAGAGATTTGAAACATAACCATCAGGGAACTTAACTTCTGAGGCAACCTAGTTAAACAAAGCCGTCTTCGCTTCAGATGACAACCGAAAAAGGAACGGGAACACTTCCATTGCTCGTGATATGTAACTCACTTCTTGAGCAAATTTCAGGTAAGTCTATCCTTGAGTTTTTGCTGTCTTTTTTCTTCCCCATGACGTTCAATATTGTATTAATGATGTTATCAAAAAAGTTCTTCTCTATATGCATCACATCGAAATTGTGGCGTAAAAGAAGATCTTTCCAGTAAGGCAGCTCCCAAAATATATTTTTCTTGTGCCAATTATGAGAGACTCCATACTCATCAGGCATATTTGCAGGCACATGCCAGTTTCCTCCACATCGAACAGTTTCTTGAGAACTGTAGTAATCAATTTGAGCTTCAATCTGTTCTCCAGTTAAATAAGGAGGAGCACTATCTTTGACAACTTTTTTTTCCTGAACAATGTCTTATTTTTTCCATACGGATGAGAAAGAGAAAGATATCAACGATGACAATCAAACCAACAACTCTTCCTACCATTCTTCAGTTGAAAAGCATCTCTCATTCCAAGACAATAAGGACAAGATAACCTTCTGTGTGTTGTCCATCCAGACAACATCCCATAAGCAGGAAAGTCACTTATCGCCCATAGCATAACTGCTCGCATCATAAAATTGTTTTTCATTGAACAATCATACGTCCTCACCCATGCTGACCACAAGTCCTTCAGCTCTTATATCAATGGTTGAAAAAGACATCTAACGACCATTTATAATGCTTCAGACCATGAATTAATATGGTTAAAAATAGAAATTCTTGTTCCATGCACATTTTCGGTGGCAAGTTGTACGGAGGAAAAATCACTGGCCACAAATAATATTGTCTCTCAGACAATCCAAACGGAGTAAACCCATTTGTGCATAATCCAAGATAGACATTCCGAATATTTCTGGCGAAATCAGGATCTACCTTGTTGAAATGCTTCCACGCTCTTGCATCTGATGGATGAGCAACCTCGCCATCCCTCTGGACATGTTCCGCATGCCACCTCATTGCTCCCACAGTCCTCTCATATTGATATAATCTTTTCAATCTGTTTGTAATTGGTAGGTACCACATCTTTTGGTACGGTGTCCTATTTCTTCCACGGTCTTGTGGTTTGAATCGTGGCTTCTTGCAGAATCGACATTCTTCTAGCTTATCGTTGTCTCTCCAGTAGATCATGCAGTTGTTGATGCAAACATCTATCATCTCCGAAGGCAACCCAAGACTATACACCAACTTTTGAATCTCATAATAAGATTTTGCTGCCACGTTGTCTTCTAGCAAATACTCTTTAAACAAATCGGACCACACATCCATGCAATTCTCAGGTAAATTATGATATGTTTTAATATTCATCATCCTAGCTGGTAGAGACAATTTAGATAGACCTTCTGTACAACCAGTGTAGAGTGGTTGATTTGCAGCATCTAACATTTCATAAAACTTTTTTGCATCCATGTTAGGTTCTTCAACATTTTCAGTTTGACCAGCTATAGTTGTAATAGTTTCTAAAAATGCATCAGTAATCATGTCATTAACCCTATCATGATCCACCATATGTTCCTCCTGATGGAAATTATATTCATTATGCATATGAGGTTCTTCAATATTACCACCATCCTGGATATTACTATTACTACTACTACTACTATCTACTCCACCATAACCCTCTCCATGTTGAAACCAAATATAGCAATTTGGTGTAAACCCTCTGTTAACTAAATGCTTCCATATGGTTTTAGTACGTGCAAATTTAGTGTTCTTGCATTTCCAACAAGAACAAAACATCTTACCACTTTCTTGCGTGATCGGTGTACAACTCGCATGGTACATGAATTTCTCTGTCCCGCTGAAAAATGCATTTGTCACTCTACCAGCAGAATCTTTGTGCGTATACATCTAACTCCGTAACTCGTAAATTTCTCTTCCATCCACCATTTTTTCTTGATTTTTTTCCGTTTGGAATGAGATATGAGGGATGAGAGATAAGAGATGAGGGATGAGATATGAGATATGAGAGATGCCATATATTTAGAAATTTTTCGAACATAGTTGGTAAAACTATTACAACGAATTTACATGGAAGCCTTTTACTTCGTTTTTACAAGTCTATCACATGTGTTTTACATGGAATTTACAATGAAACATGTTTGTTGAACACCACTTAAAACACGTTTCTACCTAGAAATAACGGTAACATGTTTGTCGTAATCTCCATGTATATTTACGTAGACTTTACGACGGAACTTGCTTTTCCACGTAAAGTCCACGTAATTTTACATGGGCTTTACGATGAACCATCTTACATGTAAAGTTATGACGAAGTTACATCGATGTGTCATTTCCTTGTAAATCCCTTGTTAACCGCACGTAAATTTACAAGGAATTATTTTCGTCATAACTCTTCGTTGTTATAGGCACGTTTTCTTGTGGTGTGAATTCGGAAAACTTAGGGGAGCCCAAGAGCTTATGGGCAATTTCAGAGAAAGTCATGGAGCCGTTGGTGCCTTGTTGCGGACAATGGCCGAAGGCTACGTTTTCCAGGCCGAGAGGGACATGATGACCAGCTATATGGGCGAGTACGAAGACGTCGATGCTATGGTCTCTCCTCTTGAGGAGAAGGTGCTGGGATGTTGGGATCCTATCCCAGTTTCCCCTGATACGGAGGAGACTGCGACCGGGGTTGCCGACGAGGGGGTTGAGGTGACTCAATCGTTCGGCACGTTTGGTAGTTCAATGTCGGGAAATTTTGAGCTTGACCCTTGAGTGATCTGTCTATGGTTATTTTTATGTTTAGTTGTGTCGGGCCGAATGTGGCCGTTTTTAGGTTTATGCTTAGGCCAAATGTGGCTGTTTTTTTTTTGGACTGACCATACGTGGCTTCGAATCCCCGCCATTAAAGGCAGGGATTCGAGATGTGCGGAAAAGTTCTATGAGCGTTTAGATGTGAACGAAGAGGCATGCTTTCAGGATCTCATATCTTTCGATACTCATGCCTTAAGACGTTAGAGACCAGTGTGTTGGGTTTAGGGAAAGACCTAGGTTTACTTTCGGTTAAGGCTTTGCGATGATTAATCAGCTTTTGTTTTGTGTGTTGCGATTTCAACCTGATTCTGTATCGCTTTAAAGTCCGCGATATGTTCTTGGCTTATACGACTTGTATGGTCAGAATCGAGCATCTTTCCAAAGATAATTTTTAAGTTTCCTGGAAGTGCTGACCAAAATTTCGGAGTTTTTGTGCGCAATTATCCTTGTCGGATGTATGAGAACCGTTTATGAGAAAGGTTAGGTGTGTCTGCTTAGAACGGCTAATGTACTCGTCGGGGCCAATCGGCGAGTAAGGTGTAAGAGTGAGTGCTTGTTTATGATTATTGTCGCGGACGGACTGTTTCTGAGTTTTGAAAATATATTTTCAAAGGTTTCATGCGACGTCTCGCATTATGCTCCGAAAGTATATGGTGTGTAAGTTCACAAGACCGGGTGTGAACTGATGTTCGACCTCTTCGAAGACAGGGCCTCGAAGGTTTTTGTACCGTAAGGTGCTTTATGAGTAAGTTATTGCACCAAAGAAGTTTGGTTTGTAATTGGATAGTTCATAATAGTTATAGATGTTCATGCGATAAAAGGGACTTTGCAAGATTTTCGTTTTCTTATTATCGATTTAAAAAAAAAAAAATATTGAGTACAAGGTGAATATTTTAAATGTGGGAGTATACGAGTATATGTATACGCACCCACTCCCCCCGCCCTTTTTTAGAGAGGGGGATAACTGAACTTGTCGTTGGACAAGCTGCCTACATACCACTTTGAGTGTTTTGGCGACGAGTGTTTCTACTCAGCCATAGTTGCGTCGACCACCTTAGTCGCGGTGACTGTGGCAGGGTCAACTTCTTTTTCCGGGATTGTCTCCTCCAATTGGGTTGTTGCGTTGGACTCAGACGTTTTCTTGCTTTCTTCGTTCAGAGTCGTTGCTTGGAGTGACGATTTCGGATCATCTTTTTGAGAGACATTTTCAGTCGGTGGCTGAGTGGTCTTTGCTCGTTTGGGTTTTACCATCGA
The DNA here is from genome assembly GCA_012274485.2 of Sinapis alba. Classification (NCBI taxonomy): domain Eukaryota; kingdom Viridiplantae; phylum Streptophyta; class Magnoliopsida; order Brassicales; family Brassicaceae; genus Sinapis; species Sinapis alba. The sequence continues at coordinate 315,290 of MU105742.1, forward strand.
AGTAGTCGTGATATGTCTCAACTTGTGTTCAGATAAGAAACAGAGTCACGACTCTTTCAGACTACCCCAAATCACGGCAGATCCATTATGAGTTGGGAACTTAATGCCTAGGTGGTAGGTTGAAGGGACTGCCTTCATGGCGTTGAGCCATGGAGTGCCCCTGATTACATTGTAGATGAGACTTCGTCTCCACAAAACTGTGATTCTCCGATGATCATGTTAATCTTGCAATGGTTGTTGTCGTTGCCCTTCTCATCCTGCCTCCTTCCAACTACAAGAAAACATACGGGTTACTACAGAAATTTCGTCAAAGTTTAGTCGTCGTAAATTTACTTCGAGTGTACAAGCAGTTTACGTCAAATTTACTTTTCGACGTATAGTCGTAGTAAATATACGAACAACTTTTTTCGTCGTAATGTCGACGTACTTTTACGTCTACTTACAGTCGAATAGGTTGTTCCTTGTAAATTAATTGTAACTTAAGGTCGAATTTACAAAAAGATATTTTATATTGACTTAACAACTTATACAAGTTTTGGTTGGTGAAAACGTATATTGTCTGGGTTGTACCAAACAACTTTCCTTGTATGGGGGTTGTAAAGGGCATATTAAGTAGTTGTAAATATTGTAGTTGTAAATAAGTTATTAAATTTTCACCTACCAAAAATAAAAATTTCCTATAAATATGAAACTTACTCATTTCCAAATTCACAAAAAAGAAAGAAAAAACAAAAACGTGAAACATAAAAAAAATGTTTGGAACTAATATCTACGAGTTACGGAGTTGGATGTACGTGCACAAAGATTCTGACGGGAGACTGATGGATGCATTTCTCAGCGGGGTGGAGATATTCATGTTCCAAGCCGGCTCTACACCACTCACGCAGGAAACATTTAAGATGTTATGTCCTTATCGGAAGTGCAAGAATACAAAATTCGCGCGTAGTGAAACAGTATGGAATCATTTAGTAAATCAGGGTTTTACACCAAATTACTATATATGGTTTCAACATGGAGAGGGTCATGATGCAAATGAAGCTAGTAGTAGTAGTAACTTTATGGCTGCTGGTAATAACCAAGAATCAATTCCGATGCATAATGAAAATTATGAGGAGCCAAGGGTATATTATGATAGAATTGACGACATGGTTGTTGATGCATTTCTAGAAATAACTACAACACTAGCTGATGAACCAACTTTTATTGTTGAATAACCTAATTTGGATGCAAAAAAAGGTTTTATGAAATATTAGATGCTGCAAATCAACCAATCTACCCTGGTTGTAGAGACGGTCTCTCTAAATTGTCTCTTGCAGCTAGGATGATGACTATTAAAAATGATCATAATTTACCTGAGAATTGCATGGATGTGTGGGCTGAGTTGTTTAAAGAGTATTTGCCAGAAGATAACGTGTTTGTTGAGTCTTATTATGAGATTCATAAACTAGTTTATAGTCTTGGGTTGCCGTAAGAGATGATAGATGTTTGCATAGACAATTGCATGATCTACTGAAGAGATGATGAGAAGCTAGAAGAGTGTCGTTTCTGCAAAAAAAAACAAGATTCAAACCCCAAGGACGTGGAAGGACTAGGGTACCGTACCAAAAGATGTGGTACCTACCAATTACGGACAGGTTGAAAATGTTATATCAATCTGAGAAGACTGCTGGAGCGATGAGGTGGCATGCAGAACATGTACAGAAGGATGGAGAGATTGTTCATCCATCAGATGCAAGAGCGTGGAAATATTTCAATGAAGTACACCCAGATTTCGCTAGTAATATTCAAAATGTTTATCTTGGATTATGCATATATGGATTTAGTCCATTTGGAATGTCTGGCAGACAATATTCCTTGTGGCATGTGATTCTTACGCCATACAACCTGCCATCGTAGTTGTGCATGGAACGTGAATTTTTATTCATGAGCATATTAATCCTTGGTCCCAAACATCTGAAGCGTTCTCTGGATGTATTTCTTCAACCATTGATACATGAGTTGAAGGACTTGTGGTCTGTTGGGGTGAACACGTACGATTGTTCAACGAAAACCAACTTTACCATGCGAGCAATGCTTCTATGGACCATAAGTGACTTTCATGCTTACGGGATGCTGTCTAGATGGACGACACATGGAAGGTTGTCTTGTCCATATTGTATGGGTACGACATATGCGTTTCAGCTGAAGCATGGTAGGAAGACAAGTTGGTTTGATTTTCATCACCGATTTCTCCCTCTTAACCATCAGTATCGAAGAAACAAAATATTGTTCAAACACAAAAGAGTCGTGCGTGACACACCTCCTCCATATTTAAGTGGACACCAAATAGAGGAGAGATTGATTACTATGGTGCTCAGAAAACAACTCGTCGTGGGGGTAACGATCATGTTCCTGGGAATATGCATGCTCAGTATGGTGTCCATCATAATTGGCATAAAAGGTATTTTTGGGAGGTGCCATACTGGAAAGACCTGCTTTTGCGGCACAACCTTGATGTGATGCATATAGAGAAGAACTTTTTCGACAACATCATGAACACAATACTGATCGTTCCAGGGAAAACAAAAGACAGCAAAAAGTCAAGGGAGGACTTACCTGATATTTGCTCAAGAAGTGAGTTACATATTAAAAGCAATGGAAAAATTCCAGTTCCTATATTTAGATTGTCGTCAGAATCCAAGACCTCGTTGTTCAACTAGGTAGCATCAGAAGTGAAGTTCCATGATGGTTATATATTGAATATGTCAAGAAGCGTTGAACAAGGTCAAAAGTTCATAGGCATGAAGAGCCATGATTGTCATGTGTTTATACAATGACTTCTTCCATTTGCACTCATTGAGTTGCTTCCAAAGAATGTACATGAAGCGCTTGCAGGTAAAAACTTGGTATTGTAATTAAGAAAATCTTTCTTTATTAAATATGTTAACTAACTTTGAAATGTGTTTTTGTTTCATAAAACAAGGAATTGAAGCATATTTTAGAGGTTTGAGCACACGTACATTAAATGAAGATGTTATCCAACAACTTCATGACAACATCGCAATCTTATTGTGCAACTTGGAGAAGATATTTCCACCCACTTTTTTGATGTCATGAAACATCTAGCTATTCATTTTCCGCACGAGGCATTACTTGGCGGACCTGTTCACTATTGGTGGATGTACCCTTACGAGCTGTATATGAAGCATTTGAAAGGAAAAGGAAAAAACCTTGCTAAAGTGGAAGGTTCCATTGTTGCTGGGAGTTTGACGGAGGAGACATCACACTTCACTTCTTACTACTTTGCACCAAAGTACGTACGCGAAAACGAGCTCCACGAAGATATGACGATGGTGGTGTTGCTAATACATATGCAGTAGATGGTGTTCCAGACATTTTTTCTCAAATCGGGCGTATGGGTGGAAAAACAAAAGAAGTTTGGTGGTCATGTGAAGAGGACTTCCACAGCGCACACACTTACATTCTACTAAATTGCAAAGATACAATGATGAGCTCATTTGAAAGGTAATTAAATATATGTTAAAACTGAGAATATTTATTAATTATATATGCTAATCTGTTTTTTTCCAGCTTATTTATTACTCAATTAGAAGAAGCGATACCAGGTATATCCACTGATGAGATGAACAAACGGAAAGATCAACACTTTGTTAAATGGTTGAAGACCCAAGTAGTTACATATATTATTTTTTATTTAAATTGAATTAGAGGAAATATTAATCCATGTTTTATTTTGTAGGTTGATTATGACGATCCATATTATCCGACATGGTTTCTCGAATTAGTTCAGGGTCCGCTTGCAAAGATCACCACATCACACATGTATTTCACAAGAGGTTTTACTTTTCATACTTACAAGTATGGAAGAAATCGGGCCACAAGGAACTACGAAATATGTGTAAAAGGTGAAACATATTTCTACGGGATCTTGCAAGATATAATCGAACTGGAATTCACCGGGTTACAAGCTGAAATGTGTCCTCTTTAAATGTGATTGGTTTGATCCCGTCGTCAACCGAGGTGTAAGGCTAAACAAATTTGGAGTTGTTGATGTTCACTCTGGACGAAGATACAACAAATTTGAGTCTTTCATATTAGCTTCCCAAGCAGAGCAAGTCAGCTTCATTCCCTATCCGCGGATCAAAGATTCAGGTATTGCTTGGTGGACTGCCATCAAAGTTACACCACGAGGTCGGATTATTGATGGAGACGAGGCCCCTTTACAACAAGATTCGTGTGTCAATGCAATGGAGGTACCAGATCAACCAACCGACGACATTCTTCTTATTGATCCACATAACCATAATTATGAAGATCTCCCTGATGATGAGACTGATGATAGAAATGAAGACGAGTTTTATGAAAGTGATGAACAATGTATCGATGAGAATTCAAGTGATGAATCTGAATGATGTGTAATGTATGTTATCCCTAATAATAATGCATGTTTTCCTTTAAAATGTAATCTTATTTATTTTTAATCTTTTTTTTTAGAAAAAAAGAGTATAAGATGTTTGAAAAAAGAAAAATGAGATGTTAGAAGAAAAATATAAGAAGTATGAGATGTTTGAAATAATAAAATTGAAAAAAGTGTAAAGTTGATGGAAGAAAAAGAGAAGGAGTATAAGATGTTTGAAGTAAAAGAGAGAAGATGTTATGGGGTTTGTGGTTTAGGGTTTGGTAGTTTAGGGATTCAGACACGGTTTGTCGTAACCTCGAAGTAACAAAAAACGCAAGACCTTTTTAATTCGATGTAATCAATATTCGTCGTAAACAAAAAGTAAAACAAAAACACGCGTTATGTTTAATTCGACGTAAAATGAGTTATACGTAAAGTGGAAGTAACCGTATTCGTCGTAATGGTGACGTAATGAAAAACACGCGTCCTCTTAAATTCGTCATAAAAAACGCGGGAGTTATTTAATTCCTCGTAAAATTACTTCTCCTTTACGATGAACACGAAATCTCTATATATATGGACTCGCCTGAATCCTCATTTCGACGCCTCTTCCTCTCAACCTTGTCCCTCTCGATCATAAGGTTAGTCTTTTTTTTTGGTTTTAGTTTAGGTGGTTAGATTAGGTAATTAGATTAGGTGGTTAGATTAGGTGATTAGATTATGTGATCAAATTAGGTTTGTAATATTAAGAGTTTAGATTGTAAAAAATTAAATTTAGAATTTAAACATGTTTGTGTTACAAAAAAAAAAAAAAAAAAAAGAATTTAAACATGTTAGTTAATTAGTGATTTATAGATAATTATAATATTTTTACGTTTCGCTAATATATATATATATTTTTTAAATAGATGGTTCGTAGGAAGCGTGGTGCACCTCATTACAATCAGACATTCGGGATAGGAGATCCCGCATGTTCTTCTTCTTCGGATCCATCTCAGGCTCCAGAATTTATTCCGGAATCTCAGCCGACATGACCCAGTACTCGTTCTCCCGCCTTTCCTCCGCTGATTCCACCGCCGGTTCCTCTGCCGGTTATTCCGCCGGATCCTCCGCCAGCTCCCCATGCGGCTCCTCATGCTGCTCCCGGTGGTGTTCCTCCTGCTCCTGCTCTTCCAGGGGGAGTACATGCTGATTTGGCGGTCCCGCCTGATGCACCTTACGCTCACTACACGACTGAGGACCTTCTAGCACAGCCGGGATGAGAAGGTTTAGAGGTTTTTGATCCGGATCTACCACCGGGGACTACCTGGTATGGACATATTTTTAATAATTTAATTAACTAATTATTTTATTTTTATTTAATTTTGTATATTATAAATTTTAATGTTTTTTTTAAAAAAAATCAGGTTTAGCAGCAACAACCGTATCGGAAGGAGTATTTCCGATACAATCAAAGGCTATTTTACAGAACCCTATGCAAACTAGACGATGACCCAGAGGCATATTAGAACAACATGGTTCAAATCTTTTGCGGTTAGTTATTTTTTTATTTTTTTCAAAATTTAAAGTTTTAGTTTTTTTAATAATTAATTATATTTGACTAATTTTAAAACTTTCTATTTTCAGCAACGGTGGAACTGGTCCATTGGGATCAATGAGCAGGTGAAGAAGAAGTTCAACCCGAAGGCGGCGAAGTGACTCTGCAACACCATCTCTGACTGGAAGGTCATTTATGAGGTGCGAGGCTATGATGCTAGGCCTCCCGGTCTCACAAAGGATGTGTGGGATGGACTCATCAAGTATTGGAATGACCCTCACTCTATCCGGGTCGCTGCACAGTGCTCCTCTTCTCGGTTGACCCGAGATGAGAACAGATTCTTGCCTATGGTCCACACTACCGGGCAACTGCCCCATGCTGGTATTCGTCTAAACATGGTAAATAATTAATTTCTATTTTATTTTAATAATATTTATTATGTTAATAACAATTGATCTATTATAATAATATAATTTATGTTATTGTAGGCCAAGAAGAACAACAGAGTGTTGCCATCGCTTCCTGATCTTTTTCGGGAAACCCACTTGAAAGGTGGTGTTTTTGCGGATCCCCGCTCTGAGAAGATTCATAGCGATGTCACTGCTCGGATTGCTGAACGCCAAACTCAGCTTACACAGCAGTCACCCAATGGAGTTCCCGTTGAGTTGTCTACCGTCGAGTTGGACAACATTTACGAGGAGGTATAAATTTTTCATTATTAATATTTATTACTTTAATTAATTTACAACATTTTTTAAATTTATTAACTTTTTTTTTTTGGAAAAACACCAGGTTGTCCCTAAAAAAAAGAGACGAGTCTTGGACATAGGATCCGTAAACGATGTTCCACGGGCGACATCGTCCTATGCCCAAAGACAAGATGCAGAGAATGTGCGACTGGGGAATTACTTGGACTCGACCCGAGCTTCCTTGAGTTCTACCCAAGAGTATTTGGAATCCCTCAAGAGTGTCTTCGATATGATGGCGGACGGAAACCCAGCGATGCAGGAGATGTTTCGGGTTAGACGGGCGAGACTCAACATCCATCATTCTCCAAGCCAGCCTACTGGACATGAAGCTGTGACCGGGGACCCGACCAACAACACCCATGACTATTTTCAAGACGGACTTCCCTAGTTTTTTTTAATTTATGTATAATATTTGGTTTTATTTTGGGTTTTTATGTATAAACAATATTATGAATTTTTTTTGGTTTAAGCAGTTTTTTATTTAAGAATTTATAATTATTATTTTACATTTTCAAAATTTATTTAAAATATTAACTGTTTAATTTTATTAATATAAATAAAACAAAAATCGACGTAAAAGAAATGTAAAACTCTACGACAAAATAACATTTATTCTATGTTAAGTTGACATAAATTTTACTTCTTATAAACAACTACTTTACTTCAAATATTTACTTCTCCTTTACCACGAAATATTACTACTATGTTACGTCGAACAGGATTCTTGTAATTGTACGAGTCCTTTACGACGAATTGTCTTGTTTCCCCATTACGACGAATTCATGTTAGTCGTAAAGGTTACGACGTTATGTCGATTTTTGAATTACGAACAATGATTTACGACGATTACGTTTTCAAGGTCAATTTGACGTAAAGGACCTTTTACGTCGAATTAACATTGAATATAGCAGTCGTAACCTGTATGTTTTCTTGTAGTGTCCGCGTTTATCTCTCGAAGATTTTTTGGTTTGGGGAGGTTTGTCATTTTTCGGAGGACGATCAGATTCGCGGATGAGGTCCTTGACGCTTGTTACCCCAGTGAGTTCCCCCGCGACTAGTTTTTCTTCCAATCTCGCTCTGAGAACTTTGTAGTTGACGGTCGAGTGGCCGCGAGTCTGATGGAAGTTGCAGAAGACGCTCTCATTGTAATTGGAGTTTCGGGTCCACGTGTTGCCCGAGGTTCATCCCTGCTCAGAGCCAGAGTTGATGGCGTAGTAGTGCGCCCCCTCGGTTTCTTCTCCCTTGCGATGGGCAGTTTTTTTTTTCGACTTCTGATCTGAAGCTGAATCTCTCGAGGAAATTTTCATCAGTTTGTGCTTTTGCGACAACACCTTGGTCTCTTCCTCGATCATGTTGTAGTCTGTGACCTTGTGTAACGCGTCTTGAATTGTACGCGGTTTTTCAAGGGTGATCCACTTCCTGTACTTTGATTTGTACCAGAGCGTCTTTTGAAGCACATCCACGGATACCTTATCGCTGATCCCGCTGACTCTCGCCATAATGAGTTTGAATCAGTTGATAAAGTCGCAGAGTGATTCGTCTTCCCTTTGAGACAAGCTCCATAGGTCGACGTCGAAAGTTTCTCGATTGATAAACATCGAGTACTGCTTGAGAAACTCTGAAGCGAGTTGGCGGAAGCTTCCGATGGTGTTTCGCCTAAGGCGGGAGAACCATTCTAGCACAGCTCCATCAAGGTTTTCGACAAAGAGGCGGCATCGGCCGACATCTCTTTTATTATCCCTAAACTTGTCCCTTCCCATCGTGACCTCAAAGGCCTGTAGGTGTGCTTTGGGATCAGTCGTACCGTTGTACGTTGGCACCTTGATCTTTCCTGGATCTGATACTCTGGTGTTTATGATACGGGGTGTGAAGGGAGTTTTACGAGCTTCCTCGAGCAGCTGGTCGATCTCAGGCGCGGAGCTAATCGCATGATGAATCTGGGATTTCACCGCTTTTACTTCCGCAACTGTTCTCGTGAGATCATTACGAAGATTGCGGATATCGGAATCACCATCGACAGTTTTTCGTACTTGTCGGCAATTGCTGAGAGTTTTCCGAGTCTGCTCTTCAGCCAGCTTCTCATGCTCTACCTAGAAGATGTTTTCTTCCTCCTCCATCATGGGTTTGTTGAGCAAGTCTTCCTGAGCCTTGTGGCTCCTTCTCCTTCGTGGATGCATGTCCGCGTCTTGGTCCAAAGGCTCGGACTGACTGCTGGAATCCATGTTAACGCGCTCGATTTTCCCTTCTTCTTTGTCCTCTTCCAATGGTGGAAGATCGCCCAGATTTCTCTGTGCTGGCGCCTAAGTGATTTCGTCTGGATCTTGTTCTGACTGTTTTTCATGCGCGTTCCCGAACCGGTCCAAAGGACTCGCAAAATTGAGTCTTCTTCCTTGGAACCTTGTGGTCCCGCGAGGAAGGACAGCTCGGGTTCTCGCAGTTAGGATTTCAACCTGTTTAGCGAGAGATCCCATGAGATTACCCTGCTCTTCCGCCTTTTTTCATAGGAGAAGATCAATTTCTTCATCTCCTCGACTACCGTGGTGTTGGGCTCAGTGTTAACCGCGGGAATGTTGGTCGTAGGAGTGTTGTCGACGTTATCACGACTTGTGTCGTCGCGAGGCTGTTGGTTGTTGATATCGTCAACTGACATGTTTGACTAGGCGTTATGTGGTTGCGAGAAAGATTAATTCAAAAGTCCCCCTCCTTCTACCGCCAAACTGTGGGAACCAAAATTTAAACCGTCGATTTCCGTAAACTTAGGAAGTCATGAACCCTAACTTTCTCAGGAGATCCCAAATAATTTGCTTTAACCCAGACGCAATGCAATCAAACGATGAGAACAAACGAAATACTAAAGAATTGATAAAATAAAAGGAGAGCGAAAGAAATCTTATTCCGAATCTGCGTTTAAGCGTTTACAAGAGCTGTTGGCGAGTTCCTAGTTCTAGTAACCTAAGACTGCAAATCCCTACTCGAGTCGTAGCCTGATATCAAAAACGGAAATAAATGTTTATTGCTCTAAGTTTTTTATAAATGCTAAACAATCATCCTCTTTGTCTCTAGCCTCGCCTTCTCTTATATACTCCTCTTCAAGGCGGTTTGGCGCTTCCTTTTCTAGCCCTGGTCGAGTTTATCACTTGGGGGATATTCCCTTTTTTCTCTCCATCTTTACATTTATCCGCTGAATCCTCGTATTTATCTTGAAACTTTAACATTTATCTTCTCTCGTGAACAAACATAAACCGTCATAACATCTTTGGTCCTGGTTTCTTATGAAACCGTAAGCGGGTTTTTTAACCGTGTTTTGGTCTTCTCGGACCGTTTTCTGGCTTTAAGCGTTTTTACAATTTCTCCGAAAGTGGTTCTTGATACGATGTCGATCTAAAGGGAGTTCAAACTTCTCTTATGGTTTAGGCAATTTTGGTGTTAACCGTTGCCGTTTTATACGATCCATTTGAACTTATACAAGAAAAACTTATACGAGAAAATGAGTCTTTGCGGTTTTTATCGTAAAGTTCCAAAGGTAACTCCGATCGGGATGAATTGAGAGGCAGCAAGGTCTTAGCTCGAAGTAGGAGGTCAAGAGAGCAGGACTAGAGTATTTTGATGCTGCTTGAGAGAAATGAGGTCGCCAATTGGCGACCCGGACTTCTGGGAGCCTAGGTTGCCATATGGTGATCTGGCTTTGGAGGGTTCAGGTTGCCATATGGCGACCCGTATCTTTGATGGGCAGGTCGCCATATGGCGACCCATGCCTTGTGTGCTCGGGTCGCCATATGATGATCCGTCCTTGCAGGGTGCATGTCGCCATATGGCGACCCGTGCTTCCTGAGTGCAGGTCACCATATGGTGACCCGTGCTTGCAGGGTGTGGGTTGCCATATGGCGACCAATTTTTCTCGAAAGCAGGTCGCCATGTGGAGACCGTGCTTGCAGGGTGCGGGTCACCATATGGCGACCCATTCTTCCAGAGATCAGATCACCATATGGCGACCCATGCTCGCAGGGTGTTGGTCGCCATATGGCGACCCATGTTTCCCGAGTGCCGGTCGCCATATGGCGACCCGTGCTCTACGAGTGCAGATCGCCATATGGCGACCCATGCTCTGCAAGTGTTGGTCGCCATATGGCGACCCGTGCTCCCCGAGTGTGGGTCGCAATATGGCGACCCATGCTTGCAGGGTGCGGGTCGACATATGGCGACCCATGCTTTCTGAGTGTTGGTCGACATATGGCAACCCGTGCTTTCAAGGTGCAGGTCGCCATATGGCGACCCGTGTTTACAGGATGGGACTTGTCGTATGGTGACTTGCTCCTTGTGTCTTGATCGCTTTTTGAAAACTTTCGTGAGCCGAACCCTCGGAAGAAGAATTTTCCGGGGACTTGAGCCTTTGATTTCGTTGTGACCAATTTTGACTTCAACAATGACAACATCATCCGGTAGAGAGTATTTCTTTCTTCACTCACTTATTTCACTCTCCTTGATCACAAAATAGGACCATCTTTCTAGTTCTCGTTGACTCGGTTATCAGCGTCGGGCTCTCTATATCTGCTGTCAGATTGACAAAGGAACCCAGAGAATTAACAAATCCTGATATATCGGGATCGATCTTTCTCTTCGATCTAACCCTATGGACAATGATGGAACCAAGAGATGGCTAAAATTACCTTCCATCCTAAGAGCTTGGTACCGGAAATAAAAATCCAAGGAGTCTAAGGGAGAAATCAAAGGGAAACGGACTCGGATAAACTCTAAAATTCTGATGAGAGAGGGACCGAGGGTATACCTGATAAACAAAGGGATTTATGAGGCGCTGAAACAAGGAATTCAAATAAAGTGAGATCGTCAAAAAGAATCACAACAAGAAGGAAAAAGGAAACTAGAAGATTCAGTGGAGTCGGCGAAATCGATATGTAAAGAGAAGAAGATATCCGTTGCATTTATCGTGGAAACCATCGAAAGAATAAAATTAATTTGGAGCAATAATTAAAGATCTCACTTTAAAAAGGTAAATTTTTAAAAATAGAGAAAGAAAACCTCTGGGATAAAATCATATTCTAGTTATCAAGAAATCCCTTGGCATTTCCCTATGCCTATTTTGGGGTAAAGAATTCTCTATAGAATTTCTCTGATGATCCTCTAGACCCAGGTCCAGAGCAAGATTCCTGCTTCATGGCAAGGCAGTAGGTCTCCTATAACAAACTCTGACAGATACACATGATCTTTGTTGCCAAGCAACAATGTACGCCTATTGTAGCATAATATCATTTGGAAATCCTAGTCCAGGTCAGGAACCGATGACTAAAACAAGGAGATCAAGTACCCATTGTAGTACAATGCGATCCCTTCACCTGATTAGGCGACAAGTCACTCAAATCAGACTACTATAAGCTCGTCGCAATGCGATCCCTTCACCTGCTTTATGAACTCTTTAGCAATGCATATTTCATCATAAACTGAATATAAATTCAAAAAAATATATATGAACTTCTGAAATTGTGCTTAATTGTACAGGTCCATTGGTTGACTATACCTCTGATGTGGCATCATCGTTTAAACGACATCATTTAGTTATTACAAAAAAGAAAAAAAAATCTGATAATTTACAGGAATCACGTAAAAACTCAAACAAACTACCTAAATTACTCCTCCTAAGCAATTTATTCCCATTGATTGTGTAAAAACTATGTATTAAAATTAAAAATGAATTTTTGAAAAGGTCGTCTCAGATGAAACTCAAAACCAGAAAAAAAAAATCAGTTAATAATAAATTTAATAATTTGAATAACCAATTTTTTTTGTTATAATACAAATTGAATATTATTTAAAAATATCAGATTTATTCTTTTTTAAGACACGTTTCTTTTTCTTTTTATATTGAAACTAGGTGTTTCGCCCGTACATGCGGACATAAACATTTTATATAAAATTAATGATTTTACTTAATTAATATTTAGTTATGTGTTTTCTGTTTTTCTAAATTTTTAATTTTTTATTATAAAAATATTTTTTGGATAACAACACAATATCTATAAAAATTATGTTTTTATTTAAAATATATTTTCTAGATTGTGGATAATTTTTAGTATTATTAATTATTAAGTTTAATCACTTATCTAATAAAAATTATTTAAATCCGTTTTTATTTTGGAGCTAAATTATATATTTATTTCTTAAGGGTATTAACGTTATTAACCGTTCTAATTTTTAACGTGAGAGCTCGAATGCGAAAAATCACTTCGCAAATAATAGTATAGACTTCTAAAACTGAATTTACAATAAAGAAAATTTGAAATAGATGTTGTAGGCTTCGATGAAAAGAATAAAATTTCCCCGCAAAAAATAAAATTTATATTTTAATTAACAAATATATTGTAATATGTTTTGATTCGGCCAAGTACTTTAGGTGTTAGAGTCTGTTTTTTTTTTTTTGCCGACTAAAAGGTATTTTATTAATCATTGTCTGTTGTTACATAGGGTAATAGAAAGTTTGGACAATGATGGAACAAACTCCATTCTCTGGAATCAGAGTCTGGGTTTCTTAGCGAGTTTGATTCCCACAAATGATAAATATTAAGTTAAAAGAAAATAGTTAAACAATGTTGTTTTCAATAATAACACCATGTTAGATGTATGATGAGCCATTTGAGTGCCATCAATACATATTTAAACATATTTTCAAAAGCTAATATAGTATTTTTGAGATTTATATTTAGTTTAATGATGAAATACGCACTCTTACAAGAAGAAAAAGCACGTCAAAAAGAGTTTAGTTTGAAATATGAGCAATTCTCTTACATAACTTTTTTTAAGTTTTTGTCACAAAATAGCCCTAAAAAATTAAAATGACCAAAATAACATTTTTTTTTTTGAATTTTTTGTTATTATTATTTTTTAAAAAATTTGAAACCCTATCCTCCAACCCACCCCTTTACTCTAAACTCTATAGTCTAAATTAGTTAACTCTAGCGGTATAAATGCATATAAATAAAAAATTTAGCGTCTAAAAAAAACTATTTTGATCTTTTTATTCCTTAAGAACTATTTTTTGTGAAAAACAAACTAAAAAGAATATCTAAGGGAATTTCTCTTGAAATATTCCCTTTTTTCTTCTTATTATGCTTCCTAAAACCAAAAGGCATGTGTTGGTTTAATTTTATAAACAAAAGGGACAAAGGAACATATTATATAAAGGGGGCAAAAATGTAGTATAATATAATGGGAAGTCCTATGCCACAGATGCCATATAACTATTGATACCTTGATAGCGAAAGAGAGACACAAAAGCCTCTACTCTTCTCATGGCAGGCGTATCTGTGGACGAGTTCCTGAATCGGTGCCAACAATCGGGCGATGCGGCTTATGGCGCCTTGCGATCAGTGTTGGAACGGCTCGAGGATCCGAATACTCGATCCAACGCTCGGATCTTCTTGTCCGACCTCTACAAACGCGTCGGATCTTCCGATACATGTCTCCAGAAGTACCACTTCCATATCCAGGACATAGTTCTCGATCAATACGAAGGTATTTTCCTTCAGATCCGATTGTTTTACGATCCGTCTGAGTTTGGATTGAGGCTGTTCTGATGATTTTTCTCTCCGATCTTACACCAGTTGACTTTAAGATCGATTTCTCGTAGCTGAGAATATCTGTTTCTTTGATTCATCTTCTCGATTTTCCCAGAAATTTGGGATTAATGTCAAATCTGTGATTGTTTTACTGCAATCGTCGACTACTTGACAAACACGTCGACGAATAGGCTTGAAGATATACGGAATATAATTTTAGCTTTTCAATGCATTTTGTCGTTTTCCTTTGGATTTCAGTGCGACACATACTTTTACTCTTCTGTTTTTTTCCTACTTTTGTCATCTGTCAAATCTACTATCAGTTTCCAAAAGTAGTCACATTTGACCATAGCCCAAAAGCTAACAAGCTGATTTTTGAATTCAATACTTTTGGGCAAAACAATTTGAAGCTTAACTTGACACTGATCTTTTCTTACATGATATGTTAAATCAGTTTATAAATATATACATATCAATCATATTTTTACAAAATGTTTACAGTTTTCTTCTTTCTATCTAGCACTTTTTGCAC